>WEIT01019456.1:40022-58632 GCA_013389985.1 Dryoscopus gambensis | reverse complement strand
AGAGTTGAAATATGAGATATACATTGCTAAATCTGCTGCTTTCATAGCTGAGCTGCTCCTTCACAACAGGGAGAGTGACTCTGCATATTCTTTCTTTCCTTTATAAATCTGGCATACAGTGCTGCTTGTTACCACTTGATTAATCTATCTTCAAGTCAACAGTAAAGTTGCACAAATATTTGAGCTCTGACCTTTGGTGCATTCCCAGGTTTCTCCAAGTATTTTACCTCATGATGATCCAAAAACATTTCTTAGGGCTTAATGATGGATGTATCCCTTTGGCATTGCTTGGCAGAGGATTAGAGAAAAAGAGATATCTCCATATGTAGCTGAGGTCTTCCCATAAATCTAACCAAAGTCAGCCTCCTTGTTTTAAAGGATAGATAAAAGCAGGCAGACCCCAAGAACTCCAGATCATGGGGCATCTTGGACAGAACCTACTCTTTCAGTTCCAAAGAACTTTATCTTCTCCAGATCTGTGTCTCCAATCATAGAGACATTTTAAGAAAGGTTCTGAAAAATACTTATCGGTAAGTATAGCACAGAAATAAAGGTAACAATTGGATTGATCCATTGTTTCCAGTTTCTTTGACTCTGAAAATTTGTGAACAGTTTGTAACCAAGAGAGGAATGGCTTAGATCATTTATATTAATCATTACACAGCTTCCAAACAAATCTTCCCAAACACAAAATAGTTACAATTCCATCTTGGAACTTCCACAATTCACTGAAGGAAAAAGAAAAGCATGTGTGTAATGCCTTTTCTAATTTTTTGATTTAAAGGGCAAAAATATAAGCCCTGCAAGAAAAGAACCATAGCCTATGAGTTCTTCAGCAGCCTCTTGTGACAGCTGAGATTCCCATGAACCAACAACAAAATCCAGAGCAGTCTGAAATGATACCTAAAACCTAAATATCTCCATAGACTAATATTAAAATCCCCTCTGCTCTCTTAGTAGTATAAATTGTTGAGGTCCAGTCATTCCTTGTAGAATCTCCTCATGGAGATTTCTTTGTTTCTGTACACGAGGGGACAGCATAAAAGGCTCCCTTAGAAACCAGGGAAATGTTTACAGCAGACTGGTAGCTCCATATGTCACACGTGTGCCCCCTGTACTCATGGCAGTGGCTTTAATCTGCCACTCCTGTAGTGCAGTGTCACCTCTGCTTTCAAGTTTGGGGGGTCTGAAGAGATTGTCATTGGCTGCAGTTCCCAACACAGAGGACAGCATTCTACAAATCAAAAATTTCCCTTCTACACACCTTTATCAAGGTTCACTGCTCTCTCTGTGCATGCAAAGGCTTTTGTCATGTTTCTCTAAAGCATGCTCAAAATATCCTGCATGTGTAAGACTGGAAAGGTACAATGTAAGACAACATATTGCCAGAGCAGCAGAATTTGCTGGGAGGTTTCAATGTTGCATTGCCCGCTCCCTGTTTTAACTTCACGTGCTTTTGTCGAGAGCAAACCTGGAACAGAACTTTTGCCTCACTGTGCTGATGGCAGACCAAGAAACTTGACAACACAACTCAACCAGTCACATGCTCCAGGTTCTCAAGTGTGGATGCCACTGCCAGTCCATGCACAATGAGGATTTGCAGTCACTGGTGATGAAAGGACTGCAGAACAGGAAGATTTCTGGCCTTCAAGTGTGCAGAGGTGAAACTGCTCTCTGCAGTCTCTGAAAGCCTCATGCAGTGCTGACAGCACAGAGGGTGTTACATCAGAGTGATAAAAAGACGTGGTGTTTGCCATTTGGACAGCCAAAATTCCTGACATCCCATCTTGGCCAAAATTTTGCTACCAGTCCACTGGGAAATTAGGAGAAAAACAAACAACTAGCATTCATGTATCTATCTTGATAGTGCAATGGTGCAGAAACCTCCTGAAACTAGTTTTATGAAGCTAAAATGCATCCATTGCACTCACTTTAAGGTATATTTGATTGCAAAAAAGTACTCTGGGCTGTACCTCACCAAGATCAAAAGCTAATTTGATTTGAAATTCAGCAAACTCAATAATATGCCTGACGTTGCTCAGGAAAGAATTTTGTCCAGCAACTAAAGAAAAAGATATTTCTATGACTAACACAGCATGGATGAGCTTTTTCATTTGTTTCCAGAGGCAGATGTTTTCTCTGGTTATTTGAAGTCTTTAGAAATATGGTGGAGGACAGAATCACAAATATACACAAATATAAATACTCTCAGCTCCAGCCAGATTTGCAGAGCATGGGGAAATGAGGGTCGGTATTCTCTGAAGTCTTCCATGTCCCAGGAGTAAAGATTATCTGAAAAAACTGCTGTATTCCTACAGAGACTAAGGATAACCCTGCGTCTTGGTTCATCCTTCTGAACAGAAAGCCTTCATGACCACAATCAGTGCTGCCACCTCTTACTTTGTTATAATTACTGTCAGAGTAAACAGAATACTCATGCAAGAGTCCAGGTAATGATATAAAAGCAAGAACACTTGTCAGAGTCCAGGAGGATATTGGATTTTGGTGCTGTGTAGAACAAAACAGCAAAGCTTAGTTGTGTGTCCTCACCGACAGCATTTTTCAGGTAACTCTGCTTATTGAAAATTCCTTATGATTTCTAAAAACACATTATCCATGTTTTCTGCTTGGTCAATATGTCTTTCTTTTTCTCCATCCCTGTAGCAATAAATATTAATTCCCAAATTATTACAACATAAATGAATATATAATATATAATGAGTATATATCAACATATATATTATATATATAAGAATATGTGAATATATAATGAGTATACAATTTCTGTCATAAATATTTTTTAGCAAATTGCAAAAGTTTCTTGTCTTTCTAAAATATTGAAATAAAGTTATATCGGCATTAAAAACTAGATTCTGGGGCCACATCCAGAGCCATCATCTTCTGGATTATTTTTGGCCAAACATTCATAATCCAGTTTTTCTTAGCAATAGTTGATTTTGTGCAAGTGACATAAAGTGAGTAGAAGTGTGTTGTTGACATTTCAGTCTACATAACCTAGCAGAAAAAAGACCCAATATGGAGGTGACATATGATATTTACAGTATAGAAAGATCTTGTTACAACCCTTCCCTGTTCCATGAGGGACCTCTCCCTGAGGCAAGCCTATGGTTTTCTGCAGTCAAAAATGGCTCACCTTGCTATGAAGGGCCTCTTGCTTCAGGGCCATGGACTCTCCTGTCTGCTCCTGCTACCTCTATCTTGTAGCAATTCTTTAAAGGTTATTCATTATTATTACACCCCAAACACCCCTGATTTCTTCCCCCTTGCTCTTACAGCTCCCAGTGAAACTTCAAATGGTATTAACACCTCCCAGCAGCACTGCTGTATTCCTGCTCCTCGCTGCTTAATGCACTTCAAGGTAATTTCTTTCCCAAAATCTTTTCAGAACGCCCTTGCCCTCCACTATTCCCAAGCTGTACATGGATCACAAAGGTGGGCAAACACAGCCCATAATATAGACAGGTGCAACATCGTCCTTACCATACCAAATGAACTCTCAGATGAGAGCTATTTCTCATCTGGGCCATTGCCATTATCAGTGTATTTTCATTAATTTATCACTTTTATTTCTGCCTCTGGTATCGCTTCATGAATATTTTCTCTCCATGCTAAAATTATCTTTTAAATTTATGCTGAGTAGTAAGACAATGTGTTTATCATAAATAATTTAGCAGTGTAAAATATTTGAAAAAACTCATGGGAAAACTAGTTATTTACGTAACTAAAGTTTCTAACGGATATGAAGTTGACAATTTTACTTGCTTCATCATCATAAAACTTCACAGGTTTTGTCATTGACCAGGACTCCATTGTGCCAAGTGCTGTTCACTAAATGCTGTGTAAGCAGAGAACAAAACCACATCTCCTGCCCTAGACAGCTCGCCATCTGCAAGACAAGGGGAATATGGACAGATGGAGAGGGATGGAAGGTGACAAGATGCTTGTGATCAGTGCTGTAGGCAGCAGTCAGAGCAGAAGAACTCTGTTGTCCAGTTTTAAACAGGCATCACAGGAAATAAGGGTTTTAGGGAGATACAACACTCCTAAGCCACTGGAATAGATCAGTGATCTGCCATTTATTTCTACTTTTTAATTTGAACTCTCCTTTTCCTCTCTCCAGACTCCCAGCTTCTCTCTGAATAAAAACTTGTAGTAAAAAATCAAAAAGAGTACAGCTACTATTATCACTTGGAGATGCTCCACTTGCTGATAAATTCACGTAAGGTCATTTAAACACTCTCTTGAAGCTTTATAAACATGTTAGCATATTTTATAATGTATACAAGAGTATGCACTTGCTTGAATGCAAGATTTATACCTATTTTACTGTTGTTAAAAAAGGCATGGCTTGAAATTCAGACCTAAACCACTCTTTTAGAGGAAAAAAATTGGTGAAATGACAAAATAAAATGGATGATAATGATGTAAGCAGTAAGGTTTAATCTACTGTAATATATGCCAACACATCAGGCTGAATTTCACCCCAGCCTGCGCAGAACTCCTGCTGGAGGCACTGAGCATAGCAGTAACAGGGACACTACATACAGACAAAGTGGAGTTTATAATTTTTACAAAAAAAAAGTAAGAGTGATTATAGCTCCAACAAATCCATACGGATAGAAGGGAGAGAAATACGCTCCTCCATCTCTTCAGATTATCTACATTCTGGTAAATTTAATAACTTGCCTTTCATAGTGAAAAGCAAAACATACATCCTTTAAAAATTTACGCTGCCTGATGTAGCAGATTTTAAACAATTAAAGTCTAACTCCTCTTTAAGTCGATGCAATTTTAGGATGAAAATAAAGCAGAACAAGTATTTCAATTAGCACTTACATTTCCACTCTGAGAAGCATTAGAAACAAAATAATTACCACAGGTACAAGCCAGGGGTGTACACCTCACAGATGCAAACATAAACTGTGGCTGCAGGGAGGAGTCTATGTGTACACATCTTCATTTTTAGTCACAATGTATTTGCTGAATGATTACTATCTTTACAAACCAACTAAAAACCACAAACCAAATTATATACATTCATGTTTCTCCTATTAGACCAGGCTCCTCATCTTGTCTCAGACTGAAGTGATACCAGCACAAATCATCCTGCTGACATAAATATCATCACTGAAGCCATACTCAAGGATAGAACCAAACTGTAAGTAGGTAAACTATTTAACTTCCCCATTTGGCACAGTTTTCTCCAACTTCCTGTGCATAATTCCTATCTAAAACTTCTTTATGCAGCAACGTGTCACAGATGACTTGGACAATGCAAAGACAAAGCAAAGACCCTCCACAGGTCAGTAAATGTATACATTGCAAAATAATGCCCCATGGTGTCCAAGCCCACCTGTGGCCTCAGGTACTGCAGCTGAACACATTTTACCCCACTAAGTTGTAAGATATCATTCCCATGTTATTTTTTTCCCTACCAGAAATGTGCAGCTGCTACAGCCACTTTCACTTTATTCCTCCTCATCACTACCCTGGTTTATTTAACTGTGGTAATACCTCAAACCTGTAAAAATACCTTGCTGATGCCACAAGCTGCAGCGGTGTATAAATTGCCTTCCAGCGCCTTTGCATAGCCCAGGCTTAACATAAAAGGGGAATGCTTCCATCCATGTGTCAGCAATGTGACAAATAGCCGTGATGGAAGGCAGAGAGGAGGCCTGTGTGTAAAACTGGCATAAAACTTCCCCCCTCCCCTCTGGTACATCAAAGAGGGTTTGGGCCTCTGAAGCACCACAAAAGATGAGGCAGGTGGTGCTGGAGCTGTGGTAAGCAGAGGTTTTGTCTGCACACACTGCATGGAATACTCAGCCAGAAACACAGCGGGTCCCAGAGGCTGCTCGGGAGGAGAAGGAAGACAGAAGTTTGGACAAGGGAGAGTGGAGCATGACAGGAGACTGAAGATGCAGAAGATAAATAGGCAGTAGGTTAAGCTGGCATGACACATACAGCCAGACAAAAGGCAAAGCCTCTTCCTCGACAGCACTGAGCTGCAGGAATAAAATGGAGAATTAAATTAAAAAAAAAAAAAATTGGGGGAGGGAAAATCAAAAACAAAACATAAAAAACATGAACAGAGGAGAACACAAAAGAAAAGAAAGCAAAGCTGACTGAGATATGAAGTGGTTCTAGAAACAAAACAAAACTCTCCCGACAGCACAAATGCAAAACGGGGACAAACTGTGAATAAAAATGGTTAAAGGCAGGCCTCAGTTTACTGCTGGCATAGTTAACATGCTGCACCAGGTTGGAGGGAGATAACAGCTGCTGCTGCTTTGCTGAAACACCCACCTAGAACAGCACTCGGTCAGCCCACACTGCGCACTCGCCTACAGCCACCACCACTCCACAGCCAGGGGGTCACAGATTCCAGGAGACATCAAAATATGGCAGCAAATCACAGTGCATTCCAGCAGAAGACAATCAGCCACCAATGCCATATTGTAATAGCAGCCAAAGGCAAGAAAATAATAAAAAAAATAAGTATCCTTCATAGGGAGAAGTCTTTAATGTTTTGCAGATACAAGAAAAAGAGATGTATTGCACCTGCAGCAAACAACATGAATAAAAGGAATTGTATTAGTAGGAGCTAAATAAGTATTTGCTAAATAATACATAATATGCATTTTTAATTTTGGGTTTTCAGCCATTCTTTTCAAACACCTCTAATGATTCAGTAGCTGAATTAACTAACCAGGGGGGAAACAAAAGCCCCAGTCTCTGGAAAGCAGCCTAGATATGGAAGGACAAATATTCTGAATTAAGATATTTTGGTCACCAATCTCAGGGTTTAATTTGCTCAGTTTATCTCCAAGAATTGAACAAACTTGGGTGGGCAATCTGAAGACAATTTAATCTCATCCCTAATCTATGTATTACTAACAAATGTAGTGATTCTCAAGAAGCTGTTGACTGAACAACAGAATCAGCTGTCTGCCATATGTTTCTTGTTTATTTAAACAAAAATATCCATTCTGTGCTCAATCCAGCATCCATCTGAGTCATTAGAAAGACTCTTACTAATTTGAACAAGTCCTGGAATAAAGTTTATGTGGTTTTACATTGTTGAAAGTTTAGTGTATGTTAGCACTACAAGTGCCCCAAACTTCCTCAGTTGAAACACTAAACATAACTTTTAAAGCTGTGCTTAGTTGGTGTGTGTTGATGTGTTAAAACTTTGGGCTCCAGGAATTCTACACAGCAGCTGGTTTCTTGAACTCTATTCACAAGTTTAAGTAAGTGCTCATGGGTACACTCAATTCCCTGCTTTGTTGATGAAAAAATTCCATTCGACCATAATTTACCCATTGCTTTGGGTACACAACGGTAAACCTTTCCTCATTTCAAGATGTCTTTCTGTTTGCATTCATTCCAGATGGAAGACTTTGAGAAATAAGAAATTAGTTTTTTGTGGGCTAAATAGATTCCCTAAAATTTGAGATAAAACCTGGTTTCAGCAAATAAAGGTATTATTTAAGTACATTAAATATTTGGATTTCAATTTATTCCAATATCTTAATTATTTGAATTTAAATACAGTATTTAAATATTTAAATATAGTGTTTAAATAGATATTAATTAAAGATAGGAGGGAAGCATTACTTTGGAATACAATATAAAACAGCCCTCACGAAGTTATATTAGCCTTAGTTCTGGAACAATACCTTTGCTTCTGTTCCTCCTCACAAAAAGATGGAGGATCATTCTAATTATAGCTGCTTCAGATGATCTGTTTCCTATTTTGCTCTCAAGTGGCTGAAGTCATTCACAGAGACTTCACAAACCAAGCTTTCCTTCATGCAAATATTAAGTACATCCACGTAATGTTTCCATTGTCACCATCTCCTGCAAACCTAAAAAAGGTGACATTTACCCCATGAAACCACATTTTTCTTCCTTTTGCAAAATGTTCTTTGACAACACTAACTGTAAGTTCCTCTTTGTTCATTAAATATTGACATCTTACACGTTTTGCTTTATTCAAAGCAGTTATTAAAAAAAAGAAAAAGAAACTAAACCACAACACCACCACAAAAACAAGAGGAGAGATCTCTTTGATACTTGTACTTGACCTCCAAAGAGCCATTACACAGCTACTGGGCCCAGAACATTTTAAGAAACCAGATGTTTTTCCCTACATGGAAGCCACAACAGGGACGTGACAGCTTAGGAAGTCGGTCCACAGAGATCTGCTGTAGTGGCCAAAACACAGCAGCCTCCTCTGTCAGTGCCTAGAGGAGGAACTCTGACCCAGTCATCCGTGTTTGTGATGGATACAGTCACAGACAGAAATAAAGTGCCTTATATAATTTGCCCGCCTGCAATTCAGGCTTTGCAGCAATCCTTAACCAAATTCTGGCAAACGAGCATACAGGAATCCAGCACAGTTTGGGCTGCAGCCTCCACAAATATTGCAAAGGTACAGTTTGAAACGTTCAAACACATTAAGTGCTGGGACATTTTCAAATATTCATTTTTAAGAATTATTGTAGTCAAAGCCCGGGTCTTCAGACCAGCACTCCCCAAAAGGGCTGTGCTAGGGAGCAGAAATTGAAGGCTTCTACCAATAGGTGGGCAGATGCAAATCGATTTTTAAGTGCTCTCCAGCTTGGGTCTATTTCACCCAATGAAATCTAGTCTCACCACTTATTCAATTTAACTATTTATACATTAGGGCAACACTGAAGATAACCATTTTCAAGTGAATTCAATATTTTTCCTTTTAAGTGAGTCCCCCTCCTTCAGTCTGACATGGCAACACAATAAGCAGCTGACAGTGCAGTGCCAGTATGGCAAGAGGCATAAAATTAATTTTACTGACTTAGCCTACAGGAGGCTAAGCTGAATCCCTCAGCAGTGTAAGAGAAAGTGGGGTTTGGACAGAAGTTGCACATCACTGTGCTATCACCCCTTGCCTCCTCAGTCACAGCAGAGCCCTTTGGCCACTGCACTCGAACTGCGACTCACCCACACACCTACACTCCTCCTCCTCCTCTCCCTCTTCCTCCTCCTCTCCCAAATGACTGGCACTACCAACATTTCTGTAGTGTGTGATCCAGAGCTAGGTGGTCTCAGTCCTCCAGTTCCCTCTTCCTTTTTGTTTCAGGTGAGAAGCAAGAGAGAGAAGCATGAAAAACTCACATAATTTTTTCCGTGTCAAATGGCTTTTACTTTGAGTCAATGACAGGATTTCCATGAGCTTCAAAGGACATGGCAGCAGATCCTCTTGGTCTCAAGGTATATTCCAATGCTAGATTAAGCTTAGCATTTCTTTCACAAGTTTATTTTCTCATCCCAGAACACTGGCAAACAATGAATTCTATGCTATTACATAACTCTGGTATTTTCTGTCACAATGCTTCCATATAACATTAGAGGTATTACCTTTCATCAAAAAGAATTGCAAAATAGTATGTGGATGAAATTTCTTACCATGAGGATGTTAGTCTAAATGTTTTGATTGCATTATGTGAAACTCATAAAATGACATTTCTACACTGTAAAAGCATTTTTAGTAGATTACAAAACACTTAAGTAGCGGATACGACTAATTCAATAAAAGTCAATAGGAAACTGATATGATTACACTTTTTGCATTTTTGCTTCCGCTTCATTTATCATTTTCTCTCAAAACACATGCCTGTATTTTCATGAAATTTCATTTATATAAGCAACATTATTCATGTTTCATGAATTGGACCAAGTTCAGAAACTGAAAATTACTTGTAATCTACCTTATTGGGCTCCTACATTAGTTCTGACCCAGCTGGCCCCAGCTAATAGAACAGACTCTGGTGTGAGGCAGGTTTAACTTAAACTGAAACAAAGAATCTGTATTTTCCCTGTAATACTGCAGCCACATGTCAAAGTAAATTATTTAAACAAGTAATTCTGCTAGCAAATGTAACCATGAAAGGCCAGATTGTGTACAAGAGCAGGAAGACAGCCCTGCACCAAGACCAGCCACAAGTGTCCCTCCTACACTCTCCTACAAGAAGGCAGAGAAATTTGCAGCCAAATCTGAAGTTTATGAATGCATAAAGAATCACGTGGTAAAAAAAAAAAAGAGCAATCTCCATAAACTGAATCCTGAAGTTTCTTACTTGATTTAAACTCAATCAAATTTCCTTTTCAATAATATTTAAATCTTGTTCACCATAGATCTCAAAGTACTTTACAAAGCAGCATAAGCCTTATTATCAAACTGAAGTTAAAAGAAGATTGTCCTGAGGAAGGAAAGAGCAAGGATTTCAGGATTTGTCTCAATAAAAAGGTGTAAAAAACCTGCCAGAGTTGAACAGATCTATTACATCACAGAGAAAAGCTAAGACTGCAATGTTTCTTTTTTTTCCACACAAAGTTTCCTTTATCAAAGTAGTAAAAATAGCATCACTACATTTTCTAATACTGAAATACATTGTAGACTAGTATCAGAGCATTTACTTATTTAATTCATGGTTACATCTTTGGGAACCTTTTCATGTACCAAGGAAAATTTTCAGATAGGAGTTTTATTTATCATTTACAGAAGAGATTGAGAATAAGGGTGGTTTACAACAGAACAACAGAACCATTTAACCATCTGTCCATGTGGAAGAAGGATTTTTGGAGAGTACTGAGTACAATTGCAATGGTCTTTTCTAGTTCAGTTTAGCAGCTACAAACATAAAACACTGCTACATGTGCACTAGCCCTAAAGCACTGTCCAGGAGTCCTTGCTGTGATGTCTGGATGCTGGAGGACACCTAGAAAAGCTGGGCACACTATTTCCTCTGGAATTTAAAAGGCAATCAATGTGTGGGACCACCAAGAGATTTTGGCCCTGTGACAAAGCTTGTCACAGCTAAGGAGAAGGGACATGAACCTCAGGTAGAAGAAAAAAAAATCCCTAAAATAGGCTTGGAAAAGGCCATGTGCTTTAGCATTCCCAGCAGGGGGACAACCCTTGGAGAGGCCAGAGAAACCAGGCGAGCTTAGGAACAAGAGCAGACCTTGAACATCAGCAGTATGGAAAGGACACTCCTTTCTCTAAGATCTCTCTAGGCAAGAGCCCAGAGAAGACACACCCTCCATTATAAATTAAATTAAAGAATCATGGACTGACCACTTATCTCCAGAGCATGGGTTGTGCTTAGGGTGGCCAGGAATGACTTTGGCAGCTCTGGAGGGCAATGGACTGAAGACACAGAAAGAACTTCAGTGGCAAAATCTCAGCTATCTATCAGACTTCAGACATCTGATGGCTTGAAGGATTTAAAAGATCACATAAATTAGGTGAAATTTAGACACCATTTGCTTGCCAGCTCCTGAAAGTATTCTTCTTTTTAAATCACATCCTTTCTATCTGTAATAGAAGGCAATTATATATTTGGATTTGAGATCATGTAATATTTTGAAAATTTACAATATAAATATTTCTCACAGGGTTGTAATTTTCTTCAGGTGATCATAAGAGCTACAGCACATTCATCTGACTAACAATGTAGGAAGATATATACATATTTCAGGATTAATGATAGGGTGCTTAAAGCAGCTTGCAATAATACTCTGAGAAGAATAAGAGGTTGTCATTAAAAAAAAAGGCAGAGGAAAATTTTGGGATTGCAAACTAGAATTATTCTGCATAGGTAGTTCTACTTGTTACTTCTTTAATATGACATAACTTTGCTGATGTGAATGAACAGAAAGGCATATTATCAGATATTGGTTTGTTTATTGTCACTTAAGTGGCTCCTGATTCCTGGAGGTATCTTCATTACACTGGTCATAAAACCATGTATTTAACATGCTCGCATTTTTTTGCCCATTTTCACAACATACTTTTTGCTAATGTAGATAGAGGAGACTGTAAAATAAAATTTTCTGTTTCTGCAATGACAAGGTCACCAGTTCCAATTCAACATTGTTTAAAAGAAATAGATGGCATTAGAGCTTGAGAACTTTATTTAACATTCCCTAGCCTGCAGTCTAAGCCCCTTGTTACAGGCAAAAATGCCAGTGGTAACATACTCTAAAAGCCTCATCTTCTACAATTGAAAGGAATACAACATTTGTGTATCACTCACAGTGTGAGGTATTTATTTATAATGTTGCAAACTGTCAGCTCCTGTTTGAGTTCCATTATATAGAGGATGTCAGGAACTATAAAGAGGAAGAGCTTTACCAAGGGACAGGCCATGGAAAGGCAGTGGGTTGGGGGGATGCTGCAGTGAGCACGCACTGCTGGCCTTCAGGGAGCTCTTATGGGGCAGCCACAAGATTGTGGAGCACCACAGCCCCCAGGGTGGGGCTGAGCACAACCTCCTCCACTCAGGGTGCACTGGGGATTGCATAGATGAGAAAAAGTCAGAATTAAAAACTGTACATTTAAAATATATCAGGGAAACTGTCAATTAAGGAAGGGAAAGAGGCTTTTATACTAAAGAAACCCCCAAGCAAGAATAAGAAGAAAACAGCCATGATTAAATTTAGGCTGAGAATTAGCTGACTATTTCTAACCATCTGAGAAGCAGAGTTATGGAAACCTGTCTTACTATGAGTGCTGGGTTAATAACCTAACCCATCCTAATCTGTGAGGCTCAGTCTCCGAAAAAAACATCGTCTGCACATCTCCATGGAAGTGTGTGAGAGCTATAAACTCACTGAGAACAACCGAGGACACGAGAAGCAGATTAAGAGCATTAGCACAGTTCTCCACCCACTGTTTGCTTTCTCGTCTGCACTGTGCTTCCTCTTTCCTCTACGGCAGCACAGAGAACTTTATATAAATGACTTTTGGAACCTGTTGTTCCCTCTTTCTTCACACTTATTTTATCTCTTTCTTCACTCTCACTATGCATTCTAAGCCCTGCCCTCGACTTTGTCCAGTCCACCTCTTTCCCACAAAGACTATTCTCTTTGAATACCGCATTCCCTTTCATAATTTAACAGTCCTTTCCTCTCCCACACATCCTGGCACCCACAATTTTTATTCCCATCTGCTGCTTTATGCCTAGGATTGAAATATTTACCAGAAACATAGTAACTAGTGAACTAAATGAAGAAATGGAGCCCATTTTCCAGAGACAATATGTAGAGAGCAAACCAAATCATCTTGTTCATCCTCAGATACCTCTAATCCATACTGGGAAGACAAAGAAGCAGCTTTTGGCAGGGATGAACAAAAGTGTCTAAAGTGAAGCCCAAGACACAGCAGCTTTAAGACTATTTCTTTATGATCTAGAGATACACACTCGTTGCAAGAAAGAAAATCCTGAAAATTTTATCACTGCATATGGAAATTCCTATCAGTGTGCTCTTCTCAGACTCAAATCCATGTTTTCTCACATTCAACCAATGCTGTACAAAGAACTTGAAGAGTCCTTACTCTCCGGGATTTGTGGGAAAGAAAGAACACTTCATCTTTCCTTCCTGCTTTATCACATCACAGCACTTTTGTGCTCCTGAGATGAGATTACAGGTGACAGCAGGACAGATTAGCACAAGAATAACAGGCTGTCTTCAGGGGGCTGTTCTACTCTGAATCCTTCCACCAATATCTCCTGCTTCTCACCGCTTTCATAACCGGCACCTGAGTGGAGGCAAACCTGGTCTTGGAAGTTCATCCCACGTTTCTCCAAGGGACTTCCTCCACATCACTGTACCCAGGCCTAAACACGCAATCTACAGACTGGATGATGAGAGAAATCTTAACAAGCTTGATATAGCTGTTACACCATGCCCCAGTCTGCCTTCTACGGTGAGGCAATGGTGCTTCACGCAATCAACAAGGGAGAGGAAAATGGAAGTGCCACAGGAAAACAGTAGAGGAGGATTCCTCCCTTGCGAGCAGACCTGAGCTGCAGACCAGCAGACACTGCCAGGCTGAACCTGTGGGCTTGCACTGAGATTTCCTGGACAGGTCAGTCCATCTGGCCAACACTTGCAGTAATTGTTAATTTTTTACATTTTCCTACGGAATATTTTCTGACTGCTCATGTGTTTCCCTTTTCCCCCAGACCTGCTTGTTCTGATGAGTGTCTGCCTTTTGGGGAAAAAACACCCACTGATAGAGCTCTATAAAAATGAGGAACAATTATAACCATTACGTGCATTTCCCAAAAATAGAAACCTTAAAGTTTTAGATTTCAAGAGGTCTTTTGCATCCAGATTTGCATTACTGGTCCATTCAATGAGGACAATATACTTGTCATTAGCTTAACACAGGAACTGCTGTAGATACCATTAATCCTGCACTTGGTTTACTTTTAATTTTTACTTTTAATTTTTACTTTTACTTTCTACAAAATGGAGTAGAGAAGCCACTTTGCTTTTTTACATGCTAATCACTTTCAAAACACCTGTATTGCCTTTGTCAACTGTGCATCTTTTATTAGTATTGGTGAACAGTATTTAAACAGAATTCTCACAAGTCCCAGATATGAAAGAACAATCAACATGTCAACTCACATATTAGTAAGAGACTATCACACATCAGATCTTTTCAATGTTTGTGATTCTATTGGGATAATATGGATTGAAATAGTATATCACAAACACAGAAAGGAAAGTCTCCAGTGACAACAGTACATCAATGATGTCAAAACACTGTCAAATAAAGCTATTATTCTTCCAGCTGATACTTTCACTTGCATAGTTTGCCTTTGTTATGTTGTAATTTCCCCTGTATTTTCATCGTTCAAAATTCAAGTAATTATTAATTTTATGCACGCACGTCAGTTCAGACATTAAACATAGGAATATTTTAAGCATTTGGGAGTTATGCTGTTCATTATAGAACTGTCTTTCCTCTTAGGAAAGCCTTTCGTGCCTTACAGAGTATCATAAATGTAACCTCTGTGTTTTTAAACACCACTGAACACATAGATGAAAACTGAAAAAAGGCAACTAAGGAATGCACTCTGTAGTGGAAAACGCCGAATTTGAACATAGTTTATTTCACAGTTTACTGTAACAATGGGCAGAGATATTTTAATCAGGAAAACCTTTTGTAACATTGTGTCCTAAAGCCCTCTCTGAGCACAAAATGACAACTTTCCTGGAAAGATTTAGCAAAACTATCCAAAAAAAGCAAGATAGAAATGCTTTTTAAGTGCTCTCATCACTTTGTGCAGGCTTTGAAGTTATAGTATGACTTAAAAGTAGGCTATTGCATGTTACTGTACACGAATTTTTTTTTTCAGTATCTCTCTTGTAAAAAGAGTAGATAAGCAGCAATCAAGTGACACTCTTCCTAATTTACTATCCATTATCTGCGTAACTTTGAGTGAACAGAACCCTCAGCTTTAAATACATCATCTGTGGAAAGAAAGAATGTTTCCCAACTTTGTAAAGTACTATGAAATGCTGGATGAAAAGCAATTTGTTAATACAAAATTTATCAGCCCCACAACAATTATAAAACAGTGTAATTGATATTGAAGTGCTGAGCACACTCAGTAAGGAACTAATGACAAATACTGCTACCAAGTACCATGTTTGGTGTTACACCCTTCCTCCTGCCCCTCTTCTGTGCTGTTTTGTGGTAATGTTTATCTTTTGTCTATTCTTGGGGAAACAAAACCAAAAATATCAAAATGTCTTGCACTTCTTACTTATGGAAAGAAATAAATCAGTCTCTAGTCAGTGTCCTGTCCCACAATACTTATATATTCAAGTCTAGGAGTAGAGCAATTAAACACAGATAGGTATCTCTTTAAGCTCCAGTCACAGCTGACATCCCTGAAGACGTAAATCCCTTCAAACACATGGATTTTTCAGGCTGAAAGACAGGATATTATAAATAGCTGCAAAGAGACAATTCAATAATTATATTACAGTTACACCCAGTCTAAAAATATTCACAAAGTAGAGATTTTTGGTAAGTTTTTAGAGTGTAGAACTATGACTATGGACCAATGACTATATTCCTGCTTTGAATATGAAAGAGCCACACAACTTTCCTCTGCTTCTAACACTTAGACACATGTAACAAAACACAAAATGTAACACAGGCTTTCTGACAAAACAGTTTGATGCATGTATCTCTGTAATGGCAAAAAGAAAACCCCGATTCTTTCTCCTTTAATCTCTGTACTTTTTTTTGAAGATAGCACTGGGCTGATTTTTACTTCTTTTTTTTTTTTTTCTAAATGAAGAAAATAATACCTTTGGCGCATTCTGTCAATGATTCTGTCATTCTGCAACCTGCCCACAGAAAACCTGTTGCCATAGTCCTTCTCTCATCTATTTAGCATCACTTCTTCAGAAGAAGCAACTGCACTTGTAGCTGTACCGACACCCCAATCTTGGGCTAAAGCCTGAGATTACACGTAAATATGCTCTGTCTGGGGAGGTGATGTTGCCCTTAGGGCTGCCTCTGGCAGCCAAAAGATAGTAAATCAGAGGGCTAGGACTCCCCTTAAACCCTGAGAGGACGGTTTCCTTGCCAGGATCTAGTCAGCAGTACTATCATACTCAGATCTTATGACTGTGAATAAAGCAACTATTTATTGATAGGATTTTTTTTATAATAGATTCCTAATAATAGCTGGCACTGGACATACACGTGGAGCTTGTGCTGAGAATGTTTTAAAATAATTCTAAAGAGATTTGAGGTAATGCTGTCAAAACAGAAGTAATATTGTTACATTTGAATAAGAGATGGCTGCTTCAGACTTTGCCCTGGGACAGCAGTGGGGGAGTCAGGATTTGCCACAGGAATTCTGTGTATCACATGACTAAATTAACCCACTTGATGATTTTAAATTATTCTATGATTCCAGCTAGGGGAGAAGGCACAAAGAGCACATCCCTAGGGCTGCTCTTGTGGTGGTGGTGTAAGACAGATACTGAAGAAAGACTTGGCATCTATAATTCAGCCAAATGAGGTACCTAGGTGGGACACTGGCACTGCCAAAACACTTTCATGCTTAATAGTTTGTTTATTCCCTCCTATATCAATTTTATCAGGACATCTGTCCAAAAAAAAATTAAAAATTAAAAACAAAATACTGCTCACAATCCGTAACCTGCTTAGAAGATGGATTCTCCACGTCAAACAAGACTTTAACAGCACCCTAACACAGCTGAATAAGGGACATCTCAAATCCTCCCCTCAGTGTTTCCTCTGACCTTCATGCACTGAAACACACTGATTGTTTTGGAGTGAAGTAACAAAAAATGGCCAAAAAAATTTTTCTCCAGGAATCAGTATCAATAAACTTGAAATGTAAAAAATATTATCATATTTTGAAAGCAAACTTCCTAAGTCTGTAGCCCGGTCAGATAAAAATTTCTTTTAGAGTGGAGATTTCTAA
Organism: Dryoscopus gambensis; assembly: GCA_013389985.1. Classification (NCBI taxonomy): domain Eukaryota; kingdom Metazoa; phylum Chordata; class Aves; order Passeriformes; family Malaconotidae; genus Dryoscopus; species Dryoscopus gambensis. The sequence goes on along the minus strand of WEIT01019456.1, from coordinate 41,299 downwards.
AAAATATTCATTTTTATGGCTATTAATTTACATATAAATTAGATTAATCAGAAAGGCATACTACTGTATATGTATTTGTTTCAATCATTGCAAGCTGACTTTATTTGGGAAGTGTTATATACATCTTGCTGAGTCTAACACATTTATATTTAATGAAAATAATTTTCACCAATCAAGTATTTTTCCTCATATGATCACTCTCAATAGTAATTTCCTGTTGTTATTCTCCTCTTGTTAATCTAAATTCTGCTCAACTTGCTTAAGTAAGTAGTAATTTGTTCTTCTATGCATGATGGTCGTGGTGTCTCATCACACTTACAACAGTTTTTTCCACTATAATGGCAACTTCTTTTGTGAGAAGAAGAGCTCCTCTTGATGATGATGACTAAATTATGTGTGTATCAAAAAATGTGGCTCAGATTAAAAACAGAGCTGAGTGGACATCTCATGCCTCTTGCCCATCAGAGCTTGGAGGGGAGACAAAAAGTACAGAGAGAAGGCCTAGGGAAAGACTTCTGACAGAGTCTTGTGAACTGCAGCCACCCACCCAAATTACCAAAGCAAATCGTTTATGCTGCACTGGGAATGGTACGGTGGGGAGAAAAGGGCAAGGCAGATCTAACACTGGGCTTGGTGTTTGTATTTTATCAGTTCAGGGAGCAACAGAATGTGGCTACAACCCACAGAACCAGGCGACAAAGATTAAATGTGCTGTAGAGCTACCTCAAGGTGTTTGGCATATTCCATGCTCATTTGCACAGTGCTGCAGTCCAGGAGTTCTGGTCAATCCGAAACTAATTATTTCTTGGTAGACAAGTGTATTTCTGTAGGGTGAAGCTCCATTCAGCACTTGTCTCCAAAGCATTTAGAATCTTATTATAATCCATGTGACCTGTTTCTATTTTAAGTGGAGTAATTCAGCAAACTGACACTGATAATTCCAACTGAAGTTTTACAGTCAGTCCCAGGAAGGACTGTGCAGGGAGATTTCTTTCTTTCTTTCTCTTTGTTGTTTGTTTGTGGTTTTTTGGGGGAGTTTGTGGGGGTTTTGCTTGTTTTGGTTGTTGGGGGTTTTTGTTTGTTTGTTTGTTTGTTTTGGTTTGGTTTTTTGTGTATCTCTGTATATAATAAAAGTAGGAGTTAACCTTGAACCAATGCAGTTTTTGGAATACACTGTATACACCCTAAAGACACAGGCAAGCCTGGCAGGAACTGTTAAATTGTCCCAGTTGATTTCTTAGCTATTAGAATAAGATGTTTTGAGAAGGATGATACTT
>WEIT01019456.1:17128-32755 GCA_013389985.1 Dryoscopus gambensis | reverse complement strand
TAGATTTTTGGGGGACTGTGGTAAATATAGATCTCTGAGGGCAAGGGGCAAAGCATAAAGGAAGGCCTGGAGGATCCAAGCTTTCATGTGAGCTGCCACTTCAATATGTGCATTGCAGGAGACAGGTAGGATAAATTAAACAATGTTTGTACAGTGTTGTGAAAATTGCAAATGCTGTAACAGTGCTAAGTATTACTATTAGGTGCAAGATATATGCAAAGAACTCTGTACAGGGAAAAAAAAAACCAAACTAAAAACTAACACCAGCTAACCCAGACATTCTAATTAAACACACCTACTTCTATCAGGTACTCAAACTTGTTTCCATGCCAATGTCAGCCTCTGGATCAGCCATGGGCAACTACTGGGAAACAGCAACAGTAGAAAAGGAAGGAAATAAAATGTCTATTGAGCCACAGGGCGTTGGGAAAAGAAGAAGAGGCACTGGAGAACTGCAGCATGATCCTCAGGCAGAACACTCTGAGTGCTCTGCCCACCCACCGCCCGCACATTGCTGTGGGCTAAAACCCAGCTCAGTCCCAATGCAGCCAATAGAAAATGACATTTGCGACATCCTAAGGTTAGCCTAACATTAATTAAACCATCACAGTACTGCACTATTATCCCCTTTACTTATTTCTTTTGTAGATTTTACTTTTCCTTGAGAAATAGTCATTTCCAATTAGAATTTTGTAATAAATCTGAATGTCAGAACTCCCCAAGTATGAATGTCATCTTTGTTTAGAGGCTGGAAGGAAGAACTGAAAGCAGAGATGTCCTTGGGCACTAAAATTAGCTGAGATACTCATCTACCACAGGAACCTGAACGTGGCATTAGACCTCAAACTGGCTAAATCAGAATTGTTGCAAAAGAACATTCCAGGACTCACTGCTTCCCTGAAAGCCACAGGCTGCGTGTGGTGATTGCAGTGCTGAGGTTCCCAGATGAAATCAGTCCCTGGCAACTGCAAACCCCACACAATCAAACCATCAAATGCCACATACAGCCTTCAGCTTTTCCCGTTCGCACCAACGTTTCACCAGTGAGGATTTCCTTCTCCTGCAATCTCTGCTCTGATGCTTCAGGACTATGCAAAAGTTTGGACTTTAGGGATTTCATGCAAGCAGCTAAGAGTGAGTCCCTGCCCCTTCCAAGGTTTTTGTGCAAATGCTGCCTCTGTGCAGGGCATCCAAATCCACCTTCCCAGTGAGGACCAGCTGCCTACGTGGCAACTGCCCTACCATAACTTGCTGCACTGAAAGATACTTCAGAATGATGACCAAGTAACACCTTCATGCAAAACCTGCCGTAAAGAAACATGGATCCCATCATCCAGATTCCCTTCGAGGTATTATTATGTCAGCTGTATGATTATTCACCTCCATCTATAGTTAGACACTATGCTTTCTTCCTACATTTGCCTAAGAAAATTATGGTACTGGTTATTAAGCCATTCTTGCCAAAGGGCACACAACAATAAAATGCCTTTTTTTTCCAAATATAATTGTTTCTGTTCAGTGTGTTTATAAACATGTTGCCATGTGAACTGAAGCAAGAAAACTGCCCTTTCTACTTTCATCTCAGCCTTCTGGAAAAGTGAGAACTGCATTAAAGATGGGGTTTAACCTTTCAGTAAAGTTATTGCAGGCATTTTGAATATTTTCACATGGTTAAGTTGGTCCAATATTTTATAAGAATTACAGAGGTAGTGCTTTGTACTGAATGCCAGAGCTGCACACTTAGAGAATGGCAGTAGAATTTAGCAATATTGCTGCATACCATAGAGGTAAGCCTACATTCCCTACTCCAACATTTCACTCTGCCATCCTTCACTCAAAGCAATTTAACATATACTCACAAAAAAATAAATCATTGAGAGGCAATAAGGCAAAATACATCAGTCGTCTAACAAGAGGACCTGTCACTGCTGCACAATGTACAGATAATTTGCCAAAGTCAGAGGTGACAGAAAATTAAGAAATATACAAACACAACTAAAAACACCAGGTAGACCTGAAAAGGTACAAAATAAATCACCTTGTCCTGCTGAGGTTGACTGGGCCATGCACTTCCTTACATTTGGAATTTTATAGAAGGGAATAGATCTTGAGATCTCGTGCACAGAAGCTGAGTTTATTCCACCTCAAAGTTTTTTATTCCATGACTCATCTAGAACAGCCAGTGCTGCAGCAGCATCAGTTTTAAGTAACTCCAAGGTTTGGAATAGACAAGAAACATGGAGTTGTTTACTGCAGTTTGGGCTCTGATAATTACCAGGATGAGGCAGATGAACAAAGTAGAAGCTACTCCAAACACAGAACTCTGGGTTAAGCAAAAATTGTCTTTCCCATTATAACAAGACATCTGCACAATAAAAGGTTTTCTGGACTAAGAAATCTGGGTTTTTTGGTTAAATGCTTCTTACTGTCAGTGTCAAGGCTTGTTGCTTTGGTTGGTTTTGACATGCAAAATTTGCTCTTCAGCTGATAAGAAAAGTCACAGAAACACACAATATTTATAACCTGAGGATGTTTGCAAGGAAAGTGCAAGTAGAGGTGGCATAAAGAAATCTATCTTTAATATAAAAGCAAACTAAAATATGATAAATTGCACAAAACCAAGCAAAACTGTTTCTTTGCCCCATTAAAATATTAGGTGAAGGAAATCTGTTAGGCCTTCTGATACATTTTCTTGTAAATGAACATTTTTACTGACTGGAGATATTCATGTATGCAAATATAGCAGAATAATTAACAGTGCAGAGTAGTAACATGAGTGTTTACAAAACTGCCCATTAAGATTCCACACACAGTCCTGATTACTGACATGGGAGAGATTCTTATGACTTGGAAAGTTCAACAGGAGAGTTCTTTAGTAATAGAAATTGTATAAAATAGACAGTATTAAAATATTTCTTCCACTATTGCCAGCATCTATAATGAAAAGAGGCTTTGGAATTTTAACTTTTCCATTGTTTGATTTACAAACCCCCTCTAATATGTTTGCTTATAAAGCTATTTATCTTTCTGTCAATCAACCTACGTGGTTTATGGTGTTGGCTTCACATTGTTATTGTATTTCACAACTCAGGTATTTGGATACCCAATTGTATAAAAGACTACTTTCAAACAGTTAAATCCCCAAAAGAAAACAGGATATGAGCCAAAAAATTTTAAGTGAGATGAACCAAAGCCTGGAATACATCTGTGTTTACACATGGTCTGTTAGTCTGCAAATATATGTGGGCAACTGTGCACACCTAATTCCACAAATCTGAGTTCATAAATTCATTTCCCTCACTCCCGATTGACACTGTCAATGGATTCTTTAGTCTTTTTGCTGAAAGAGGATCAAGTGTGCCAACCACGAGAGTGACTTTCGAGGCTGAAAACACTTTCCAAGAGAAAGGGACTGATAAAACTGCCTGACTTTGCATATGGTAGGAAAACAGAACATACCAAAGGTTATTTACTCTTGATATGTTCCACATTTAAAAGAACAATCTTAAGCCCACTGCCTGTCCCTTGAGCCATCTGGTCTCCCCATTATTAATTGTTCTACCCGACCTTCACAAGAGAAGAAAAATATTGTTGTATCTTCTTTTATCTTGTCTTATAATAGGAATCATGTTTCATAGTGTTGAAATAAATTACTTGCACGGTGATCAAACATCTTAGCTTCGTTTCAGCATTTAATCACCCGTGAAAGCTTTTTATTGCTTTGTATACTCCAAAGTCATGAACATTATTTCCTATCTATTCTATGGAAAGTATCTTTCATTTTATTTTTCAATTACATCTTAAATTCTATCATTCTTCTAGCAAGCACTTTGGTGTAATCCTACTGTATGAAAGAAGACCTTTGTTTCTCCAGTATTTATTTCCCTTTAAAATGTTTTTACCTATTGCACGGGAAAAGAAAAAGCCAACCTAAAATGGCTAAAGTAATACTAATTTCATTGAGACTGCTTTATTTCCACTCAATATATACATTAAAAAGCCTCAGAAAATAATAATAAATAAAATCAATACATCACCAGACAATGGTTGTTCTAAAATCCATTATGTTTTCTAGGCTGCTTGTCAAACCATCATTGCTATTTTAAGACAATAGTCCTGCATCAATTCTATCTGAAACTCTCACCAGGTTTATAATGTATCAGACAATCATTTAGTGTCACAAACCTCAGTATGGGTTGTGCAACATACATAGATTTTTTTTTGGTGAGCCAGCTCAAAGTCAAACTGCTCTTTGAAATGTATAAGGAAAATCCACATCTTTACTAATTAGAGAAAAAAACCCCTCACTTCAAGATTTTTAACAGCAAAACACACACACACACAACAGCTATTCTATAAAGCTAGATTAACAAGGTATAATGGAGAGAAAACATTTCTTGAAAACCCAGTCAGTCTGTGTGTCATAATCAGGCAGTGTTATATTGCATCCTACAAGTATTAGTCCGGCTCAAATAAGTGTAACTTACAGTGAAAGAGGAACTATCACACTAAAGCCTGATCTAATGTACGTGACAAGGCCCTGAACAACTTTAATCAGCTTTTAAGTTGGCCCTGTTTTGGGGAGGAAGCTCGTTCTCAGAGGAAGCCCACCTTTTCTATGATTCTGTTCATCCATAAACCACAGGAGTTGTTATCAAGAATACTTAACACACTAATTTAAACCATTCATAATAAACTTTTCAAAAGTCCTAATTTTCAAATAAGTCAGGTTCTGGGACAGTCTTCCAGCAAAGCAAAATAATCAGTTTCATGATGAAGTTTAAAAACTTACTGCCTCATCAGCCACCTGCAGAAATGCAGGAGTGGCACAGATGAAAAAATATTTCCCTCACACTTTAATCTTCAGTGTTCCTATGTTCCATTGAAAGCCTTTTCAGTACACAATCATTATATATTCCTTTATATAGAATACAAAAACAATCTGATAGGTGAAGAAAAAATATTCACCCCTTTTATATCTTCATCACGTTTAAATAAGAGCTGAACAGAAAGACCAAAAAGTTCACTAAATGGCTAAAAGTTCACTAATTTCTGATTGTGAAAATAGGAATTAAATTATTTCATATCTTATATAAATTCACTTTTATTGAAATATGATGGCAGTGAATTTGGATGCCAAATTCTAAAATGAAACAAATGTTATTTCTGTTACAGTAGCTTTTTCTACCCCCTGAGAATCTTTCCATTCTCATTGGTTTCATAGATTATGCGTTTTTAGATAGTAGTAAAGCTTCTTATGCATAAATATGAAAAACAGTGGAAAAAGAGAGAATAAATAAACAGTGTCTGTTTGGAATGATTATTTAGCTGATAGATTTTGGTCTTAAGCAAACAAGGAAAAATGCATACTCTAAAAGGAGGAATGTTTGAGAATCTTAAGTTATTTACTTGTCCCACCTAAGGCTGGGGATATTTTTCATTGAACATTACTGAGAGCACACAAACAGATTCTATTGATTTCAATTAGAAAATCATGTGAATAGATCTGTCACCTTTGATAACCTTTCACTGGAACTTTGATTGTTGCATTATGAGTTGAGACTGCACATATTATTAGAAACAATACTCAAGTAAAATACCACATTTATTCTAAAGACAGCTGAATTTATTTGCAATGGTGTTAAGTATCACCAGCACTATTACCAGTATCAGTTAGGCTACCAGTATTATCAGAAAATAGTTGTCTCAAAGTGAGGGGGTTTGGTGGTTTTTTACAATACATTTTTTAAAAAACCCTGTTTCTCAGTAGAAGATCGTTAAAAATTCCCTCAAAATCATGAAGTCTGTAGAATTCCACACTGAATTTTCTAAAGCATTCATTCCATGTCAGAATATAACACCAAAGTCCAGGCTAATCTTCTCTGGACAGCCTAGAAAGACAAACCTATATACCACACTCCTCAGACTCTCCACTGTGACCTTCAGCCACATGGCCAGCACCATAAATCCCCTGCTCCAGCTGCAGCAAGAAATGAAGCCACACTCCATTTAAAACTCCACGAAACTCCTGATTTGGCAAATGGTCTCCCTCTCTCCAGCCATCACAGAAGCCCTCTGCACTTCAGTCCTGACTGAGTCAATAACCAGAAGAACCAGAGCATCTCATTTGCTTCTGTGATTTCTCCTGTTCTGTCCCAGTAATTGCAACACACGCTCTCCTGTTTATATTATATCTACATTTGCAAAGTGGGAAGGCTACAGATGAGAATCTCACTTGAGGAAAATGAACTAAAGCACGGCTATTTTTAAACTCTCTATACATTCTCTGCCTGTCCTCACAGATTCTATATCTGCACGTAACAATGTCTTCTTTTGTCTCTTGTTTGACCATAGACTTTCCTCCCCGAGGCCTGCCCTCCTTTTTTTTTCAGAATTTGTCAGTGCTGCCTGTACACAGCCTGTTCTGGCTGGGTCAGGCACAGCAGAGCCAAGGCAGGCTCAGCACTAAGCTCCCTTTTGTCCAGCTGCCTCCACAACACAAAGGGAGCTCCACAGTCAGGTTTGATCATACCAAATGCCCACTGGTGCAGGTTCCTCCACTAATCTCCACCCAGACAAAGAGAAGGGGTTTAATCCCTGAAATCCTCTTAATGACCTTCCAAAGATATGGCCATCAGTCTTCCTGCAGTCCCTCAGGCAGAATGCTCTAGGTTTAAAATCTTTCCAGATAACTTTCCATAATGTCTCCTGACACCATAAAAATACATTGTATAACTGCACACATTGTAATAACTGTAATATAGTAACTGGCAGTACGAAGAGGAGAAATAATAGCTTTTCAAGCAAACATTAAAGTCAGGGCAAGTTAACTCAGTCTGAGTTAAACAAATTGTATAAAAGTCCAATTTTTGTGAAATGAGTCCTACTGAGCACAATTCTTCCCATTAGTCACACAATAATTATGCAACCACACAGCAAACAAACCTCAGCCTTTCCCTTTCTTCTGTCTCGGTTGCTGAGGACTCATGAGGATACGGACATTATTGAGTAAAAGCATTAATCTCTGAAAAAGCATGTTTGTAATGCTCATTTTGTCCCATGAAAGAAATATGAAACCAGAAATTACCAATAATTTCACTGTGGAAGCACAGGAAAGTATTTGTGAGGTACACCACACACAGTGCTCTGAGGGATCAGAGCACAGAACTGCCTGAAGATTTTAAATAAAGGGTCTTTATCTTAAAATAAGATGTCAACTAATTTTAAATATACAATTAACTAATCAAAACATCAGCAATATAAGATGTTGTTGTGGAACATACACACGTGAGGTTTTCGTTCCTGTCAGCATAGTACACAGTTATTAAAACTTCCAGTGTTGTCGATGTTAGAGTTTGTATAAACTATTTCCACAGTTCTTCACACTCAACCTTAACAAAAAACAGTTTCAAATCTCAGAACAGTTTTAGTTACAATCCACAATTACAGTGGCAGTGGCACAGCCATCTTTCCAATGGCAGACAACAAATCTCTCGTCTCAGTTTGGTCAATAGCCTGTGAGTGGATCGGATCATTATTTTCAAGTTAACTAATATTTTTTGTTGTATTAAAAAGACTTTATTTCATTCTGTTTAGTGGCATTTAATATTTAGCTACTTTTTGAAGCTATCATTTTAATGACTTCTAAAAATTCATATAAATGACATACTATAGTCAGAGCAAATCAAGGGTTTGGATTGGTTTTTTTTAGTTCTGAAAAAGAGCCCAAATGTACATGCCACTTCACATGTTAAATAATACAAGAAGGGATATTAGAAATGAAAGGGGAAATAATTACAGAGATTACATTTCAGTTCCTAGGTAATCTTGTTACATAAGAAATTTGAGTTACACCTTCTCAAGACTTGAGATGGACTAATAGTTATTTCTTCAAATAATAATTCTCGTTTCTTTAAGTGCTGAAATAAATTTATTCCAAATAAAGTATTGAAGGGGCTTTTTTTCCTACCAAATAAAGTAAAATTGCTTAAGTTAATCTGTTCTATAACGTGCCAGGCTTCTGCTCAGGGAGTGCCTTACACTAGGTGGTTTCTTAACCTTAAATCTAACTAATCTCACATCTAATTCTTCCAAGCAGACTGACTGTAGAGAAAGTTCATGGTGAGGGTGTTGCCACTCAGTTTTCAATCAGATGAGGAAGAAACTGAGGCAGATCTTTCATCCTTTAATAGAATGGAGTGTAAGAAATGTCATTTTACTAAAAAGTTGATTTCTGATTGGGGAATGGATTTTTAGCTTTCATTTATTATACACCATTTTAGCATTTTTTCTGGTTTGGGGGGAAGGGGGGATTGTTTGGTTTTGTTGGCTGGGGGTTTTTTGTTTATTTGGGGTTTTTATGAGGTAGTTAAGAGTATGCACAGTTTATTTTCAGTTTGAGGGACAAATGATGTTGAAAAAGTCACTTAGCTTTTTTTTGCATGTTAAAATCAGCTATATAACTACAAAAGGGATGAAATGCTCTGCAGCAGATACTTCCAAGTCTTTAGTATTTAACTGTGGGCAAGGATATAAAACAAAGAAAAGTCTTAAATCTGGAAAATACAGAAAGTTTCTGATTGAAGTATAAACATTTTGAGATATATTTTTAAAAAGTTTTCAGGCAAGTTTAAACTATCTAATGTAATCTGTGTTTTGGGGAACCTAAAACATTTTAAACCTTGATTGGTATTGACAAACACACTTCCCTTTGTGATCAGTTCTAATATGTTTTGTGAATTTTTTTAATATGCTAAAAGTGGATGTAAAAAACTCACAATTTTTATTCTTTTTATTCCTCTCTGGAAGATGTTCATAACAATAAAAATTTCCTTTATCAAAAAAATCCCTAAGGAAGCTTTACATAGAAATTTACATCTTGAATTCTGGATTAGAAAAGTTTCTGAAAGATAATTTGAATCTTTGATTAAACCACAAAAAGAAGTTTGGGGTTTAAGCAATATAAGTGTGCTTGGATTCACCTCAAGAAGTTATCGAAAAGGTCTGAGCCTGCAAAAACTCCCTAAGAGAATCTTCAAACAGCAAGACTTAGATGCAGGGACACAAAGATACCTGCAGTGTAATTATTCCCCATCTAAGGGATCACCCACATGTCAGTGAAGAGGAAAAGGTAAAGGTTCAGTCGCAGGTGACTGCACAGTTACAGACATTACAGATGAGAGCATTTCAGGGAGACAGGGAAGCTCCGTGAGAACTGACACAACAGTGTACTGCTGCCTTTCTAAAATTCAGATTAGAGCAAATGGCGTCAAAATCACTCATAAAGCCAGGACACCAGAATGAACATTTAGTTTAAATGATGCAAAGTCAAGGGAATGAAAAAAGCTTCAAACTCCCAGCAGGCTGACATTTTTATTTGTGACCACTGAGTAAAAACCACTTTCTACAGCAGCAATGAGGAGATGTTTAATATGAATTTTATATCTAATGACACAATCTCACTTCGGGATCAGTTGCATATCTTCCAGCAACAGCAGCTTTCCAAGTTTTTGTGATTTCTATTGAACATGTCACATGCCTGTGCCTCATGGCATAAAACAAAGTGCTCTCTGTGGTTCAGTAATGGCCTCGTGATCAGCACAGCCACAGGTGTCAGAAATGCAAACACACGGCCTATTTCCCACCTCAGGAGGATCTCAGGTAGCAAGGACAGTATCAGGATCACAAGATTCATGTGGACAAGGTGTCAGACAGCCAGAAAAACAATTAATAGCACATTAAACCATTTATTCACAAGGAAATACTCTTATTACTTCATTATCATTTCCGCTGTGTCCAGGAAGGGAGGCCTGACCACAGGCACAGGAAGAAGCAGCAGCACAGATTGTGATAGGTGCCACTTAAGGAAAGCCATGGAATATCAGGGTAGGGAACAGACTGTCCTGGAACTGCCCAGGCAAGTCACACCTCTGATGGACTTGCACCAGAATTTGGTCTGCAAATGTTACAAGAACTTTGGGGCAATGATCCCAATAACCGTATCTTGGCAGAACACATTTATTACTGCTCAAATACGCATTTAAATCGAATGTCAATGAAATTTGGAGAATAATTGTGAAGGAAAATAATCGTATTAATTGAAATTAAAATCTGGCCATCTCATAGAGAAACATTTGTCCTAATTAGAACTTATATTAATGCAAAGCATTGAAAAGAGGCCTGGTTTGGACTCTTGTTCCTCCTCTCCAGCAGAGCCATTTGCTTTCCTTCACCACTGCAAGTTGTGAGAGACACAGGCTGGAGACAAACCCAGCTCATAAACAGGCCTAAGTGCTCTCTCCCTCAACAGACTGCAAGAAATGACTGAAAAACTGCAAAAATCATTAGCCTGAGGCAATACAATGTGTCAATAAAGCTGCCAAATATCATCAGCACAGCTGCACTCCAAATCCTTAGTTTAATCATTCTGCAGTCTTATGTCAAACATGTCTTGCCACCCATTATTCAAAATACAAACACAAAACAAAGAAAACCCTCCAGTGTTTTTTATATCTTTTCTTAATCTTAGTAAGGCTCATTGTATGAGCCACATGGCAAGAAGCTAAAATGACATTGTGGGACTTAGAAATGTTATTTCTCAGAAGGAAAAGTTTCAAAAAATTTTTACTGTTTACTACTCCTGCCAATAAATGTATTCCTGACAGTTGCAACTCTATTCCTATACTTAGTGTTCTAAGAATAAGAAAATACAGTGTTGTAGAATAAAACAATCATGCAAAAGAGTGTGAAAACAAAATATAGGGGAACAAATTATTTGATTTTAAAAAGTCTTCCTTGGGTATTTCTGTGGATTGCAAGCAGAGCTTTGTGTAACATTCTGACAGAATTGCATTTATTCCAGGAAAAAAATATCTGCTGTGTTTGAAAGAAATAATTCCCTTCACTTACAGAAACAAAATTATGCCAGCAAGTGCTGAAAGTCACAAAGGTCAAAAAATGGTCCTTGTCCTGCCCCTTTGTGCTGAAGGACAGATGCTATTCCATTGTTTGAATTTCCTTTCTTTTATGAGGCATACTCCAAAACACATTCTGCTGCAGGATCATCATTATTAATTAAATTAAAATACCATTTTCAATTAAAGAATAAAGTACACAACCTAATGCAGTATCTCCAAGATATTTATTCCATCTATTCATTTACTTCCTAATTTATAGTTTGGTCTTCTCTAATACAAATAGAAGTCATTAGTGCAAATTACTGATGTTCTTATTAAAAGTTTAATAAGAGAAGTGCTCTAAAAGTGTGACTCTTAGTCATTCATCTCTGTGCTCATCTTGCAATAGTTGGATGGTATTTTAGAACCCAAAACATAATAGGACACTATAGTCTTTACACTCCTTTTTACGTACTAATACTGTCATTAATTAATATGAATAAAGAGCTCTAGGTCCTGCATGATGAAGAACCTGTCTAAAAATAATTTCTTTACTTAACCTTTAGTTATTTGTGGCTGTTGTATTTTAAAAGAAAATTAAAAGTACTCTTTATTACTAAAGTGGTTATAAAACCCTATTAACAAAGGAAGCATCACGGCCGTCCGGCTCTCAGGAACAAGCGCAAATTTCACCAGCAGGGATTGTGTCATTTCTTGAGAGGACCTATGGCACCTGTCTGAAGGGAGTTAATAGAGGAGAGGAGGAGTATGAAACAGGCACAGGGAACAGCATGAAGGAAGGTGGGCAGCTGTGTGGAAACACATAAAAGAAGCTGTTAAAAAAAAACATTCTGCACGAATTTGTAGAGTACGAATATGCAATAAAAAGCACCCTGTCCTCATGATACAATGAAAGATACACATTATTTATTTAATTTGCATTATCTTTTGAACACTCTCAAACTATGACCCTTTTAGAATGCAGCTTTAGTAGCAATCTGTAAAATCTCAGAACTAAGATGCAGACCACTAGAAGAAAAAAACAAAGCACAAAACAACAGCTTTTGCATAACAGTCCTCAGAAATCATTATAGATATACATGCTATCGTGTAATCCCATTTGCCTGGTAGAAAAGTCCCAACTGAAGAATCTTTGAAGTCCATTATATGAAATTTCCATGGACTCTTTCTCCAGAATTCTCCTTTCTTTTGTGTGTTACAGCCTTGCCACCCTCTCGCCCTACTTTTGAGCCACCCAAATTTAGCAAGAACCAGTGTTTCCCCTGCTCAGCCTGACCCGCCTCCCTGGCGCGGCAGGGCGCTGGGCTCCTCCCAGGCACACCTCCCTCTCTTCCTGGAACAGCAGCCACAACTTGCAGCCAAATGAGGGGAACCAGGATCCTTCAGAAGTCAGCAGCAGCTTTCAGTTCTTAGCTGCTTATGGGAGGTCGTTTTGAGTAAATCTCACCTACTTTCCACATCCAGGCAGACAGAAACAACTGTGTGTTTTGGCACTTATGAACTCCTCAATTCTTCCCTTGCTCATTTGTAACTCCTAGTTCTACATGTGCATTCAGTCTTTTATTCAAAAAATTAACTGAAACCTAAATATCTTTCTCTACCCTCACAAAAACTTTATAGATTTCTGTTAAAGCTTTCAGTATAAAATGGAAATCACTTTGGAACAGAAAACAAGCATATCTTATTTCACCTTGCAGAAATGAGTGTAGGAAGCAGAAATTTAGAGTTGAGTCCTTCTTTATTGACTAAATATTCCTCCCTAGTTTATTACCCATGACACATAATAAAGATCGCTCTTTTTTTAAAATTTTCTTTCCCTTAGTGACTAAATTAAATTAAAACAAAGGTATAAATATGTTCCAACTGTCCTGAGACAGTGTTTGAAGAAATCCATTTCTGTTTGCCTTCTCCGCCTTGTTTTGTCACTCATCTATTAATTACGTGCATATTAATCTTTTGCACAAGGTTAAAATTAATATTGGACAGAAAGTGACAGGAATTCAGCCCCTGTTCTAAAAACTCCTGTCATGTGCTAGAGCTGTACTTACAAATATTGTACCAGGTATTTGAAATACGTGCATGATAACACGAGTTGTGAAACACTTATTTGACTTCAATAATGCCTTACTTGCAACATAAATTACTACTTCAAAACTGCCATGTTAGCCTACTTAACTTTAGGGTGTCAGCATTTATAAAATATGGATGCTGAGCCTGTACATTCAAATACAACAGGAAATTAATATGTATGCTGCAACCACTTGCACTTAGAGACACATATCCCGGAGTAATAGGTATATTATATTTCCAATTTAAAAGAAAAAAAAATTGATCAGATTTCAAGTATCCTGAAGAAGCCCTTCATTGTTTCCTTTTTTTAGCATGAATCAATAAAATAAGCATTAAAGTCTCTGACTGAGGAAAATAAAACAAACTCATACCATTTAGAGACATGAAATTTAATATTGAAGAGAGTGACAGGAACAAATATGCAGCTGCATGAAGTGAATATCTTAAAAAATAAACTACATCAAAATGGTTCTTCCTAATCTCAGACAGTTGTTGTTTTATTATGAAATAAATTATTTTTTAACAAAGCTCAAGGTTCTTTAAATTCTGTAACTTCGGTATTTCTCTCCTAATACTCATCAATTCATATTCCAACTTCCATGTTAGAGTGCGTCCTCCAAGCATATGAGAGCTTCTATTTTGAGTAAGTTCTTTTTATCACCTATCAAAAACTTTTTTTTCTCTACTCAGGCAAAAATTACCCCAGCACAGAGGACCAGAGTAAAACACAGCTCTTAAATTGATGTGTTATGGTGCACCAGCAGCACAGGCACCTTTGCTTTTGTTCAGAGAGATTCAAATACACATTGCAGCCCATTATGGTTCTGAAAGTACCCACAGGAATAAATAATTTCCTTCTATCAGCAGAAGCAGTCTTTGTGCAGCACAGTTCTCACACAGGCAAAGATCCCATGAAGTTATACCATTAAATTAGAACAGTTTTATGTGATGATTTTGAGGTAAATTTTTTATAGATCAACCCAAAACTTAATCCAGTGAGAGCTCTGAAGACCTAAGAAATCTCAGGCAAATATTTTTTTCCATCTGCAGGGCATCTGACAAGTTTTCTGCTTCCATTTGAACAAGTTGTACTTGGGGGTTTTTTATACTTTTAGCAATTTGCACCCATATATCCTTTTGGCCTCCTGTATCCTCACCCTTATCAAACTTGCCTGAGTTATACACATACTGATGTCTATTGTCTAACTACTAAGAACTTATCTTGCTAGCCAAATTTTGGCCTGCTGCCTTCCATCAAAATCAGACATATATATATATATATGTATGCTGAATTATCTGTATAATCTACATTTCATAATGGTTATTCATAAAAGACAGGGGAGGAATGAAAACTATTCTTAGAAGTCCATTCATGAGTTTTGTTGTACAGAGCACCAGAATTTCCTTGTTTGACTGTATGAAAAGTCCAAAACCCAGAGGAAAGTTCACTTTCTGTGCTGTACCTATGATTATCTTGGATTTTCTGGCAGATAATCAGGCACAGCTCAGTGCTGGAACATGTCCCAATAATCCAAACACAGCACAAATGGTCACATAGACATTTAAGCCTATGCTGCACAGAGTTTTCAGTCGAGAAGACTTTCTGTATGAACCAGATGGAATAATTAAAATAAAATTCTAAAGCCCATTTTACTTTACAAATTCAACACCACAGACGCGTGGATCAGTTGTTAGGAATTGTCTTCCCTCCCTTTGTGGCACCAAACACACAAATCAGTTCATATCCAACTCATTTATTTGCTCAGGTGGTTTAACCAGATTTAAATAACCTCCATTACAGTTTCTATTTTTCTGTCTTTTTTGATGGGAGAATATTTCCTTCAACGTTGCCTCAGAATAAAATATGCTTGCTGGGGAAGGGAATTCTCAGCTTTAAATGACAGCTGTCATATTTTGTTATGGAAGTGTAATTCTATTTAATGGACTTGATTGCGCAATTTGCTGCACCTACCTCACTTTGTGTGGGCTCGTAGGAGCGTGTCTGAGTGGAGCTGCAGGATCACTGCCAAAATAAAACAGAAACATGCAGAGGGGGAAAGTGGGGGGAAAGAACTGCCAGAAAAAGCACTCTCACATTGTGTCATAAAAACGAGGCTGGGCTAATTTCATCACAGCTTCCAAAGTGGCTCCTCAGGTGTGCTCAAAGACAGTTCAGCATCTTCTAATTGGAAGCAGGAGATGAAGCTCTGAGCATTGAAAAGCATCCCCTTCCCAGTGCAGTTCTGACAATCAGCATTCTGCTCGGGCTCTCGTCAAGAACACACAAAGTGACTCAGAAAGCTTGTCGTTCAGAACTTGCAGCACTGAACTACAGGATTTGACTCATTCAGGATCTCCAAAATCATTTTAAGAAAGGCACTGTTTAAAATAAAATTCTGTTCTATTATAAGCATACTATAATACATGTCCAGCAGTTAATATGCGATAGATGGGTCTTTTTTCCTTAAAAAAAAAAAAATATATATATATATTTTCAGAGAACAGAGATAAAGGACTAGTGTTTCAAGCCCTGAGAGTGCAACATGCCAGCAATAATGAGAAATCAGCGATTATACCTGAGATGGTTTAATAAATTCAACTTTTTTTCCAGTGAGAATATGAACTGCCACCTACTGATATT
>WEIT01019456.1:0-15774 GCA_013389985.1 Dryoscopus gambensis | reverse complement strand
CTTGCAGTCTTAGAAGACCTGAAAATATTAATAAAGGGCAAGACAGATTACCCCAGTTCACCCAATCAGTTCTGAGTAGATTAGAGCAAAAAGCTGACAGAGGATTCAACTGATAAAGAAATAAAGGAGAAAACATAGAAAAACGCCAGTCAAAATGAATTTATAGAAAATGAGACTTGTAAAAAGTTATTTTATTATTATTTTAAAGTGAGATTGGTCATGTTAATCTCACATGTAGTATAGTTTTTAAAACTATTTCAATCCATACTGCATGCAGCTAACTTACAGATTAGCTTTACAGAGTATCAGCAAAGCATATATTAGATGTACCAGGAGCCAGATAACTTGGTAGTGATTCCCCGCTGGAAACTACTCTGTGAAACTCATCAGCTGTTTTAGAAAAGCATTGGAAGGATTAATGTGCAACCTGAAGGGGAACACGTTCATCTGAACGTAAGAATTCAGTCTGCTAATAACACCTGCAAGCCAATAATGCAGAGGACGGGCAGCTACAGAAGTGAACCGAAACACCTATTTTGCCTTACGTGCATATATTAAATTACAATTTATTCTTTTTAAACCTGTAAAAAAAATTCATGAGGAACAAACTTTTTGCTAAGTATAATATCAGAAATGGGAGGTGTAGGAAATGCCAAGTTCATATTGGATGAGTAATTAAACATCAGAACTCCACAGAGTGCTGCAAAGGGGAAAATTTGACTCTTGAATGCCTAAACAAGAAAATAAAGAATAAAATAAAAAGTACAACATTAATTCTACTTAAGACACTGGAAAGCCTGACATTTGGGCTGTACATAATTCTAGTGTTCCTGTTTTAAAGTGGTTGTAGAAAAGTGAATTCGCAAAGTGATTTGAAAGTACCTTACAGCAAAACTGTTGGAGCCCAGTGCTTCTAATTTAAAAAAAAAAAGTCTAAATACAGGCATAGTCCAACCACACTGTTAAAGTGTCATTTCACAGAGTATGAATTATGTTGCGTTAGCTCTGTATGCAAACAGTTTTAAATTATACTCTGGCCTTTATCCAGGGGAGCTTCTTCCACTACAGAAGCAGCACAAGGTTCCTGTTTCACACACAACTCTCAAGGATTTGGTGCTGCTGTATGATGAAATTTCACACACAGCTTTGCCAGTGCAGGCAAGGGCAGGGAAGTGACTGAATTACGGTATGTTAAACCTTTCCAAAGGACAATAAATACTTTGTTTTAAATGATTTTAGACATGTAACCAGCCAGACAGTTCTTAAGAACCTATACTGTTAATTTTTCAATTTAAAAAACAAAGTTTGGAAGATATTACTAAATTCAGAAATTATTTTCTCCACTGATTGAGATCTTTGAAGATCATGAATGAAGATCAGAAACATTTTCAGGATACATTTTGATTAAATACAGTTTATCATTAACAGATAAAATGCAAGATTGATGTCATGTAAAAAGGCAGATGAATTATATTTTTCTGAAAAGCTTTAATTGTAACTACACTGTATAGCCAAGTTACTGATTGCATTTCAAAAGTTTAAGAGACTAAAAGTACAAAGGATGGTCAGATCAGTAGCACAGCTGATGAAAGATACCACAAAAGTGAATCTGGAGATCTCAGGTCAGTTCACAGTCAAAAGCTGGTTCAAACTGAGCATTATGCTAATGTAATTTATTTATTTCATGATAAAACATTACAGTTTATATTACCATATTCTTCAAATACCTCAGAGAAGTATTACAGCAAATAGAAGTATATAAGGGCAATGACAAGCACATTAAATTAGGAATAGAGAAAAAAAAGAACTATATAAAGAGAATTAAAATCAAGCACATTTTTACATTATGCATCAGAAAAATTAGTCACTAATTATGAAAACGTTCTCCAGCTTCACAAGTAGTATTGCCTGTACTATTTTATCCTTCGCTATGCATCTTTGTGCAGCACTTTTTTTATATCTTCTTTCTATTAGGCTGTCAGCAGTAATCAATGTTAATACACTCGATTACACGCAGCAATTTAAGAAATAATCAGTTTCAAACACTACAGTTTGCTATATTCCTGGTGGCCTGTGGTATTAGGTCTTCACTCTGTAGCATATATTTGATATAGAGTTTAAAATGGTGTGAGACATTCACTTACAAGTTGTAAACTTATTTTTCTAAGTCAAGTATGTATTCTCTCTCAGAAAAGCTGCTTTGCTTGAGTGTTTCATGTGAGAATATAAGAATGAAAATTTCTGGTGCTGTTAGCAGCAAAAAAGTTAATGATGTTTTCTCAAGAAGCATTCCTTTTCTCTAAAGATTCAGTTTTGTTACATAATAGATAAATTATCATTATACATTGATCACAAGGCAGATTTATTGCATTTATTTAATTCAGATACGCTTCTTTAATAGCTTTCAACTAAATTTTGGAGTATTGTTGAAAGTTACAAGCAGAGTGCTTTCAAATTAGAATTTTTTGTCCTATAACAGTGATATAGTTATTATTTCATCATCTTTATTACAGAATAAAAGAGAAAGCAATTTTCTGAAAGCACCTAAGCTCATAAACAAGTTATGTGCTTTTGAAAATGGGAGTTTACATTGTTGAGCAATTTTGAAAGTTTTTCTATCATTTTACTCACCTGTCCCAGTTTAGTAAGGATGATAAATAATTCCAAACATTTGGCTCCTTGGAGCATTGTAAACCACTGCATCTAAGTCTAAACACGACAGCAGGAGCCCACAAGATCCCACTTATATAAAAGCACAGCTACACAGAACGTTTTTCTCTACCAGAAATTTCAAACACACTGAAAGCAACTCAAAGGGGAGATTCTCACAGGTGTTCCCTATTTATTTCAGCTTTTCGGTTGGAGAGTTGTGGAATGGTTGAATAGTCTCAGCTGCAACTGGAGAAAATAGGAACTATACATCAAATGAAGTATTGTATACTGGTGAGTATGCACAAAAATCAAGTCTCAGATGTTTCAAACCGGGCACGTACAATATGCCTGACATTTGTCTGTGCTTGAGAGCAGAAATAGTCTCTCCTCAACAAACATGCATTAAGGTAGCAATTTATTTCACATTGTAAGACACTCCAATCTCACCACAATGAGTGCTATAGAAAAGCCCATGAGGAAGTTAATTATTCTGCCTTCAGCACAGCATTTAAATAGCGTATAGTAAACAGCCTATACTGCAGCCTGGGACCACACACTGAACACGATAAAACAAAATACTGGATCACTGCTCATTAAATTCTTATCTCTTATGTGGAAGCAATGTGAGATTACGTATTTAAAGACTGTAGAGCAGTGCATGCTCACAGGGCAGGCTGCTTGGGCAGCCCACAGCACAGCAACCCTCCAGCTCCACAGCAGTCCAGAAGCAATCCTCACACTTTTCAGAGGTGCAGTCTGTATCCAGTGCTTGTCATGCCTCCATTTTGCATGTCTTTTCCTTTTATCAATTATGGGCTTTTAATCATAATCCTAAAGTGAGTCACCATTAACAAGACAGAATATTCTCTTATCTCTGCAAGAGTTCCCACCATCCCCAAGCCCTCACAGTCTCAAAAGCATAATTAACCCTTCACTCTAAAAACTGTAAAAGCAGAATACTCCACCCTTTTATTCCTCTGCCTTCCCCAACCTTTATTTGTATCATCTGGCTGCAAATCTCTATTCTCCCAGTCTTGTTACGACTTTCATATAATCATCTCTCAAAAACAACTGCTTAACCTTTTCATCCCTGGTGGGAAAAAGCAGTATACCATTATACAGTTAAATTAAAATTACAGGAAATCTAACTTATACATGTGAGATACCGAAACTTTAGCATTCTTTTTTTAGTAGGTGTGGTGGGTTTAAAGTATAGAAAAGATGGTATTATTTTGAAGTGTGATGCATTTCACAGCATCTCAGCACAACAGGAAGTTTCCTCCTTTGCACTCCCACTATGTTTCAAAGAAATAACTTTGCTTCAAATTTTTTCTCCAGCGTTTTACAATGTGAAGAGTAACTCTTGACTACCATAAGCCATCTTCTGCTGGCTTTCAGGGTATATTCACACAGTAAAAAAGGGTGGCAAATAAAGTGTTACAGATTTCCATGTTTACTGTTTTTCAGTGATGTCCATATCTAACTGTTCAAATTACTATTAAAGTGATAATTACTAGCCAGGTAAACACGGCCTTGTGTTTCAATGACAAGCTGGGCTCTTCCTGGCTGCATCTGAAACAGCAAAAAAAAAATTTGCAGATGAACCTTCTAATCACTTTTCTCCAAGATGCATCTGCAGAAATACAGCCAGGCTCACTTTCACGTATTTGTGGCGACTGAACTGCTTGGCCTAACTAGGTCTGAGATTAAGTTAAGATGCTAACATGATCACAGGTACAGCCTCTGTAAAAGAGAGGAAAGCTTCTCCCTTGCCTCTAGTGAATCACCCATCAGCTTCTGACAGAAACGAGATCTTATTCTCAGTGCCTAAACTCAGTACGGAGGGAAATTATTGCACTTCACTGTGGAACAACCAGGAGTAACTGGTGACTCTTAAGAGCAAACACTGCAGGACTCTGCATGTACAACAATAGATTGACACAAACACACACAACCCAATTCATGCTATTTATACACTAAAACATTGGTCTGTTACTCATTATAAGGTTTCAAGAGTGTGGAAGCATTACCTTATCAGGCCTCAAAAAAAAGGAAATGGCAGAAACGTTTTTGGCAATTCAGTGATGGCATCTACAGACCCCACTGAGGCATCCTTGTCCGGGCCTCCAGACTGAGATGCCAAGTAATCAGCTTAATTAATCATAGTACTTCCGTAATTTGAATGAGGCAACATGACCAATGGTTCAAGGACAAGGCCAGGGACTCAGTCGATTCTAACACGACTACGCAGTGGAATTTTTCTGCAAGGTCTTCATCAGCTCATGTAATTTTTATGACTTAAAAGAATTAAAGGCTTGACCACCATCCAATTTCTTCACTTTTACTGCACAGGAGGTAAATAAAAGCAGCGTTTGGACCTGGCTGTTTTGTTTTCTGTAGTTACTGGTCTTACCCTACCATACAGGAATTACTGAGGATTTAAAGTTAGCTTTGCAAAGACTTGCTGACTTCCTAATTCCTACTTATTCCAATGAGTCAGTGTCCCTGAAATAGTGTGCCAAAATATTTTTAATGTGCAATAATTTGTAGAAATGTAAAAAATTGAACTTTAAGTGAGGTGAACTAAAAACCATTAATGTCTTCTAGAACTCTATTATTCATGCACATATTTCTTCAACTAGTAAACCAAGCAAGTTAGATGCCTGCAACCAATACAGGCAAAGCAAATATCAAATATCCTGTCTTCAGCTTCTGTATGGTGAAATTGGCATTAGGACCAACGTAGAGATGCTTAGAAAAAAAATCAGAGATCTCTCCTCTTAGCAGAGCAATTCAAATCCAATTTCTCAGGTCCACAGTTACAGCAAGAAACTACCATATGCACTGCAGGAAAAAGAGAAGAGGAAATCAGACTCCCTCACCATCCCCTGGCTTCTCTGTTTTATTCCCCTTCCCCAGCTGTTATTGAAGGAGATAGGAAAACATTAGGATTTATTATAAACTTTGAAATTTATGCACAGTGGACAAAATAGCTCATATTTTACTGTTGTGCAACAAGCATGAACATACAGAAAATTCACATTCAGACTGAGTATGTTTAAAGCTCTTTGAATCACAGAAAAGGCAATTAATCTTAGTAACCTCACAGAGAACTGACAGAGTGTTTTAACATAGTCAAAATGCTGAAGGTCCTTGAATGCTTTCTAATAAAAAACGGTATGAATTTTTGAATTTTATGTTTACTGTCTCATCTCTGTGGGGAACCTAATGAAAAATGCAGTATGGTAACACAGTATGGATATTTCATATAAATAATTGCTATAAATGTTTATTATTGGAAATGCCACGGTACATGGCTCTTAATGCAATCTATATTATAGACTAATCAAATAATTGATTGTGATTACTGATCATGTCAAATTTTTGTTCATGTTTATAATGTTTCTAGGAAGAGATAACATGCTAGGTAGAGCATGTGCATAAGGGAAGTCATGCTTTGAAGAGTAAGGGAAGAATATATTTAGTATTTACTAGTACTTATTTCATAACATTCATGCAAATTCTGTGTGTGAGTGGAGTGAAACAAAATCTCCACTATTGCTTAAAGTTTAAAATGTAAAATTATGCAAAGCATTCTTGCAAAGCGTTCTTACAATGCACTGTCATTTTCAAGGCATTAACACCATCCCATATTATCACAAATTACAATAAAGAAAGAAGAGGTCATCAGTTAATGTTCTTAAGAACAGTCCTTTTTCTTATTCTGGGTGAGCATTTACAAAAGAATAATAGTCCATTTTCTTTGATTAAGGGATTTGTTAGTTGGGAAATGCTTAAATACTGCTCTTTTTGATGCAAAAAAAGTACTTTCTTTTATATTCACAGAATCGCAGAAAAGTTGAGTTTGGAAGAGACTTCTGCATGTTGCCTTGTCCAATGTTCTTGCTTGAGCAGTGTGACCCAAAGCAGGCTGTTCAGGACCATGTCCTGACAAGTTTTTAATATCTTCAGAGACAGACAGTCCATACCCTCTCAGGGCACATTGTTTCAGTGTTCCATCAGACTTAGAGTAAAAATTTTTTAAAAATATTATACCCTCACAGTCTCCCCACACCAGTCCCATGTCCCCTCCTCAGTCCCCTGCTCCTGCTGTGTCTCTCAGGGTCCACTCACCTGGCTGGTGCCACTCTGAGCCCTTTGTTAACCACAGGTTGGCAGTTCATGGCCCCTTGTCTCAGGTTCCCACCCAGAGCTCAGTCTGAATCTCAGCCTGCAAACTGAGCTGCACAGGCGTGTTCCTCAACACCAGCTCTGCCCTCTTTGCAGTTCCCAACAAATATTTATGCACATTGATTAGATCCACTTCCCTGACAATCTACTTTGTTTAAATTTTCCTTTATCTCATCCCCCTTCATCAAGGTTAAGCCTTCCATGCTCCAGAGTTTACACTGGCCTCAGGGACCTGAGATTCTTGAAAAGCAGTCTGAGCAACAAACACTGAGAAGCTGGTAAAAATTCCTACTCCTTCCCCATGTCTTGTATCACCACATCGCCCCTCTCACCTGGCAGTGAGCCCACAATTTCTCTTGTCTTCCTTTTCCAGATAAATTACTTACAGATAAGTTTCTTATTTCCCTCCAAGTCCCTGGACAAATCCAAATCCAGATGGGCTTTGGCCTTCTTAACCCTATACCTGCCTGTTCAAACAGAGTCTCTCTACTTTTCCCAGATCGCCTGCCCCTCTTCCATCTCTTGTACATTTTCTTCTCCCATTAGAGATTTTTCAGGAGCAACTTGGCCATCCCTGCAGGTTTCCTGTTGTATTTATTTGATTTCTTTCTCATCAGGAGAGATGATTCCTTGAGAACCAACCATCTCTCCTGGACCCCTCTTCTCTCCATGGTTGTAACCCATGGGATTCTTCCAGGCAGGTCCCTAAACAGACAAAAGTCTGCACTTCTTAAGTCTAAAAGGTCATTTCAGATTTTTGCTTCCTCTCAGGAGGCTGCATAGTATTGTCCTAGCTCTTCCAGACTTCACTTTGGAAATTAATGAGTAAGGATGTGTTAATTTTATTCAGAAATAAGATATAGACTTTTTCTTCTCAGCCCTTGATGAGCTACCTTGCTCTGAAAATTTGACCCCACCCAATTTCTAATAACAGAAGTATCACTTGGAAACTCTGTGAAGGGAATATCAGTCTTTTCTGCGGCACTACTTTAAATTCACTTCTCTACACACCTTACGGTCTCTGGAAGGCATACAATACTAAAATAATTAGATATTTAACTACAGATTTTTATATCTAAACTTTAAAAATCTACTTATGACAGTTTCTATTCTTTTACTGGGGTTCACTGAAACTTATTAGGGCAATAAACTCATTAATGAAACACTGTGGATGAGAATTTTAATGCAGTGAAGTCAAGAAATGAGCTTGAAATTATAGTTCTGCATATGAACCAGTGCATATGAATAACCTATCTCATATGCATATTGACTCAAATATTCATCACTCTATCCAGCAAGACAAAATTCATCACACATACACAGTAATCCCTAATAAATGCTGAAATACTGAAGCTCACTCTTTGATTCCAGAACTATGTCAAATGCCAGGAAAAGAGTGTTGATATATTTGGATATAGGACATGAACTAAGGTACTTGGCATCAAATAATTTACTATTCCAAAAATAAGATGGGAAGAAATTAAATACAAGCTGAACCATGACAAAACTGTAGACTTGTGGTTACAACTTCTATTTAATACTAAGTATTTCTCTCACAGTTTTCTTTCATCTCACTGACCCTGGTTACAACTTAATTGGTTAGCTTAATGTTTTCTGCATAAACACTAAATGAACATCTTGCACCAACATTGTTGTAGACATGATGGAGTAATGAAGGCTAAACTTGTAGACTGCTCCTCACACACAAAAACATCACCTTTTTTTACACATTTTATTATGGATGTGCATCAAATAATTGTCATTTGTATTGTAATAATCATAGTAATTGTTTTTTGTTTCTCTTTCCTCAGATACTCTTCACAGTTGAAAAGCTGCTCTATAAGCATTCATGGTATTAAATAGTATTTAATAGGAAGATGAGATATTCAAGAACAGAAGCAGTCTATAAAGAAACACTCTGGCCATACAATGTAAATGCATCTGCAGTCTTTGAGATAAAAACACTTCTATGACCAAAAAAAAAGTGTGACTAAATAGAGGTTTCTCTATAAAGAATCATTAAACTATATTCCTTAAGAATTGTCTTTAATAAAACAAATTCCTTTAAGAATTTTCTAAGAAAATATTGATTAATCAACCATAATGAAAATTGAAAGAGGTACGTACTCTAGAGAAACTGTAGGGAGAATGTCATTTGGGTTTAAGAGGAACTGTAATCAGGCTTCATTTTATTTATACTTCTCGTATTTTGTATTTCAAGAAGCTGACCTACATGAATATATTTTCATTCAATCACACCAGAAAACTGTTGATGATGGATTGGTTTAGAAAGGGCCTTGGGAAACTAAGGAAGAGCAGAATTCAAACAGGAAGTGTCAAAGCATAACAAAGCCGTTTTGGTCAGAAAAGAAAACTTACACGGCCTTCCATAACCATAATTTCCATTTTGTCGGTGTTCATCAAGCCCGTTGAGATGTGCTGTGGAAGATGGTTAAACAACCATGACTAAACAGGACAGGGTATCAGGATGAGTGGCAGAGAACTGATGTACAGTCCAGGAAATACCTGGGTTTGGAACTAAATCTGTGAAGAATAGACTACTCTGTTTCTCAGAGGAGCAGTATAACCCCTCTGCAGTACAAACATGCACACTGGAACTCTTCGCCATATGCAAATCAAAATATAGCCAATGGTTAAAACTTCCAGAAGCCGTACAGAAGTGTGATTTATATCATGGAACACTTCTTGTGCGGACTGAAGAATAAATCAAAAGCAACTCAGGTACAGAGCTCCAGTCCTCTCTCTTTGTCTTATCATGGACATTGCTCCTGTGTAGTCCCTGTTGTTGTTGATTTCTCAGTTTAGACACACCACATTTTATCAGTGGTTTTTAAAGGCCATAAATCTGGAATTTGCTCTTCTGAAGGCTTGCAAATCCTTACACCAAATAGTTTCTAGACACAAAGTGTCACTTTGGTTTTGTATTTCTCTGTTCGGTAGATTATAAACAATAGATATCTCATATACGGCATGATTCAGTATTAAATCTAGAAACTGCTTTAAAAAGCAAGTCGATAACATTTTTCCGATTATATGGATGTGGAAAATGAAGCAAGTTGATAAGAAAATTTGCTCTGGCCAGTGAATATGATCTCCTAAGTTTCAGTTCACTGCTCTGTCAAATAGCATCACTGCTTTTAGCAATTAATACAAAGTAGTTTATCATTTTCTTATTATGTAGGGTTCATTTAGCTACTCTCTGGTAAACGTCTTCTATATATTTACAGTATTATTTATGTAGGCTGCATTTACACAAGGGTTGTCTGCTTCAGTGATGGATCAGCATATGGAGAACTTGTAAATGAATACCTAAATAAATACATTTCTAGAAAAGAGAGACATTTCTGAGTAACTCTTACACTATCTTAATTATGTGATGAAGACAATAAAAGCAAACATGTAGTTATAGCACAGCCATACATTTTATGCAGAAAATGAGAAAATCAAGTTGGTAACCAAATTTTATACCAAACACCCAAGCGTTTGGTGTAAGCGTGGAGTTAATACTGCCACAACAATTGGAATACAGCTCTCTATAGTGTGTCATCCAGAGGTATCACTACCCTTTAAAACCATTCCCTTCCAAACCTTTGCATCTTTACACAGACAAAGCCCTTCCAGAGCAAGAACTGCAATCTAGCAAAGCCTGCAGAGAGCTGTCTGAACAGGGACAGATAATCAAGCACATTTATATTTTTAGAAAGCCCAGATTAACAAGACTTGTGGTAAAGGGTGAGTGCAGATCTCAGTCACAGCATGCCACTGCTGCAAAAGAGCTCTGCTTCCAACATCCAACTCTAGAATATGGCAAAGAATTTAAACTGGGGTTAATTTTATTCTCTAGTTAACAACCAGACCTAAATTTTTTTAGTATTACCCACCTACTCAAAGGCAGAAAAAGCAATTTTTGCCTGTGAATACTACCTGTCGCTCAAGAGAAAGTTGATAACACTAAAGCAGCACCAATTATTTTCCGTCTTATAAATCTAACCAAAAACAAACTTCATGCTGTTTTCACTAGTGGCACAATTTTTTTCACATGGTGAGATACAGAACCTGCAGAGAAATGAGTCATGTTCTAGATACCTCAACCCTCCTGGAATCTAATACAGTTGCAGCATAGAAAGCCCATTCTAATATTTAAGTCAGCCAACCAGTTTTTTAGGCCCAAAGCAACCTTGAGCAAAAGACAGGACCTGTCAGGATTGTTTGCACATTAAGACATTACACTTCAAACCATTCTCAGACCACTTGTCAAGAAAAGTATGAATTGTTTATGCTTACCACACCCAGCATCTGTTTAAAATGAAATCCGTGTCCTTCTTCACAGATCTAAGAGTGCCCTGATGAAGAAGGATCCAGGTCTGGAAGCCCTGTTGTGCTCACCCTGAGGCACTGTGGCTTCCCAGAGGCTTCCTTCCTCTGCCCCTCTCTTTTCCCTGGGAGTGTCCAACAAGGAAGATACACCAAGAGGAGCAATGCTGGGACTGACGCTGAGCACTGCAGCGCACAAGGCAGTCCTCTTGCACAAGTGTAACCTAACATATGCATGGCTTGGATGGAAATGAATATGCAGTGACAGTCACTGAGGAGCTCCGTGGTTTGCTCGTGGTGCAGAGAAAGATTTCAGTCGATCCCCCAAGAAACCTTCAGTAAATTGTGCATGGCATTAGGCAAAAGAAGGAGATCACACCATGTCCCTCAGGTAACAATTCAGTTATATATGTTTATATCGTGCCATATAATTCAGTTAGCAACTCTTTTAAAGATCCAGGAGTGGTGAATAAGTAAAACACCTGACTCAAGAATCAACCACTTATTAAACTTAGTCTAAACAACATTCTTTCCCAGTGCCTTTGAGGCCATTGTTTAGACAACCAGTACAAAATAAGGTGACAAAGATTGCTTTAGCTACTTCCAGGAGACTGCTAAGTCAGTGTTCACATGTAAACCAGAAGATGCCAAGAATACTCAAGGGAATATTTTTGGTTCAAGAGCTCTCGTTGTTACACTTTTCAGATGCACCAAATTTAATTTCTGCACCTGCAAAGACAACAGCATCAAGAACTCGGCTGAGTTTTCAGATCATTGCCTTCACTAAAGGTACAAACGAGGTGTTGTCACTGACTTTTTGTCAAAGTCTTCCAGTTCCTGTGTGTTTATTGTGCTTTAAAAGAAGTGCTTATTTATGCCATTCAAAACTTAAATCCTGTGCTCAATAAATCTGAGCACCCACCAACTCCCCAGCTTTCCCTCAGGTTTTGGCCTTCGGCCTGGATTTAGCCCAGTCCAGCTGAGCATGAGCTGGGTTTATGCATCGATCTCCACCCTTAACTAACCTGGCAAACAGTATCTATCCTTCTTGTAGAGCAATACCAATAGAATCCTTCAGTACTTCATATTTTTTTAATTTAAAGGATGTAATCTATTTTAGAATACTCTTTCCTTATTTTGCCAAAAACACACATGATAGGCAGGTGAATTCCATTTTAATTTGGTTATTGCCATTTCTATTGTCAAGAAAATGTTACTACAATATGATAGATTGCTGATCAATATGTGTTTCGATAATAAATTAATAAGCATCACATAAATATTTCTTTATTATTGCTTTGCTCATTATTTTCTTTATTATTTTATTTAGTTCTTTATTTATTATTCTTTATTAAGAGATAAATTTCTTCCACTGTTGTCAGTTGGAGGTTTAATAGACATGAATAGACATTTTAATGCTTTTCAATAATATTCATGCAAATGATTATAATACTAGCAATTATTTTCTCTAATACTCTTGTATTTCGTGTCCTTCAAGTTTTGTGAACCATTGAACTGTCAGGAAAAAAAAAACCTAACTGATTTTTCTTTTAGCAGCATTATTTCAATTAGATTAATATTTCCCAAGTTTATAATTAATTTGACAGAAATGTCATTATAGTAAAAAGTCAATACTCCTTCTGTTCCTTGCTGGCAAACTTTCCCTACAGTGTAGAATTTTATAACAGTGCCAGAAATCATCAATTTGCCTAAATATGGATATACACATGTCAAATATTTGTTTCTTTTTACTAATTTCTATAGCACCTATTACTGTGCTAGATAGATGAATCTTCTGTTAATTATTTGAACTACAATAGAACAATTAAAATAGATATTTTATACAAATGTCCAGCACCTCTGCTAGTGTTGCCACAGTCCTGTAGGATCTAAATATTTCTTGTACAAGAGCACCCAACCTTAGAATAACAGGAAATATCATTTTACATTTTGAAAATTAGAGGCCAGATTATGGTAATTATTTCAGCCCAGAAGTACTGAAAACATCAGGCATTTATTATATGAAGTGCTTACAAGTACTGTGATAGCCAATAGCAAATTTCACACAAAGAATTGTATATTAATTCTTGCAGGTTTAAAGCCATCTTCATCCTCTCTAGACTGTGCATAAGAGTGAGAGAATTTTTATAATTCTTATGCCTGAACTAATATACCTGTAAAAATCTCTTTAAATAAGGAGGCAATACTTGATGCTGGGAAGTTCTTAGCCACTCCAGATAATTTTGATGATTTTTCATCATGGCGAAATCACATTTCCTAAGACTAATGTTTTGAAATTGGAGAAGAAAAAAACAACTCGTGTTCCCTATTCTGATAATTAGTCCTGCGTTGTTTTTACAATATTAGAGGTAGCTTCTACTAATGTTTGTTTCTGATTTTTAAATGTTAATTAGTGTAGCTGCTATTTAGCCTCACCTACTTTTATTTTCTAATTTAAGCATCTGCTGGTGCCCACGAGAGATTGTTACAGACAGACATTTTTTCTGACCTCGTATCATGACCTCTATGTTTTTATGCACCACTAGTCTTGGAAAACTATTCTAAAGTGTATTGATCTCGTGATCAAATCTTCATCCTCAAGTGTAATTGGATATTTTAACTTCCTGAAACTGCACAAAGGTAGTATTTTATTCCCCTCCATTAGTTTTTAATAGTTTCCCATACTGTCTCAAAATACTCTCCCTTACTTTTAAATATTTACAGGGCATCACCATGTACCTTTCCCAATCTTAGGTATTATTTAATCAATTCTTACCCAGGGGAGCATTTAACCGAATGATTCACTAAATTTGATGTCAGCACACCTATCTATACCTTTCAGTAGGCATTTTCTCTTGCTGCACCATGGCCTTAGATAATTATTTGCCATCTCTTTATTATCTCTGCAGTTTTTCTCTTGACTTCAAAAAACAAGTGCTTTTCTGAATTGAATGTGAAGTACAAAAAACTTTGCATAGACGTTTTAAGCTGCTCCCACATGAGATTCACGATTTATAACACTTCCACAAACTCTCAGTAAAAACCTAATCTTCAGTAGTTGAAAATTTCATATCTGATATTAAGAATGGGTTTTGTCCCATATGAAACTTTCTTTTGCTGTTGTTGATCTACATTTATACAGAAATTAAGAAATACAGAGGTAATTAGAGGAAGACCACAAGACCGAACATCCAAGAACCATAAGAAAAGAGGAGCTGAAAGGAACCATGAGGGGAATTGCAGGACCATAAGAGAAAATGATGATAAACACTGATAAAGACCAAAACTACTCAGATATTTACCATTCACATGCCTGTGATTTCATCTTGATCCTGCAGCCCTTACTATGAGGATATTTTTAATAAATCTCTAATGAAAGAGGCTTCACAACCCAGACAGTCTGTTCAATTCAATATCTCTGTAGTTAGAAAATCTTTTTGCAATCTAATTTAAATCTTTTGCTGTGCATAAAATTCTATGACATATGAAGAACCATTGTTTACTGTATCTTTAGACTGCCCTCCTCCAAAATTTCATGAAGTTACCTGTGTCTTTCTTGAAGTAAATCCTAAAGCGAGAGATGTTATCCATTTCAACATCACCAGCCTCAGGGAAATTGTAGTAATTATTTCATGTCTTAAACACAACACTCCTAATTACATATCACAGAAAAATATCTCCTGTTTTGCCGTTCAATTGCAATAATTCAAATTCAGTTTTTATTTCTCTATCGCCCTCCTCCTTTCAGACGGTGCAACTCCCTAATCAGTGACTCTACATTTTGTACTCGAGGTTTATTTTTCCTTCCTAAAAGTGACATTTTGGTGTTCTTGTTACTCGATCATTCCTGCAGTTCTGTCAAGATCACTCGGAATTCTTAGACCTTCTTTCAGTGGGTTTGCAGGCCCTCCAGCTTTAACTGATTGCAAAATACTACCTGATTAAAATCTCAGGAAAACTAAAGTGAGGAAAGCCCTAAATATTTCACTTGGGTTTTCACTTGTTTGGTTTTTTAATTCATTTTTTTGAACCTTTAACGTAATAATCAAACTGACCTTTTGGACTGTAAAATTTGTTATGAAAGAAATTTATGGGTGTGTTAATGGCCTGCAAAAATACTGTTTGCATAAACACTCATGCAAATATATTTTAATGAAGAATAATCCAACTGGAGACACTCCACTATTACCAGTATTCAAATTCCAGAGAGTCAGAGAATGGACAACATGAATCCTTTGTTTGGACTCTTCCAAGGTCTTCCCAGTCCTCTCCATCTTCCCAATCTCCAAGGATGAACCTTGGGCCACCTGCTCAGAGACTTTTCTGAGCACATACTTGACAACACAGAGATGGCTCCAGTGGGTTAATTGGAAACTGCCCGAGAGGCAGCTGAGTTGCTGGCAGCACAGCACTAAAAGTCTCATCTTTCTGAGCTACAATGTGCTAATTTTTATCAATTATTACAAGCATTAAATAATAGTACCATTATAGCGTGGTAACCACTGCATTTCTTCCATAAAAATTACAGAGAGTGACCTTTGGTACAAAGAAGTTGCTTAATAAATCAGTTATACATTAACTATGAAGCAAATTTAT
>WEIT01019455.1:1891-16512 GCA_013389985.1 Dryoscopus gambensis | reverse complement strand
GAAGGTGCACGTGGTGTACATGCTAATGAAGATCTCCATTTCAGACCATAAGAGTCCTTGGGAATAATAGTGGCAGGAGTTCAGATGTTTAGGAAACTGTAAATACAGACTGACTTCACTTCGAGGAGGTGCTTCTGTCAGTGTGCTTAATGTAAAGTTTATTATCACTGAAGACATCCAGTTCTGCACTCAGATATAAGCATGTCATGTCCATTCAGGTTAGAAGCTGCAAGCTCAAACGTGTGCGTTGCTGCCTTAGGATGTGGCTGTCTGCAGAAAATCACTTTACAAACAGCAAGAAAGGATATTCCATTTCAAGAGAAATGGAAGGGTCCCTCCTTAGCTGGAAATCTTGTGCTAGACCCAAAGGAAGCCATGTTTGCAATGACCAGTTATGTTCAGTT
Organism: Dryoscopus gambensis; assembly: GCA_013389985.1. NCBI lineage: Eukaryota > Metazoa > Chordata > Aves > Passeriformes > Malaconotidae > Dryoscopus > Dryoscopus gambensis. Next base: position 16,108 of record WEIT01019455.1, on the reverse strand, counting down.
TCTAAATAAAATTCCTTGAGAATATGATATAAATCAATAGATTACAGTATTGTCAAGCTGAAGAAAACAAAAAAAAGAGGAATTTATAATTAATATAGGAATGTTGGTCTGTTTGAGATTTCTCATAAGTTAGCATGGTTCCAAAGGTAGTTTGTTCAGATATACATTTTTGGTTTTATCTTTTTATATATACAGCCAGGTGTCTTAAAATGCCCCTTGGGAAGCAAAGTTTGAAAGCAAATATAACCAAGGACATTGTGCCCTATAGTTTCAAGAAAAGTTAGACTCCATGACTTTCATAAGACTCAATCTTTAGATTTATCTAGATCTATTCCTTTAGATTTTTTTAAAAATTAAAAATACTTATTCAAGGGCATGTTAATAAAGCCTGTTTGAACAGTCTGAACAATCTGCAAGTTGTGTAACAGATCACTTAATGAATTGTCTCAAGATTTTAATTGGGTAAAAAATAATTAATTGTTGAAGTGGTTAATCTGACCTAGTGTTTAACTGAAAAGTCTCTGGCAATCCAAAACAAATTTTCCACTGGCAAAAAGGCACATTGTCTTTGACCAGCAGTCAAATTCTTTTGTGCGCACACAGGAAGTCTTTGGTGAGGGAAAACAACTCAGCCTTCCTTTCTCTTGTGTTGGGTGTTATTGGATGCTTTTGATATGTTATTTATCTCCAGGGGAATTTTGCTGGACTTGTGTATCATTATATGTCTCTATATGATGGTATCTTTCTAGATACCCAAGTATTTTCCACACTTTTTCTGTATCCTAATATGTATTTAACAAAACACTGATGAGAAGCTATTGGACAAACAGATTTCAGATAAAATCTTTGTGATTTTCCATCCCTACTTCTCTTCATTTAAGAGCACACTGGTTCCACACAGGAACTAAATCTTACATTTTTTTCTGAAAAAGGTACATAGAGATTATGAAAGAAGAGATAGCTTTGATAGCAGGGATTTTAGTTTAATCTAATTTTGGACTGTTCATCTGTAAAACAAACACAGCAGTAGACAAAGAGGGTTTTTCACTGTTTGTTTCAGCTTTGTGATCCTTGCTTACCTGTGATAACTCTTTTGTTTTGCCCAGCACAGAGCAACAGCAAAATACATCCAGTGAGGAGCACCACCTGAAGAGTTTTGTCAGGAAAGTGGCCTGTCCAGGTGCCATCCTGCTTGTGGGGCTGGTTTGCTCAGAGACAAATCATCAGTGAGGTTGTGTTGAGATTAGGGGACACAGCACATTGCACTGCCGTCCCCAGATGGGGCTGGTGCTCCAAAATAGCACAGTGAGGCAAGAAAATGTGCAATTCCTTCATATCAGTTTCAAGTGTCCCTGAAAAGTGTTTTTCATGGGATAATTGATAAGATGGGGAAAAGAAGAAAGGACAGAAGCACCCTGAAGGAATTAGAGGGAAAGCAAGAGATGGATCAGCTTCATATTTAACTTGCGTTGCAGTCACCATTTGAACAGCTGAAGTTTATGGGGATTGTTCCAAGTCACACATAGCGTTCACCCTGCCTGCAGGAATCAATCATACTGCTATTGATGACAAAAAAAAAAAGGTGAAAGGTGGAGAAACACCAGTTTCTTTCATTGATGACTGGCTTCTTTCCTTGCCCCAAATGACACAGGAAGATGAGTGAGTAGGGATAAAAGTACAGGAGCTTCAGACTTGTCGAAGAAGACACTATACATTCTGACAACAAGACAGTAGAATTATATGTGCAGTTGTTAGTATTTTCTTTTCTTTTTTCAAAACTAATTTGAAGAGAAAGCACAGGCTAGTGCTAGGTCACGGCCATACATTTAGAAATTTGTGAACTGCATACAGAACAAGTTGAAAAACTGAAATATTTCCCTGCCTGAGGTGAAAAAGAAGTCTTTGTAATTCCATCCAGGGGTGGTCCTTTTAAACAACTGAGAGACTTGCAGATAAATCAGGGCCATCCATGGAGAAAGAGTAGGGCTGTGATTCACCACACCCTCCTGGGAGCTCGATACCCAGCTGTTACAGCAAGATTGCATTTTAATGTGTGATATCCATTTCTTTAAACCTGTGTGACAGTGCAGATGAGCTTTGACTGAGAGCCCTGTGCCCTGACATAAATGGGCAAAGCTCTAACCTCTCTGAGTCTGAGCAACTGGAGATTCAAAACCGAATGCTGGTTTAACTGTGCAACCTCCGGTGCATCCTAAGGCACAGGGAATAGTGATAAAAGTCTTTTAACTTCCCTGCCTACAAGAATTTCACAAGCTGTAAGGTTTTCTCCCTAGAGTGCCAATGCTACCTCACTTTGGGAAAGTTTCTTTTGCTGATTCATTGGGGATTTTTTTCTTGTTGCTGTTGTTGTTGTTTGTTTTTTTTTTTCCTAACGCCTGTACAATATTGTTGAAGGAACAGACACTTCTTCACACTGCTGGAAATGAGAGGAGTGTGAACTGATTTGTGAGTTAGAGCAGTTATGTTCCCCACTCAAGGAATTATATTTTGTCCATAAAGCTGGTGTGGTTCTGCTGTTGGCTCAGTCTTGGCCAGCTGTGGTGATATCCCTTCAGGTGACTGGCAGGTTGCTTCACCCTGACCTTACCCAGCCCAAAGGGAGGAGCTATCAGCTCTCTGATATCACCTCTAAAGCCAGTCACAGTCAATGGATACGTGAATCTCTGTGTATGTCTGAGGAATATTCAGCAATATATTCACAGGATAGCTTCAAGGTACCTGAGTCAAAAGCATGAGGAGATACAAAGGATATCTTGTTTGTTAAAAGGTCTCGGTCTCAAGCTGAACATCCAGAAAGGAAATTAAGGTTTTGCTTCAGCTTTCTGCAAAAATTGAGTTGATGTAACTTGTTTGTTGTAGCGTTTTCCCTGTATTGTTGGTCAGACTTGGATACTAAAAGCAGCACTGTACAATCCTCATCCACAGATCCAGAAAGTCTTTAGGGAGCTGGATAAGAAGCTCAATTTCAGAGAACAGAAAATAAGGCTCACTAAAGCTGAGCCCAGATTTTGAAGAGCTGGAGGGGATTTTACACTGAAATTCCTTTGAAAATCAAGTGTAATGAGCACCTATTTCTTTAACAGCTTTTGAGAATTACACTTTAACAATTTGTGAGGCAAGATTCTTGGAAGAAGTTAGTCGGTAAAAGACTGACCAGTCTCAGGACTCCTGTTATGCAGGGTTTATAAGTATTCCACTATGTTCACAAATTTCCTAACTTTTCTTATGTAGAAGTCAAGAAGCAGGTGCATAAATTTTTTTTCTGTCTCACCCCTTGCTCTGTGGTACATGTCTTATCTGTCAACTGGATTTCTCTCTTTCCACCCCTATAGAAAGAACTGAGGGGTGTAAGCATATGAGGGGAGAAAGAAATGGCTTTAATTCAATATATCACTTTAGTTCTCTAATATTCAATCACCTTAGTACTTTATTAGGGAGACCACACCACACATGAGGCAGAAAAAGGTTGATGGCTACATGGAGGGGATGCTGTCACCAGCATCACTGGGAGAGTGTTACTTTCCAGCCTTTAAATGCCCTTTAGAATCATGCTTCATTATGGAATTAAAGGAATAATGTAGCCCTGGCTCATACTGGCAAACATCAAAAGAGTAATCCCAAATCCTGTCACAATGCAGTGAATAATCATGATGAGTTATGTGGGCTGCTGGGTATGGTACCGAGACAAGCAGGAAAGCTTCAGCATCTGACTCTGCATTACATTTACCAAAGACCTGCCTGGGTCTATCCTGCAGAGCTGCCAGCTCAAACAGAGGCTTTTATGGGAGATCCACCCTTTGGAAGCCTCGTGTTGTTTTACTGCGTGCCTGCCACGTTGGCAGAGGAAATAAAGCAACAGGCTGGAGGCAGAACTGCTGGGGGAGAAACAGCAGGGACATGTGTGTGTCTGTGAGAGGGCCAAGAAAGTAGAAAACCAGAGGAAACAGAGGAGGAGGCAGTGAGCTTTGGTGCTTGTCTGTGCCCTGGGGAACAGCTGACAGATGGCAAAGGATGGGAACTGGGAGAGCCTGCTAGTAGGGTTCGGCAAGTAAGAACCGGCTTGCAAGATGCCAGTCAGGACTAATGACACCTGTCAGGGATCCTGCTCTGATGGTGATGCGAAGGAATTCAGGCTGGCACTGGAGCAGATTTTCTCCATGAATAACTCAACATCTTGTGCTGCTCCCTGGGAGCAGGATGATGCAGTGAGGTGGGCATGTGCCTCATAGCAAGGACTTTAATAGTCCTAGGGCCAGTCAAAATAGCAGCCTGTCTGCACCTAACCAGGTCTAGTATTTAATTTCAGCTCTCTAAAATAGACATGAAAGGAATACAGAAACTGTCATTACAGTTTATACCTAAAATCATACCAGCTGCTTATCTGTAGCTATGCTGGTTGTTTTCAGGTGCTGTGAGAAAGAATAAGCAGCTCTGCAGATGATGAATAGTCTAATGAAGTCAGGGAAAGCTGCATAATTAAGCAAGGTTGAGGTAAAACCACTGCTATTTTGGAAGAATTCTAACTTTAACAAGGCCAAGATTTTACCTCAGGTCTTCATGGAATAGTTTACCACCAAAGAATTTTTTTTTCCTTAGCCCTGAAGGATGAAGGCTTATAGCCTTAATTTTATTTATCCCTTCTTACGTAACCATGAATGCTCTCATTAGCCATATAAATGTCTAATACTCTTCAAATGCTGGTAAACCCAGCCAGTCATTAGTAGCCCAAGGGCAAAATAATTCTTTTCACCAGTGCTGCGGATTTATAAATTTTGAGCCTTATAACATTTTTCTCTTAGGTGGGCCAGGAATATACTTAATTCATTTCCTTATGGTTAGAAAATGATTATTAAATAGTTTTAAAAGTTTAGCTCTTGAAAAACATCTGCAGTGTGATCTCTGGAGCTTTTTCACATGAGAAATAGTTGCAAATGTTCATTGAGATCAACTTATGTGGGGGTTTCTGGCACACCTTTCAAATTTCCTGCATTTTGAAGAATATCACATGCATGTCTGTGGGGCTGATTTACTTCCCTTCCACACAGATCCAATCTCCCTCACTTTGATTGCTGAAAACTGTTTCCACCGTGAATTTAAAAATATGGTAGCAGGATTTTCACACTAAAAGAAATGGCTTTTTCTTTCTCCATGGCTCTTATTTTTCAGTGTTTCATTTGGAGTTTTCATTGCATGTGTTTTCTCACATCTAGCCTCTGGCAGGTTTTTGTGTGTGATTTATGATGTAGTCAACATGTTTTGACCACACTCCAGCTGATCAAGAAGAAGCTATTTTAAAGGGAAAAGATGACTGCATATAGAAAAAAAACTCTCAAAAAAATTAAAATGTATTTGATGCTAGGGGTAATAGCTTTGTTCAAACACTGCTGTGTGAGGGCTCTTGGTAAACAGCTCTGTTATCAAATGGTTGTGTGATAACAGGCACGTTACTTCCCTACAAATATTGTTTTTCCTAATCCCTCTTATATCTTCCTTTTTAGCACAGATATTTTCAGAGGCAAGATGGGCTGTTTGCCCATGTAGTGCCTGCAGTGAGGCTTGGGATGCAGACCCAGGAGGCAGCTGAACTGGTCACAGCTCACTGAAATGGAAGAGTGAGGTCCCTCTCCCTCCTTCCTTGGCTCTGGCACTCATCTGTTTGCATGGGGAGCCAATTTGCCTCTCTAACCCAGCTGAAGTCTTTCCTTTTTGCCAAGGTAATTTTCTGCTCTTTTATTAAATGGAATTGATATACCATGGGATCAGACCTGTGGCACAGCTGTCTCAAGGTAAACCACTGGCAGTGCATGGCACAGAAATAAGGGAAAAACAAGAGTATTGATGGTGATGAGTTGCTGATTTGGTCTGAAAACTGCTGTAGTCTGTGTAATGATGAGAGATTTCTGCATTTCTCTATCCCAGTACAAACTTCCATTGTGAGCTTGGATGAGCAATGCTCATCTGCCTAAGTACTTTTCTGCCCAAGATCTGTGTTGCTACAGCAGGGCAAGAACAGACAGGCTTCAAAATCAATGGTGTGGCTGCAAGCTGTTTGTTGGGAGTCGGAAGAATTCGGAGCACTCTGTTATTATATCAACATAAGCCAACATTTTCAAAAATACTTGCTTTTAAGTAGATATCCAAGTTTCCAAGTATTCAATCATCATCACCTCACCTCCCTATTTCTCGCTAAGTTTGGTGTGTTTTATCAGTGATGGATAACTCTGAATTTAGGTTGTTACCATATGTGGGTCAGGTTATATAGATTTTGGAGTGTTGTATCAGGCTGGCAGGCTTGACAAGCCAGGCCACCGTTTTGACAGAGATGTCTTTTTATCTTCCTTTCTGGGCTGAAACTCATTGCTTGTCACAGAGATGTTCCTTTAGCAGTCTCAGCAAGGAGCTGAAAGCTGTCAAATGAGAAACTACAGTGCCATGGCTTCGTGCTACTAATGTGACTGAGGAAAGGGACAAGGTATCCTGGCAGCAAGTGTTTCTGTCCCTGCTCGCGTGGATGAGCTCTTGGCTGTGTACCCTCTCCTGTCTGTAATGTACAGATGGCCAGGGGTGAGATGCTGTGTTTTGGCAGATGACAGTGACGTAGAGGGGTGTACAGACATGCAGTTTGTTGCTAACCAACATACAAACTTCCCGGCTGCTGTCATCCTTTGCAGATGTCCACTCTCTGAATTTTCCAGTGGGCAGTATGAGATTTCCCCACTCCCAGCATGCAAAGCAGCAGCTCACCTGTGATCAAAATTTGTGTGGTGTTTTAGAGCAGCCAATTGTGCAGAGGCTTGCTGATTAAAGACACTTTTGAAAAGATGCAGCTGTTTTCAAATGTGGCTGATGCAGATTTCAGAGACATTGCATGCTGTGGGAACACATCCCTTACTGATTTTGGCTGAAACACCCTCGCCTCTGCCTCTTGCCCGTGGCTGGCCCTTGCTGGCTCACCGGTCCCACCACGCTGCTGGTAGAGGGAGATGGACAAAGTGCTCCCTGTCTCGCTTCAGGAGAATCACCTGCACCAGCACAACTGGCCTTTGGGCCTTTCAGAAACACAACTGAGTGTGTCCAAAGTGGATTCAGGGTTCTCATGCTGCCCCACTGGCTGGCACAGCTGTGGGGATGCAGCCCCAGGCAGAAAACATTCACAGACTGAGGGAAGACCCCTCCCCAAACCCAGTGTCGCGTTCATCGAGGCACATGGCCATCATTCGCCTCAGGACTCGCACTTCTGGGTAGTGTAGTCCATCCAAAATGCGTTTTAACTCTGGAACACACAGCCTGAGTGGTGGGACATGTCTCTTTAGCCCATCCCATGGGGAACCTGTCTCTTGTTAATTTAGCTGTGTCTGGTGTAGTGTTTTAAGCTTGGAGAGAATTTGTCACATTTGTCATGAATTTGGACACGAAGGTCTCAGCCCTGTGCTGAGATTTCACTAAGGGTTCTCTGGCATCTTTTTTTCTTTATTAAGGGCTGCTGTGCCCTAGAGACAATTTTCCTGTTACATAGAAGAGTGTTACTATAATTTTCTCCTGCATTATATATTCCAGTTCACAAAGACATACCACAGCTATATTGACCATTATGGTTCCTCTGAGTTTTCCTCCATTAACCATAACAAAATTTAATTAACTATTTAGGAAGTGCAACCTCTAAACATGCTTCTAGCTTCACAGTTTTTTGTTACATCCCGTAGTGAACAAGATGGAGAGAAAGGATTATTTAAAAATAGCTTTGAGGTAACACATTACAGCAGTAATTTCAAACAATCTGAAGGAGTCATTTGGAATGACAGCTATTATTACTTCCTCTGTTAGTAAATTAGGGGATAAAATGCAAGTGATTGAAATGAAGCAAGAAATATTTTTCCAGGTGTTTGCAGATGATATACTAAATAATTTAGTAGCTGGGAACAACATGTCATGTAGTCATTCAGCAGAAAGGAGAAAATTGAGGGTATAAAATTCCTCCAGCTACTGTTCTGGTCTTACTAATTTTTACATCAGTGAAGAGATGGAATAACAGTGACAAATCTGGCCAGTATAGTTGCTGTTTCATTACAGTATGCATTTTCTGTTTGAAAAGATACAACTGAGAGGCCCCCAGGTCTCTCTCTAATATATTCCTGTTGCTCTAATTTTTTCCTCTTTTATAATTACAAGTTCTTCCAAATTATTAGCTACATGTGCACTCTGATTTTACATCCTTCCCTTCCTACAGGCCTTGTCTTTCCCTAAGTATGGGGTATATATTTTGTACTCATTAACATCTAGTTTTGTCTTTGATCTTAGCTAATATCTCTACTCTAAATTGCTTCTTGCTCCTAGACTTATAATATGCTTGCTCCTAGGGTTATAATATGTTCTTTAAGACATAAAACTATGAGCATATAAGAATGAGGTATCAGCTAGCAGAGATTTTCATTTGCAGCACTTTCATCAGGAAATAACATAATAATGCCACTGCAGTTTTGGTGTAGATCCCAGTCTGGCACAGATAAAATAGCTTATGGCTGTAGAGATTCATATTAATTCAAAACAGTTTGGTTAATGACGATAATAGACACCATTGTTCATTTTAAATAGGAGAGAGTGGTGGTGATGATACAGACTACAAGTGGGTAAATAACTTTCATATATTTGTGCAAATTACTAATCCACTTGTAGCTTGAATGACTATGTAGTTCATTTAATTTGATCATCCTTTTCTAAAAAATATCTACAAATGGAATAGACCCTTCTCAAACATGAATGTCAGTGGCTGTTGTTGGTCAGAGGGGTCGTCTCAGTCTGAATCTGCAGACAGTTTGTGAACACTCTGTTATGGAAGGTTTTATTCACTGATCTGTCTTCAATTTTATTTGGGCAAACAAAAGAGGTTTTTTGGTTAAGGATTTCAAAATTAGATTTTCATCTTGGCCAAGCTTCAGTGTATCCAAACTACTGACAAATTGGGGCACTGGACTCTGAACAGAAACGTCTGTGAGATGATGAGAAACTGAAAATTTCTGGTTTCATATCCTTGCGATTGCCTGTTGTAATTGGACAGTTTATCAAGAGAAGTTGTGTTATATCCATTTGTGGAGGTTTTCAAGACTGTCTCATTTGAAGTGAGAGGCTGGACTCAGAGGTTGCTTTCTAACAATATTTCTGTAGCTTTGTGATTTAAGGCATTTAGGATTACCTAAAAATGAGCTGTCAGTTCTTCAGAATTTGAAACTCGCTGTTGTCCTCTCTGAATGTTGCCTACTGTGATGTAATGTTGGAAACTCCACCAAAGAGAGAATCTGAATTTCACTTGTTCTCACTGTTTTCCCCTTTAAAGCTTGTCTGATTGCATAAATGTCATGTATTTGCATGATGCATCTGCAGACAAAGGAACATTCGCACAAAGGTCAGGAGTGAGCAGGTTTTAGGAGAGACCTAGATACTTGTAGGGATTTTAAACCTTCGATAGTTTACACAGAACAGAAAAAAAATACTGGATTAATCTAAGTTTCTATCACTGCAAATATTTGAAAATCATGATTTGCAGTTCAATAATTCGAAAAGAAGGAGTTAAAATAATGGTTTGATTTTCCTTTTCTTTTTTGCCAGTATTAATTCTGAGTTCCTTAAGTTCATTTCCTATTCCCTCCCACTCCCTGCCCCTTCAGTAAACGCTTTCCGGGTTTTTCCCTGGCCAAGCTCACAAGGCAGAGGCAGCACAGCCACGTCTCCAAAGCGTCCTCGCCGCTCAGCAGGCAGCAGAGGAAACGCAACGGAGAATCTCAGAGCCGGGTGGGAAAATGCGCTTTTTTCCCTCTTCGGTGGCTCGGCCAGGTAGCCTGATTTTAAGGCAAAAGCGTTCCCCAAGAACAAAGGAGGCGGGAGGGTACAGTCCAAGAAGCTTTTAATCCGACGCAGTCAGGACCTACACAGGCGGATACAGCAACTAGACTGGCGAAGGCAGCAACTAGACTGGCCAAATTCTCGAGCTGGACTGACCCTGAGATGGGCGTGCAAACTCTTTTTCAAGGGGGGCGGTAACAGAACGGGAACCAATGAGGGACAGGGAGAGGGGAGGACACAACTGGGATACAATCCAATGAGGGAGTTTGGGAGGCAAGGTTGTACCACAGAACAAATGCCGAACCGAATTTAACAGAACTTTCCAGACTGAGGGGAAGAACAATCTTCAGGGTGCTACCCAGTGGGCTGTGGCTTATAATCAGGCTAAGCCATTCCCACACTTCAGCTTTTCAGTATGTTTAGAAATGTTATTCTACTACTTAAATTAGGTAGCTTTACCTTTTAAAAAATATTATTTTATTTCATCCTCTTTTTTTTCTTCTTCTGGTATGGATCATTTGCTGTGAAGCAAATAGTATAGTCATTGTTTTGGTAGTCACTCTGTACTTTATAAATTCACCTTACTACAGATTTACTGATTTAGATACTTTGCATATGGATGTGTACAGAAGTATGACTGAGTGAGTGGAGAAATTATACTCCATTCATCTGGTCTGTTCCATCAATGTTTAGTGCTTTTTATTTTTGTATTAGTCCAATGCTTGGAATAAGCAGCAGCCCCAGCCTTTCTTCTCCCAGTACTGTAAACTGCAACAAGACCGTAGGTTGCACAAATGATTGTTTTCTCATCTCTAGAGCACTTGGCTTCTGACCTCAGCACTGACAAAAATTCCTGAAGCCCTGCTGCTGCTGGGTTTCTTGGGGCTCTAAGTGCTGTCCTGGCACAGAATTTGCATTAAGTACTTTGAAGCTCTTGGAAGAAAATCTTTCATTTTAGAAAGCAGCTGAAATAAGATCAACCTTGGTGTTTGTGCTTTCATAAGAAACATGTTGTTTTCCTTAAACGTAAGGAATTGCCCTGACATTTTCACAGGCACCACTGTGATTACGAGGCAGAAGTTTCCAAACATCAGGCTTGAATTATATTCAGTTCCAAGCAGCGATTGCATTCTCTTCTCTGAACTGTGTTTTGTTAAACACACAATCAGGTCTCAGAGCAGTTCGGAGAAAAACAGGTTCCCATTCTAGAAATGGTGTTATAAGAACAGAATTTAGATAACCTTCACCCAAAAGACCTTTCTAAACCAGCTGCATAAAGAAAATACGATAATGTCTGAAAAAGGAATCCTGAGGCTCATCTTGCTCTGGTTGCAGGCAGATCAGCTTTGCAGTTGTCCTTGTATCTCCATGTGTATTTAAATTACTTGTATCTTCTTTGACAAAATCTGGTTGTGGATCTCACTGGAAATCTGAGGTCCCAGTTTGCATTTCTACTTTGTTAGTAAGTCAGAGGTTCATAATTTTAGGCAAAGATGTTGTTCTCCCCTGCTGTAGGGCAATATTTTGGACAAAAAGTATACTTCTGAGTTTATTAAGGGAGCAGGAAAAGCTTCTGTTTCGTTTAAAATTATACAACTCTCTTTGCAGACAAGCTGCGCCCATGTGCCTGAGTTTGCCGTTTTCATTTCCTTTCACGCCTGCTGCAAGAACTTTTAAAGTCAAGTTTTGACATATATTGGTAGCAGTGGAAAATCGAAAAGCACTTGAAAGACACAAAGTGGTCTGAGGTCTTTACTTTGCAGAGGAGTCGGGCTCTGAAGTAACTTCTGAGTGGTGAAAGATATCTCAGTACATGAAAACCCCAAGCTGCCGAACTACCTGTGAGCTGAGGGAATCTGCTTCTGATCTACACATCAGCCTGCCCTCCTGATCTGCCCCTGCCTCTGATTCCATCTGTGTTACTTTTGATGCTTATTTTTCCTATAGATCAATAGTTTTAGAATGTGGGTGTCTGGTAAACTGCTTCAGGCGGAGCCTTACTACACCTTGATAAAAAATGTGGCAGGAGATGAGGACAGCAGTGAGAGTAAGGCTGAGATAGAGTGAATGAGAAAAAGAGGGCTAACACAGACTAGGTATGGCTGGTGTCTGTCTTGGAGGAGATCTGATGAGGCTGCTGTATTGCCCTTCCTTAATAAAGGTGTAATAAATTCCTGTCTAACAATTGGTCATTTGATGCTTAATTAAAAAACTTGGAACTTGCAGTTTTCTTCTTAGTCTATGCATATTATCCTCCTCCTTCTGGGAGGGATAATTTAAATAGAAATGTTGCTAAAGTGATTTGAAGGGATGATAGAGGGCTTTTACAACTCTTAATCAAACAGGAAGTTTTCGGCGGATTCTTTTGTCTCAAATAAATAGATGCTTGTTTCTAAGTCCAATTTTGAAGCAGTGGGATTCTTTAGAACTTCTCTGCTCATTAAAAAGCCAAACTTTCACTGGTGAAAAACAGCTCTATGTCTAGCTTTTTTCTAGGAAGAAAGGTAATGATTGAGGAAAGAGAGGGAAAAGCATAAATCCAATATTCCTTCTGTAATTCTCTCACTTATGAACTATTAGTATTTTAAATCTGGGTGATAATTGCTGTGCCTGTGTTCTCCATGGATAAAGCACAATATAGACTAATTCGCCATCACAGAAGTGTAACCACCTCTGAGGTGGGAGACTCAATCCCAGACAATGGATGAGAAAACCTGTTCCCATCCCAGGGAATGCTGGCATATCATCCTTATAATTTCAAACACCTCCTGTAGTCTTCCTCACAACACAGACAAAGGAAAACAGCTTTTCCTTTATGCCCTGGATAAGGGGCTATGTTTGTATTCTGTTATCAAAGGTCATGCACACAGTAACCTCTTCTCTCTCTTGCAATGGACAGACTCGATATTTCTCTGCATAAAAGAGGCTCAGCAAACATGATGTTTTATATCAAAGGCCCCATTGCCTCATTTTGCATCAGAAATAACATGGTATTGTAGGAGCTCAGATCCTTATTGATTAAAGCTCTTTCAGGACTGCAAGCAAACACTTGAAGAACATTTGTTATTTTCTATGGAACTGAAAAATGTTCCCATAAATATTTGTCCTTGATGGTTAGAAAGAAAATTTATATTACCGCAGGTCATATTATTCTGGGATGTATGTGCTTAGTGTTTCTAAAAGTAAAATGTAACAAACACAGATGCTCTTGTGCCCATATAAGCTGACTTTGAATTGGACTTTTTCCAAAGGTCAAAACCTCATTGCTGACCTAAACTTGCTAGCAGCTGCAGGGGTAACAGCAATTATGACTTACCTTGTGCAAGCATACATGATATTGACCCAAAATTTGCATATTTGGAGATCTGTTAAAAGCTTTAAAAAAAGTTATTTTATTTGCTAAGAAGAAGCATACTAAAATGGGAATGCTAACAAAACCTGTGAGCTACTGCAGAATAATCTAGGATATGGTACAATTATATTAGTATAAAATATAATCAAAAGAATTAATTATACCAAAAGAATGAAAACATTAAGTGAATGGACATGATTTAGTCTTTTCTATTTGAAGTATTTTCAGTTCCCAGGGGAGAGAGGGCTGGAAATGATGGTTACCCTGAAATCTACATTTTCTCAATATTGCTTTCTCACAACTTTTCACACATTTTCAATATTATTATGTCCCAATATATCACAGGTGAGAAACCGTTATCTACCATGATAAATGCTGCCCTTTGAATGTCAACTCTTATATACCTAAGCTGTTACCACAAATAACGCTCAGTGCTAGTGTGAACCACTAGTGATTTTCCCAGTAGTGAGCAGTGTATTGCACTGGCACCTTGGAAACTGGGCTTCTGTTTCCAGTTCTGGCACTGAAGTATAAGACCTTATCCTTTCCTTTCCCCTGTGCCATCTATCTGTTTAGATTTGTGAGGTTTTATACCTCAAGTATTATGGCTTATTTCATACTTTAAAATATCTATTCAGTGGGCCTTGATTTCAGGCAATTACTTTAGAGCATTTCACAGTAGAAATGCATGATAATGACTATAAAACCAAGAAATGTGACACCCAACAATATCCATTTTAATGCCCTTGAGCAGAACATGTTTTTTCTGGCTTTGCTGTCTGGGGCACAGCTTCACTCTTTCATTCCTGTTGTTTTGAAAAGAATATCAAAGTTTCACCTAATATGTAAGAACAGGAGGTAAAAGAGGATGTAAGAGAGGTGACAAAGAAAGGGCAAATTCATTAATGTTTTAGAAACTACATCTGACTGTCTAGGTGTCTGTGTGATAAGTTTATGCCTTGTGATTTTCATACCAGTCTTTTCCTTCACTTCAATTTACAAACTTT
>WEIT01019454.1:829-14744 GCA_013389985.1 Dryoscopus gambensis | reverse complement strand
TTGTTAATTTTTTGCTAACATAAAATTATACTATGCACCAAATTAAGTTAGCAGAGCCCATGCTGTCCAATCTGTAAGGTGAAATGACATTACACATATAGCAGCTTCTGAGATATTTTTTCATTCTCTTTCTTTACTGATAGACTTTCTACTATAGCTACACTCCTTATTATTCTTAGTTTTGAAAACCACAAAAATGCTGAAGTATTTTATATGCAGAATGTTAGACTATGAACTATGATTTGATTAGGTGTTTTCAAATTGTTTGTACAATTAGAAGGTGACAGCATCCTTTGGTTCATAGCTGAATAGGAAACTACTTGCCTGCAGTGTAGGAGATGGAAGGGTTAATGTTTTCTTCATACTATAACTAAAGTAATTACTGTTATGAATGGTTCTCAAGTTTACCATTTCATGCATATGTCATTCTGTGATAGAATCATACAATGGTTATTTATGATATGTTCTTAAACTACTTCAAAATGCATATACATTTTTTCAGTTTAATTTGAAGCCAGCTGTTACCACCAAGGGCTATAATCAATCTAGGTTAAGATGTTCTATTTCCTTTAGTAAGTCTCCTAATAAATTCTATGCTGGACTCTGGGACTTTTAAAACTATTATATACAGAATAACCATTTCCTACTAATGAATTTTTCCAGCTTTCCACAACCCAAAAATTATTTCCTAAGAGAATTAGGGATGATCTTTCTAAACAGGTTTTGTATTGTAAAATATTTGTAGTTTAGAGGTTGTTCTAAATAAGATGCTATAAAAGGAGGAGATGATATAATGACATACTAGAGGACCTTTATGCTTTGAATATAAATATGGTCCATAAAACCAAAATTTACAAAACATCAACTCTTCATCAACTGTTTTACTGCTAATATAAATGAAAACAACATTAGAGTAATAAGAGCATAATAAACTATTTTAAAATAAACCAAAACTATACTGAAATTCACTGGAACACTTTGGCATCCTACAGATGTCCTTGCAATATATATTATTCCTAAGAGTTTAAAACTTTATGGAGTTTGCTATAATGAAAGAAATAATTAAAGTTTGTTCAATTTGTTAATGGGTCAGCTTTCAAGATGTTGTTGTACATCAAAGATACTACAACTAACCACATTACCAAATTGGTGACAGCCTGGTATGTTGTTTTTACCTCTTTTTAAAAGCATTTTTATATAAGAAAGAATTCAGTAGAGTTGTTTGGTTGTCACTGTTGAGGGCAAGTTTAATTTGCTAAGGTTTTTCTTAAATATGAAATTGAGTTAAAAACCATGAACTGTTTTTCATGTAGTTGTACCAGCTGATTTTAGCTCTGTTATGCTTCTTAGCTTGTAGGAGATGAAAGTTACTCAGTTGTATCCTGTGGTCTCTCAATCTCATTTTAACAGCTTGTGAATCAATTTNNNNTAATCATGTATTTAATGATACAGATTTAATTTAAAAGTATAATCTGCCTTATGTTGTTTCTATGCAATCAGTCAGATAAGATTGGAGAGTTTGTTATGGCAATAACTATGGCAATAGCCTATATCTAAGTCCATTTTAAATACCTGAAGCAAACAATCATTCCTTCTGCTGACTTCTTTTGCAACTAGTCATACATTTCTTATCTCGGGTTTAGATGATACCACTGTATCTACAGTTTTTTACAGAGACTAGATTACATAGGTTTTTTGTCTATATCAAGCTACCTATTTTAAGGAAGAATACAAAATCTTTTTTTACATAGGAATAGTAAGAATGGTGGTGAGCAGGCAGAGAAGTAAAATCTTGATCTTTTAAAATTAAGACTGCTCTTCACACTACTTATTGGGAAACAGTAGCATATTTGTGATACAGAAAAAATAGCATTGCTCTGCTAACAAAGAAGGAACAAAAATGGGTATTCTTTAATTAGCTTCCTGAGGAATCACACCAACTAGTGTAAGAAGCAGCTTCTTGTAGACCATTTTTCAAAAGAACAAGCACCTGGAAAAGAGCTGTACCAATTTAATCCAATTTCTATCAGATTTGTGTTAACAGTATTAACACAATTATTAATAGAGCATATTAAATATTTTCTCTTTCGTTAAGGATTTTTGGGCTAAGGAGCACTTTTCCCTGACAATGAGTGCAGGAAATTCCTTGAGCTTTAAAGGGAAAAAAAAGGTGACCAGTAAAGGCGGAAATCTTTTCTACCTCCAACACAGTTTGGTAGAAGATGCTATTATTAGATCAGCACATTTCATTTAGAGCCAAATTTTGCCTTGTATGAACTCACCCTGCTGATTTCAGTGGGAGTTCAACATGCACATCTGCAGGCAAAATTTGACTTTTTAAGTATTGGCAATCTCTGATCTTGGTTTCTGATAGCCTGCTGAGAGAACTGACTAATATGTGTATAAAGACGTGTCTGTCATTTTATGCCTCTGAAGTTCAGAATCGAGGTCAGACCAGAACATTTTTAAGAGATTTCTCTTTATCAGTTTATCAGAGGGAAGAATGAGGCTTGAGCTTTTAGATGGAGAATTAAACATTAATTTTTAAGTACCTAAGTGGCATGGTTATAGCAGGGACTCTGACATTTAGCATGGCTTTTTGTTTTAAGTTTGCCATATAAATGCAGCATGCATAGATATTAGTCTGATGATGAAGTATTAACATTCCAAGACATGGCATTAAATCAAAGATGCTCTTGAACTGACTTGGTTCTGTTCAAAAACCTTCTTTTTCCTATGATCTGGAAATGTAAATATTTAGCCAAGGAGGAAAAAAAGTACAATGCGAGTAACACATTTCTTCTTACTATGGGACCATTTTATTCAGGCTTTCCTAAGTGAGTGTGGCACAGGGAGCTGTGTGGCTAAAGGGAACAAAATTATATCTAAGGAGCATTTATAACATAACTCTGATCTGCTGTATATAGTCTGCTATTGAAACATGCCTATGTAAAGAAAAAGGACGTACCAGAAATTAATATATAACCGGAGACATGAATGTTCATTGAGACATGAGAGGAGGGAGAAGGGAAGAGTATCAGAAATGAATTTTAATGTTGTTTGTTTCTGTGATGAGGCAATTTTTTTTCCATGAAGAAAAGTCTGTCAGTTTTGTGTTTCTAATGAAATCTTTTTGTAAAACATTGACAAAATAAATTCCTGAGAACTATGCAGTGTGCTGATTCTGTAATGATATTGTTACTATGACATGGGCAAATCAATGAGCAAAGTAAAATCAATTTATCAAGCTTCTGTGCGGGTACACAGTAATTGTCTAGGGACTGTTTGATGTAGGGAGTGCAATGAATTGCCGGGAATGTTTATCAGGGACCCAATGAGTTACACATTTCTCATTTTCATCTTTATAAATTTAAAGCCTAATAGAGTTTTATTTCATTCTTTTGGCCAAGGTTAACCCATAATACAACTTTATAATTGCTACTTAGCACTTTTATAGTGCTTCTCATGTTCCAGACAGTATGAGTCAATCTTCTCAGCTCCTTTCTGAGACTGCAATAGAAGTATTATCCCCAGTTTACAAACAGGGCAATTGAATCAGTGAAACTAATTTGTCCAGACAGCAATGCCACTCAAATTATTCATATTCTCTTTATATTTTACCTGAAAATTGTTTTGTTTTAGTTGGGTTCAATTGTTCATTGGATTAAGAATGACAGTTTTCATCGGTCATGGCAGGAGACACTGTTGCCCATTTCCCAGAGCCACTGCCTTCTCCCCCTCAAGATGTGGCAGGGCACCCACCCAGAAGAATTCAGCCTGAATGCCTGGGAAGGTGGGCACTGCTCATGACAGTTTCCCAGGCTGTGTCTGCTGCTGTTATAGAAACCTGAGATGTGTTTAATTTTTTAAGTTTTATTTAACTGTCTCCTTTTCAGCATTTCATTTCAATATTCTTTCTTCCTACATTAGCTTAAAAAATAAATCATTGCCACTTGCAGTTGCTAAAATCTACTGTTAGAACTGAATTCCTTCTCTGGCACTGTTGAAAGATGTTCTTATTAGATGTAAGTGGTCTAGGAATTTACATCTCAAGTAGGCCCATGGGAATCTCATGTGGTTTAACCAGTGCAAGGTGCTGTACCTGGGTCGAGGCAACCCCTGGTATCAATGCAGGCTGGGGATGAACAGACCAAGAGCAGCCCTGCTGAGAAGGATTTGGGGTAGTTGGTGGATGAGAGGCTGGACATGAGCTGGCCATGGGCACTCACAGCCCAGAAAAACAAATGTGTCCTGGGCTGCATCCAAAGCAGCATGGGCAGCAGGTGAGGGAGGGGATTCTGCCCCTCTGCTCTGCTCTGGTGAGACCCCACCTGCAGTGCTGCATCCAGCTCTGGGGTCCCAGCACAGGAAGGACAGGGACCTGTTGAAGCAAGTCCAGAGGCCACCAAGATGAATAGAGGGATAGACCACCCCTCTAATCACCACCCTTAGCACAGAGGAGAGGCTGAGAGACTTGGGATTGTTCAGCCTGGAAAATAGAAGGCTTCAGGGTGACCTAATTGTGGCCTTCCAGTACCTGAAGTGAACCTACAGGAAAGATGGAGAGAGACTATTTACAAGAGTAAGTAGTTATGGGCCAAGGGATAATGGCTTCAGACTTGTAGAGAGTAGGTTTAGATTAGGTATTATGAAGAAATTCTTTACTGTGAAGGTGGTGAGACACTCAAACAGTTTGCCTGGGTGAGTTAAGGATGCCCCATCCCTGGAAATGTTCAAGGCCAGGTTGGGTGGAGCTTTGAGCAACCTGGTCTAGCAGAAAGTTCCCAGTCCATGCCAGAAGGGTTAGAACTAGATGATCTTAAAGGTCTCTTCTGACCCAAGCCATTCTGTGGTTCTAGGATTCTGTGTTTACTTGTGGTTTCACCCATGCCCGCTCCACACACATTGTACAGTGGTGGTGAAAAGGTGGAGATGGGAATTTCAGTATTAATTCAAGAGCTGGAACACAGAGCTTTCAACAAAGCCATTGAACAGTCCATCTGACCTGCATTCTTCTGGATATTAGAGACTGAGTGGACTGTAACAACTTCTTTTGTCCTTAAGCTCTATGAAAAACTTTGTCCCCCTTACTAGAGACAAATTATCAACTGTATGAGGCTAAACATTATTAAATACTTACAAGGTAAATTTAAAGACATGAGAGGAGAAAGAAAGGATTTCTTTTAAAATTAAAATAAAGATCTCTATATGCTTTCTGTTAGAAAAAACGAGGATTTTCTGGAGCTTCTTGTCTGAATTGTTCAATGTTGGTTGAGTGTCAGAAAACAATCTGTGTTTTAGTGGTGTCTGTGCTAAGCTTTTGTATGTATCCATATTTTTCCTCCTGAGCTACAGGATCTGCCTGCTGAAATCTGGAAGCTTGAGGTGTTTTGTAATGGTATGATACAGCTGTTGCAATCTTTCTGGTAAACTGCTTTCTTTTTTTTGTCAGTGTGCTGGTTTTAAAACCCGATTGGAAAATAAACCCCACTCAAAGTTCTCCCTTCCCCCTCACTCTCCTCTCCATAAGAGAGAGACAAAAACAGAGATTCTGAATTAAGAACAATTTACTTGAAAAGCAGCAATGAAATAAAAAAAAAAAACTAACAGTAAGAGCAACAATATTAATAACAAAAGTATACAAAACAGAGAGTGATTTATATACAAAAAAGGATATTCACTTGCCATGGCCCTGCGTGGCCACTGAGACAAAAGGCAAAAATGGCCCCAGACCCTCTATGGTGCCCTTTTTCCCCCACCTCAGGCAACATCCCAGGGTTCTTCACAGAGGTGAGAATCCCTACTTCCACCCCTCAGCAATGACGTGGGTGGTATAGGATACAACCTAGGCTCACCCAGGAGGCTCCCAGCTCCATCCCACACACGACCCCCAGCCCGGCTCCTGCCTGACCCTTCCCTGGTCTCTCTCATGGCTACTGTGAGAAAACCAACTCTGTCCTGGCCAAAACTAGGCCAGTCAGTGAAATACTACATTTGCATTTAAAATGCCATGCTGCTCTACAGCACAATAGAGATTTGCTTTGTAGGAACTATTTTCTGAGGACAAGGATTCACTGTAACCTGAAAGAGCTTTTGGTAATGAACATGGGTTATTATTCAACCTTTTCTGTTAGTATACCCAATATACATTGTTTACAAGTTAACTAACAGCAATAGATAATGTGCTATTAATGGTTTAAAAACAATTTGTCTGAGTCTACAACTTAAGCATTTATACTTTTCAAGTGTTTTTAGGTTTTAACAATGCTGACTGAAACCATACTAAAGGAAAACTTTCCTTTGCAAAAATTCCTTTGTTTCCTGTGTCCTTGGCATAGTCGATGTTAGACTTTCAGATCACACTTTGAAATCTTTCAAGTTACTTACATTTCCTAGGCACTTCATCTCTTCTTGGTTGCAAAGTAACTGAGTTTGATTACATGGAAAAATTGGTGTAGAGCTGTTTATGACACTTCAGCCGTCATTGGCTCTGCAATGACATGGGTAGAGTTGTTCTTGTAGACTGAATTACAAGCTAAATTTGCTCATTTACTTTTCCCCCTCCATGGAGAACACAATTTCAGAATAAATGGCAAGGCAGTAGCATAGGTTGTTTTTGTTCAGGAATCATAAAGCTGTATATCACCTGTTGATTTAAAATAAATAAATGGATCAAAATTTGTAGTAACCAAGTCATCTGTGTTTCACGATAAGTGCATCTATTTATTAGTGTGCTTTTGTTTATTAAATTGGACATCCTAGTAAATAAATATTTTCTGCTAGATGTAACATTGCTACAACTCATAGCTTTTTCCATTGGCAGTTCAGAAAAAAAAGGAAATGAATACCTGGCATTAGTTCATTTTTCATTTCTTCTATTCAAATTCTAATAAGCTTGTTTTTAAAGAAATACTGAGTTAGTCATCCAAATTGCAGGAAATAACTTTAGAAAAATGTAATGTTTTTCTGATTTAGAAATGCAGAATTCAGAAAGGGAGAGAACTTAAAGGGAATTTTGATTTTCTTTCTCCCCTGATGTTTTTTGTTTGAACTATTTTTATCCCAGAAGAGGATTTATATTCTACTGTAGTGAACTCTTGCTTGGTCATTTCTGAGTTTATAAAAATATATAGGATGGAAAATTAAATCAGCTGAAATCCATTTTGTCTCAACACTGCCTGTCCCCAGGAGCACTACAATCGAATAAAAATACAAGGTGAGTTTTAGAGCAAGCTAAGTGTAGCATATTGAGCTAGTGGCTGACAAACCCAGGTTTCAATGAAATTTGAATCAGAGTACACTAAACCCCTCAAAGAAGAAATGAACTCATTTTGAATGAAAAAGATAGAGACTGGTAAACTGCCCTGGGACAGGTCAACCTTGTATGGTTTTAAGTATAGAACGGAGCATAATGCTCTGGCCCATGAACACTTCTCCACGTGGACACTAAGTGAGCTGAGGTAGAGACTCGTCCGTGCTGGGAACCTGCAGTGGCTCCCGTGTAGGGCAACCACTCACCTTACTGTGCAAATGGATCCTGCTCTGATTTAGCTGCAGCTGCTGCTTGTATAAAACCTTCCCACAAGAGAAATTCATCTGACAGAGGAGAACTTTTCTCCCTAAGTCATCTCATATTTTCTTCACAGTGCCAGATGTTCTTTTCTGTCTCTTTCAATGGTTATGAGAATTGAGGTTTAACATAAGCCAGTGCTAGCAGGAGACTCTTGTATATGAGGGAATTCTTCAAGAAAATGTCAGGCTGGCATGAGGCCACAGCCTTGTATAAGTGCTGCTCACAGACCAGGGAAACAGACTTTCTCTGTAGGCACAGTTGGCCTTTTCTTGAAATCTGCTTCATACTTAGTGTAAGAAATATCCATGGTGGAACATATAAGGGGATGGATCAGGCTCATAATTCTGGTCATACCTGAGTCCTAACAGGATGCAGCCACGAGTGCAGAATGGGTTGGCAGATGTTACTGAGAGGCCACTATCAGTTGTCTCAAAAGTCACGGCAACTGGGAGAAATTCTTGCATCCTGGAAGAGAACAAGTGTCACTCTCATCTTCAAGTAGGACAGGAGGAAGGACACAGGGACTTACAGGTTATTTGGCCTCACCTAAATCCCTGGGAATGTGATACAATAGCTAATCTTTTAAACCATCTCCAGGCACATGAAAGGCTAAAAAGTTGCATTGGAGGCAAGTCATCTGTGAGGTATCACAGTGGTTGATCCTGGGTCGGTATCATTTAACATCTGCCTTAATGAGCTGGTCCGTGGGACAGAGCTCACCTTCAGTAATTTCCCACTTGCACCAGATGATTTTGCTGTCATTCATGTGGACCTTGACAGCATGAAGAATTACACTGAGAGGTATCTAATGGATTCGACAAGGAAAAATGCCAAATCTTGTTGATGCCTTGAAGTGGTTACCTGAAAACAGAGGCTAGACAAGATTAACAGAACAAAAGCAGGTATTTATTTGAAGGGCCTTCAAAGGTACACCTTGGGAGTCAAAAGCCTCTGAGGGGCTCCACCCAAGATGGACCCTGGGTCACGGGTTTTTCACACTTTTATAAGTTTTGTCCATTTGCATATCAAGGTTAATTCTCCAGTTCAAATTTCAAGTAATGATGCAATTACCCCAAGTTTGCTGCCCCTGTCCAGATGCTCAGTTTATGTATTTCAGGGCCTGGGAAAACAAGGTGTCCTTAAGTTCAAGCCCAGAGAGTGTTTGTTACATCTAACCAAAATGTGAGAACAGTAGCTAACAGGCTATATGAAGTTTCAGAGTTACATACTAGGCAGTACAGGATCTGAAAAATATAAAAGCTAAAACCTAAGACATCACTGTGTCCTGGGAGGAAGAACCCCAGGTAACAGCACACACTCAAGACCAACTGGCCAGAAAGCAGCTCTGCAGAGAAGAGCCATGGGATCCTGGTAGACAAACAGCTGATGGGAACACACTGTTAAAATCTAGTTATTTCAGTTACTAGGGAGATGCCTCTGCCTGAGTCAAGGTGCAAAGAAGATCATATGCCAAAGTCAATAGTATGGATTTTATGTAACAGTAAAATGTGAGGTAGAGAGATAGAAAGAAATAGAAAAGGATTGAGATGCAAAGAGGGAGGGGAGAAAGAGAGTGTGTGAGAGAGAGAGAGAGAGAGAGAGAGAGAGAAATCAGGTGGCATGATAGTCACCAGCCATGGATCCAGCAGTGTCCCATTGACCCTCTTCACCCTAGGCTTCTCAGTGGAGGGGGTTCCAAGGCCACTCAAAACTTCTCACCGTTTATACATTTTAGCAAAAAAAGGAATCAATGCTCATTGGTTACACAGTTCTCTTGTTCTGTTGGTTAAATGATTCCCTTGCTTCCAATGCTAATTAGTCCCCTGCTTGTTCTTTCTCTGCGTTTGAGTCAGTGGCCTCCTGTCTTGAGTCAGGGGTCTCTGGTCTCCCCCCACCAGACCCAGCCACAGCCAGCTACCAGCACAGCTGCTGAGCTGGCCTTCCAATGGACTCCTTGCTGTGAAACATCATCTCCCCAGCCTCATTTACCTTTCCTTAAATAGACCTGAGATAATTGGACAATAGTAACGCCTTTATCTTATCTTAAGTTCTTGTCAGGTGGATTAACTCACAGTCCAAATTTCAGGAATTCAAAAGGCATATTTGAGATGGGTTGGGCTTTGGTGGTTGCAGATGAGCAGTTGCTTCTTCACATGGTTTGCTACAGCGGCGAAGTCCTTCAGTGGTTTTAGCAGCATTTGAACAAATTGTAATCTTTAAGTCTCTTACACACACCCTCATGGCAGAGAAGGCTGACAGCACCCTGGGGTGAATTAGGCAGAACATTGCCAGCAATTTGAGGGAGGTGATCCTTCCTCTCTGCTCAGCCTTGGTCACACCTGGAGGGCTGCATCCAGTTTTGGGGTCCCAGGTATGAGAGAGGTATGAACTTCACTGGAACAGGTCCAGCGCAGGGCCACAAATATGGTCACAGGACTGAAGCATCTTTTCTGCAAGGAGACGCTGAGAGAACTGGGACAGCTCAGCCTTGAGACTCAAGACAGCTCAATATCTTATCAATGTGTATACATTCCGGATGAGAGGGAATGAAGAGAAAGCTGGACTCTTCTTAGTACTGTCCACTGACAGAAGAGACAAACGGGCACAAATTAAAACCCATAAAGTTCCACCTGAATATGAGAAGAGACGCCTGTGGCTGTTCAAACACTGGCACAGGTTGCCCAGAGAAGTGGTGGAGTCTCAATCCTTGGAGATCTTTAAAACCTGACTGAACACGGTCCTGAGCTACTTTCCCTGCTCTGAGCAAAGGGGCTGAGCTAGATGACCTCAGGAGCTGCCTTCCAGCTTCAGCCAGTCTGAGTTTTGTGAGAATGAAAATTTTTTAGTGCATGCCTTTGCAATGATTTTCAGTAGACATACAAAATTATTTAGAAAGCATTATGCATTTAAACACTAATAACAGTAAGAATTTTGTGTTCTTGCCTTCAGTTTTTGTACATGTCCAAGCTTGCGTGATCTTGAAAAGTTTATTAAGAAGTGCAAAACATCTAGTTCCTAAATATAGCTGCTACAATGTTTAGTCCTGTAAAAAGTCTAGATATGAACTGCCTAAATAGTAAATACCATTACTGGAAAACTGGAGATGATTTTCAAATTTTTCAATTTTTTTTCCTTCCTTTATAAAAAGCTAAGAAAAATGTTTTAAAATTCCTCGTGTTTAGGCTTGTAAAAATGAACATTTGTGAAAGAGGATACTAACTACTGAGGTACTGCATTTACTGTCTCTGGGGGAAACTAACTTCAGGATCAATTTTAATTTCCAATGTTGTGCTTTAAGCATAAACATAGTGTTCAAATCAAAGGCTGGTGTTGCTATAATTGCCAGTCCATAAAATGTGAGAAATAAAAAACTAGAGATTATGCCAAATTGCCTTTAACATCTTAGGCAGGCATCATGCCAGTTTCATCCATAAGCAAATAGAGACTCATTTCCAGAAGCTGGCATTGAACATTTAAATCATTTGATGCATTGGTGAAATGAACTCTAAAGTCTCCTTTAACTCCTGTTTGCAATGAGAGAAGGGTACTGCAGTATATGCACTGTGAGATTCATGGTCCCTCTGCCCATGAGTATGGGAAACAGTAATGAGCCTTGATTTTTAGCAGTGTGTTCAGGGTGACTCAGGACAATATAGCTGGGAAACAATATCACCCGATGATGGTGGAGTAATTGTCCATACGTGGTCTCACACAGATTTTTCTAAACCTGTTTACAAGTCCAAGTGTTGTTAAGGAACACGAAGGACAAAATAACACAAAAAAATGGATCCGCTCCCAAGCTATTTTTCATGCCAGAAATGATTCAGTAAGTAGGAGCCAATAGGAATACTGAATGTATTTTAAATCATAATTGAAAAGCTTAATAGCTTGTTTTAAGTTTCTGATTGAACAATTGCATACCAATTGCAAATAAATAATTATTAGATGTTCTCTGTTTATTGAATACAATTTTTAAGACAAATATAGCTAAACTCAATCTCAGTACTACTGAGGTGTACATAAGGATATATGACTTTGTATGTGCCTGGTGTTATTTTCCTTTGTCAGTGGGGTGAATGCTAAGCAGCAATGCTTTCATACTCTTAAAACAGCTGCATAATTGCTGCTTGTTCTGACAAGACACTGTTGTGGACTACATCTAAACATACATGGTAGGCATTGGGATCAGTAGGAATAAGGACAGTAAGTATAAAAAAAGCAATTTTAATGATCCACTGGCATTTTTCAGGAGCAGATAATAATAATAATAAAAAAAATCTACATTTTGGGTTTTCTCTGTGCATAAGGTATATGTACTGTTCTGGGAATACACTTCCTCTTCAGGGTGTATTTTCCAAATGGCTTAATGGACGTCAGTCACACTATTCCATTACCAACAGAGCCAGAAGTTACAGAAGTTGATTCAGCGTTGGTTAGATTCCTAAACTCTGTGTTTGACTTGTCAGCCAGCAGCTGTACATGTGGTTAAGGGAGAAGGGTTAAGAAATGGAAAATGTGCATTGTAGAGTCAGTCCTTCCTGAACTTTATTATGAATTTGGCAATGAAAACTCCATGAAGCTGGAAAAGCATATAATATTGATTATATATATTTTTAAATATATAAGATATATTTTATATATGTATGTTTATATATAAGTATATATAAATATATATGATATATAAATATAAGTATATACAATTAGTATAAAATACATAACTTTGATATTGAAATAAGTTTGTTTTCTTTTTTTTTACTCTTCTACTTGAATGATTAGTGAATTTTCTTTCAGATTTTATGGAACCAATCTATGAATCCTAAAAGAAAAAGCAAACCTTTTCATGTCATTGACTAAAACCATCCCCTTTTGGTGAATCTTTAAATAAAAAGACCTAGATGTCTTTTTTTTCTCTCTTCTGATCATTGGGCAGCCTTCCAAAGCAGGAATAAGTCTGTGTTAGGGTTCCTTAAATAAAAGATAGGATAAAACCACCCACATGGCATGTAAAATGTGGAAGAAAAGACATCTGAAAAAAACCTAATCATCAAATTTTCATTAATAGAGTTGGTATTCTGGAAAGAGGTGACGGCTATATGTTGGCTTTTACTACCTCAGAATAGGATACCCAAAGCACAAACAAATTTAATGGAAAATATGCAGAAAAGGACTTGCAAATAATTTTGGGAGGCTTATCCTGCATCTTCTAAAATATGTTAGGAACTGATCTGTAATTACAGACACTGGCCTAAAATCCTTTTGGAATTGAAGTTCCAGCACTAAATAGAAAATACGTAAGAAACTCCAAGAGAATAACCAGTAGGGAAAAGACTTGGCTTGGTACCGAGCACTGCAAGTTCAAAACATTGCTATCATAATAGGGATCATTATGAACTAAAGGTCAGCATCTCTGCAGGGACAAAAATAACCCCAAAAATCCACTACAGCAGTGTTCAGTTTTCAGAAAGAAAGCTGCACACAAATGAGGAAGCCTGCCGAAAAGGAACCAAAAGGACAAAGTTTGTGAAGGAAGAACAAAGGCACTACCCTGCATCCTGAGAACCAATCCATGCCATCCAAATGGATTCAGAAAGACCTGAAGAGATGGGGTGGCTGAAGAAAAATGAAGCAAAAATACAAATAGTCTTGATTAAGATCGTTAAATCACCAGAACCAGATGGCTGTTTGGTCAGCTGTTCTAATGGAAGTGTAAAATAGCTGTATCTATTAACAGCATTTTCTTATTAAAATCAGGGGGTTTTAATGAGGAATGATGAGAGACACACATGGTGATAATTTTCAAATAGTGCATCTAGTCCGGCTTGTAGACCTAAGACCAGGAAATCTGGGAAAGGATATTCTGTAGAAGAGATAGCAGTTTTGTAAAAGTAGGTATGCCTTACATCTCCTACTGTCCCTTTAAAGAAACGTGAGCCTATTGTTTAAGGGGATATAGGCCGTTTGCCATTCTCCAGGGATTTTAAGGAAGTCTTCCAGCAAAGAAACTATGTTCCAGAGAGACAACAGAGAAGGTCTTCGGGTGGATAAATAACCAATTATCTGATAATTTCCTGTAGAAGATAGAAAACAAAAAGCACAGGTCAGTTTTCCCAAAGAGGAAGATGATGTGCTCCTGCAGAGCAGGTCTACTCTGTCCAGCATGTACATAAATGAGCTGGAAAGGAAAATTATTAAAGCAGTGGCACATCTTGATAATACAAACCTATTCAAAGTACTTAAGGTGAGGACAGATTGCAAACAGCTCTGGAAAACCTTCACAGTACTGACTGCCAGCAAAGTGACAGCAGATGAAATCAAATGCTGATAAATCTCAAGCAAAACATA
>WEIT01019453.1:43930-92094 GCA_013389985.1 Dryoscopus gambensis | reverse complement strand
GGGGGGGGGTGCGCTGTTTACAGCTCTCGTAATACATCTGTTCATTATTTGATCTCTGTTCTTTGGCTATGCACTGTCAAGCAATTTTGCTTCCATAGCTTCTGAATATCTTTTATGCTTGCTTGTTTCCATTTTATTCTTTATCTTCTGATTAAAATGATAACAGAGATCTGTTTAGTAGATTAGAAAACCCTTAGGACCATGAAATTTCTTTTAAGGCCTCCCACCAAGGTTTTGTATATTTTCTACTGTTATAGAATTGCTGAGGCATAAAGTCTGCTTGGAAAATCTTACTAAACGTGCTGAATGCCTGTAGTCCCACCGGCCTTAGGAGGAAATGAGGATGTCAGAGCACATACATTTTTTAAAATAACTTTTTTTTCCCATCCCTTGGCTTTGGTTTTGTTTTGGGGTTTTTTGTGGATTTTTTAATTATGCTCAAATAATAAAACTTTATTTAAACTGGTATTTCTAGGATCAAGGTAAGAAAATTTTCAGAAGAATATGTAGTACACATGGTTCCTTTGCACTTCATCCCTGAGAATGAATGCATAGATTATATTTATGTATTTTTTTACCTCCTTAAGAATGTTAAACTTCTGTCATATTGCTGGCTGTGTTGACCCTAAAAGCAGGTGAAGGAGGGAAAAAGGGATTTCCTTTACAACTGTTACTGCTAGAAGAAGATACAGTTGTGCATTTCTTCTGCAATGGATGCTGTGCTAGTGTTGCAGTATTGTGCTGGTATTTAAAAAAATAAAAAAACAAGTAAAAAACAAAACAAAGCAAAAAACCCAAGCAGGAATGTAAACCTAGCATGAATAGTGGTGAATCTGTGTGGCTTGCTTTTTTATTTCATTCAGGTGTCAAATAGTTAAATAATGAATAATAGATGACTTATTTTAAAAATATTCATGATTTTTACACTTGTAAGAAAATCTCAGTAATTAGGTTTCTAAAATACATAAAACTGTATATAAATTAGTTAGCCACCACTAAAGCAAGCCACTATTTTAAACTAGAAAATACATAGTTTTTGTAAATAAAAAATGTGGGTGAGAAAGGTTAGCCTATTCCCATATCCTTAATGTGATGGAAATGCCTGTTTTAATTTCTGTTTTTCTTTAGGTTGGGAATGTCAAGAGGAGAATCAATGAAGCTCACTGCAGTGCAGAACAATGATGAAGATGAAAGCAATTCTTTGTGCAGATCTTCTGGCACACCTGGTCCTTCTAAGCAAGCAACCTTTAAGGATCGAGAGGAGAAAGGTGCTAAAGTTCCACCTGTACCAGAGAGAGGTTATAGCCCATCTCATTGTAGTATGGAACAGGTTCCTGTCAAGGACCTAACTGCAGATTCTGAGGATATACTGATACCTGAAGAATCAGTCATTCAGGAGGAAATTGCTGAAGAGGTTGAGACAAGTATTTGTGAATGCCAAGAGGAGAACCATAAGCCAGAGCATGAGTTTTCTGAGGAGTCTGTAAGTCCAGCTGGCACAAATGAGGACACAGAGGCAATACAGCTTGCAGACAGCACTGAGTCCTGTGTCATGATGAATGATGTAACTGATACTGTATCTCACATTGAAATTAAAGTAGAGTTGAAGTCAGAATGCCCTCAGGAGGAGATGTCAGTTGTGATAGATCAGCTGGAGGATTGCATATCACCAGCACAATCAGCTTCATCCACAAACTCAGTAAGCGGTACAGCTGAGAAGGATTCTGAGTCTGCAAAAGAGCTAATTGTGCCAGAAATGCAAAGTGCTGCTCTGGAAGGCTCCTTGTTCACTGGTGGAGGCATTGCAGTGGATATGGAGCTTCATAGTGACCCTGAGGAACAGTTGTCTGAGAATGCTTGTATTTCTGAAACTTCCTTTTCCTCTGGAAGTCCAGAAGTTTGTATTGCCTCTCCTGGAGGAGACACTCAGTCGACTTCAGAGGAACCCTGTACTCCAGCATCTCTTGAAACAGCTTGCTCATCTGAAGTGTCCAGTTCTGAAAACATTGAAGGTGATACTCAGCAAAAGGCCAGTGATGAAAACTTGCACACACCCTTAATGTCGGAAATCTCTCCGATGTCCACCTCACCTGTAACCTCAGAAGCATCTCTGATGTCAAATTTACCTTTAACATCAGAGGCATCACCAGCTTCTAATTTACCTTTAACATCAGAAACATCTCCAATGTCTGATTTGCCTTTAACATCAGAAACATCTTCAGTATCTTCTGTTCTACTAACTTCTGAAACATTTGTGACAAATAGTTTGCCTCTTCCATCAGAGATATCTCCATTTTCTAATTCCTCAAGCAGTGAAAGACTTACTCTGCAACAAAGGAAATCACCATGTTTGTTGGAAGACTCCCTTCCCACTCTGAAAGAAGAAAGCTCTGTCATTCCTAAGGTGGTTCAAGAAGAGAATCTTGTTCAGCCAAAACAACTTCAGAGTGCTCCTGAAAATATGAAAGTTGGTCCACTAACAATTATACCTGATACTTCAGTATTGGAGGAGTCCCAAAGCAAAAACCTCAGTCATCAGCCATGTAAGTCCCATTCTGAAATTGAGAAATCCTACATTTCATCCATCCCAGAACACACTCCTCCAGAGGTGATCAAAAATAAAAATCACAGTGTTCAGCAAAGAGGTGACAAGAAAGGTACACTCTTGCCCTCAGAGGTATCTGTCTTATCAGAAGGATCACTTGGCAAAAATATCGAGTTGCTTCCATCAAAGGTGCATGATAAACTATATACCTCATCTCTAGAGAAAGCTACGTTCTCTGAAGGGTGCAGAAGTAAATCTCACAAGCTAACAGGCAGCACCCAAAGTCGTCTAGAGAGTTCACATTCTTCCAAGTCTTTAGAACCCACAAAGTCACCGGAAGCAAGAAATGAAAGTAGAGACCCAGAGATCCCAAAGAGGAAAACAGCAGAACAGCACGGTTTTGGAATCTGTAAAGAGAAGAGAGCTAGAATAGATGATGATCAGCCTAACCGTAATGCGTCATCAACGAGTCCATCCGATAAAGAACAGCCACCCAGAGAGGAACCCAGAGTTCCACCTCTTAAGGTAAATTAGTGAATAAACAGGATGGCTTGGAAACAAAAGGTTTATTACCTCCCTCTATGAACTGCATACAGGCACAGTGCATGCTGTACTTTTTGTGGATGTATAAGGGCTGTTAGTACTGATGGTTTTGCTTTACTATTACATTTCCACCAAGCCAAATTACTTCTGATACAAATATATCTACTGTTGTTCAGTAGGGGTCTTTGCTAAAAAATTGATTTTGTGTGTGGGAAAGCTTTCCAGGATCCATGGCTTAATCTAATTCAAGATCTTCCCCATCAGTCACACACAGTACTTGTTTTTCCAATTGCCCATCTGTATTTTGTGCTTGTTCTCCTGTGGGTGTCTTCTCCAGCAAGCATGAATAATAAATGTTATCATAACCAATATTTAGAAAAACAACTAGCGCCTTAATCCAGCAAGAGAACCATGAGTCAGAATACTTGAAGATCCATTTGCAAGCCCCGGGCTTGGGGTAGGCTGAAATATTAGGTTTCCCTGTAGAATTAACTGGAAACAGAGACCTATCAGGGGGAAGTATCTGATTGATAAATGTATAGACACCTTTGTTAATGGCAAAGCAAAAGGTAAAAAAAATACACCACCTAAGCAAACACTTTTATGTGTATTATTCTGCTACGTAAGAAGGTATATTTCAGTTGAAAAGGGTTTTTTCCATAACAGATAGTTCTATAGATTTAGTTATATATAGGCTCGGTGTTTTGACCCTTTTAATTTTGTACTTGATGACATCAGCCAAGTTTAAGATCCAATTTGCTGAATTTAAGCCATTGACTTTGCAATACTGGTTCCTGATTATTCAGAAATGCCCTTTTCTGCATTTATTTTTAACTGCTGCAGTCACTGAACATTGTTAATATGGCCAGGAGGGCAAATAGACTAACTGCTTTAATCACTAATGCAGAAGCATATTTCAACTAATTTATTTTTAAGAGCAGTTATGCACTTGGAAGTTAGCCCTGCTCTGAGTTTAGTGATATTCTTTCATATTTAGAAGGTTTCTATCTAGCCTAATAAATTCTAATAACTCTCTAAGCATAAAGGAAAATACATCACTCGGGAATGGAAAAGGTCATTACTATAATAATAATAAAAATAACCCAGCACTTAGAGCTCTAGGAGTTCTGGTAATGCAAAGTGGAAACTGAAAAGAGTTGCTGCTGAAACCAAAAGCAGAATATTTTGAAGAATTGTGGGCAGTCAATTGTAGTATGCTTTTTGTGTAACAAGTATTTGGCTCTTGTATCATCTCACCAACAAACCCCTATCCTTTGTCATTAAAAGAGGGGAAAGAACCCCAGTTCTTCTAAGTTATTCTGCTATATGGCTGTCACTTCCCATCATGTCTTATGACTATGTTTTCCACAAATACTACCTAGTTTTCTTAGTTCCTTTCAGAAGATAAGTCCTGGCATTAACCACGAAGTCCTATTACTATGGACAGCCAGTAGACATATGTCCATTTTAAGAAATTGAATTTTTTTTTGCCAGCCTTGGGGTATTCTGAGAGAGTGTATGAGTTACAAAATGGTTCCAGGACTCTTAATCCTGACAAATGATATGCCTAATTGGAAACATCCTAATAATTGCAGTGATTTTGCAGGTTATTTTGCTTAAAGTCCTAGGTATTTAAATTTTTAGTATTTGTGGGTTTATTATTTATAGGCTTGAGGATTTAATTTTTGAAGTGCAGTAATGTAGAAGTTATCCAGGGATGTACTAAAGTGAGTCTCTTAAAAATGCAAGTGAGGAAAGGAAAGGCGTATCCTTTAGTGACTCACTTCTTCTACACCTCTTAAACCCTCTGTGGCAGAACTTGGAAAACAGGCTCAGTGGAGATACCACTATGTCCTATCTAAAGGCAAGATTTTTTATCTGGTATATAAGAAAAACACAGGCTGTTCCTGATGTCTTAATCACTGGAGACCAAGGAGAAAGGCGCTACATGATTGTTACCTTTTACATGTTTGCAGGAAGGGGTTGCTTGCAGGTTCTTGTCGAGTATCGCTGCATGAGGCTCACTGATCATCTCAGGTAGATGCACTGAATATAAAACAGGTCTGACAAATTGTATCTGATAAGCATCATGTTGTCATCCAGTTCAGTCGTTCTTCCTGGGAGAAGGATCAGTGTGAGTAGGGTAATACAGGTGTCAATTATTCATGCTGGAGGATGATAAAATATTGAAGCGTAAATATCATTAAGTTTTAGCAGTTTTCTGTCCACCTGCACTGAACAGTTAATTCCCTTCATTACCTTTCTCTGACCCTTAAAGAGACAGCTTTTTATTTTAGTGAGTTGATGATCTCATTAAAATGTTCTGGGTTTTTTCTTTATCTTCCTTAGATTCAGCTTTCAAAAATTGGACCACCTTTTATCATCAAGAGCCAACCTGTTTCTAAACCAGAACCTCGAGTTTCCCCAAGTACATCAGTCAGCAGTGGGAGAAACACTGGGGCTAGAACTCTGGCAGATATCAAAGCAAGAGCTCAGCAAGCAAGAGCCCAAAGAGAAGCTGCAGCTGCAGCAGCCGTGGCAGCAGCTGCAAGTATAGTCTCTGGAGCGATGGGGACCCCATGCGAAGGTGGAAAGACAAGAACGCTGGCACACATCAAGGAGCAAACAAAGGCCAAGCTATTTGCAAAGCATCAAGCCAGAGCTCATTTACTCCAGACTAATAAAGAATCAAAGTCACAGTTCAGCTCAAAGGAAAGTAGTACCTCATCTCTGGAGATACCAACGACTACTGACACAAAGATTGAAGGTTCTACTGGTGTCATTATAGTTAATCCTAACTGCAGGTCCCCTAGCAACAAGTCTTCTCATCACCGTGAGACCACCACTTTATTGCAGCAGTCCCTTAACACAGCTACATTGCCGGAAACTGCTACTGAGATATCTGTGCACAGTTCTGATGAAAATATACCTGTGCCACAATTGTGTGAGAAAATTATTTCATCTACCTCTACTGAAAGTAACAGTGTGCCAGTGCTTTATAATAAAAGTTCAGTCTCTGTGTGTGTTTGCAGCACTGCTATGTCTGGAGCAATTAAAGAACTTTCTTTTGCGAGTTCTGTTGATAAATCCTCTGTGTTAATGTCTGTTGACAGCACAAACACAGCAATTTCAGCCTGTAATATAAATATGCTGAAAACCATCCAAGGGGCTGATACTCCATGCATAACTGTTGGACCAAAATGTATTGATAACAGTAATGTACCAGTCTCCATAGACAACACAGTCTTATCAAACACCATCGATGACAAAAGGTTGCCACTGCCTAGCAGCAATGTGAATAATGTGGTCTCCGGTCCTTATGCCACTGTGCCAGCTTCATCTATTGCAAGTAACTTGCCAAATCATCTCTCTGGTAGTTCTGTACTGATTCCCCCAGTGGGGACTACCAACAGATTTCCTTCTGACAAGATAGCCATAACCGGGTGTAGTGAGCAGAGCGCTGTCTCCATCCACACTACCGTCAGGTCAGCTTTAAGTTGCAGTGAGGCCCTTGCAGCAGCAGATTCTGTTGCAAGGCCGCCCATTTCAATGTTTACTGGTAACATGGTGACAATAAACTCTTACGATAGCGCTACTAAATTGAATGCTGATCTCTTAGAAAAAAGCTCTGGAGCACGAAACCGGATGGATCTCTCTGGTAAATCTCAGCCACTGAGCTTTACACAAACTGCCATGAATAGGTCTATACCTTGTAAAGTCATTGTTGACCACACTACGAACCAGAATTCCAGTCTGTCACTTTCTTCCTCTATTGAAAATGCAGAGAACAGCATTGACCTGCAGAGCAGACCTGTAAGGACAGAAGCTGCCTTACAAAGTATAGCCTGTCCTCAGGTGTCTGTCATAAGCAGGCCTGAAGTGGTCGCTAATGAAAACCTTGAGCACAGTTCCAGCTTTATCGCCATTAAAGCAAAGCAAGACAGCAAAAACTTGCAGGCAGGTTGTTCGAGTCTTCGAGAAGTGCCTCTTGCTCCTCAAGATAAATTAATTGAGGTGGTTACTACGAGCCAAGGCTTTGCTGAGCAACTAAGAGGCCCTTCAGCACTGAAAAATGAAACCAATGCTGCCTGTGCCAATCAGTACAACACTAACAATAGAATTTGTTGGCGTGATGAGGAGGCAATGAATACAGACCAGCCAGTGGTCAGCCGTCTTACCTCTGGTAAGCATAAGGAATACACAGAGCAAAGCTGCTTGAAAAACGTCAAAAGCGAACCTTCCAGTTACACACAAATGTCAGAACTGCAGTCCAGGAGTCTTTTGACAAACATTGCTGTTCCTGTTAAATCAGAAACTAATGAGTCTGACAAGTGCTTCAGGATGGACACCGAGGATTTTACAGGACCTGAAATGCCTGTCCAGACTGCAGAAATGGCCACGAGTGTGCAGCCACCTCAGACCTCCAAGACGTCCATGGCGGACTCCATGGAAGACTCCCTGTCCCTGACAACGGAGACGCTAAAGAGAGTTACGAGTGCCGGGGGCTCTAGCTGTCGCTTGTCGTCAGTGGAGGCCAACAATCCTTTAGTGACACAGTTACTGCAAGGCAATCTGCCTTTGGAAAAAGTGCTGCCGCAGCCCAGATCAGGAGCCAAACTAGAAATTAACAGGCTTCCCTTGCCTTTGCAAACTACCTCAGTATGTAAAACAGCAGTGGCCGAGAGAAATATTGTTGAACATGCTTCCAATTCTCCTAATCCAGATGGTAAAGGATTTACAGCAGGCAGCATAGCCCCGCTACAAATCAGAAAGCGTGAAAACCATCCGAAAAAGAGGATGGCCAGGACCATAGGGGAACATGCTCAAATTAAAAGTGAGCCTGGGAAGGTGTCAATGGACACAGATGTTAAAGTGGCTCCTTGTGTAATTAGTTCCAGCATGAATCAGCTAGGGCACGGGCAGCCATTTAAGCAGGAGTGGCTTAACAAACACGCCATTCAGAGCCGGATCGCTCACAGCCCGGAGATCAAGCAGCAGAAGAGACCATTGCCTTCATGCAGTTTCCAGCAGAGCTTATTTCACATTGATAAAAATGGCAGCTTTCATGCAGAAGCCAGTACCTCACATAGACAGCATTTTTACCAAATGTCCATGGCTGCAAGAGGCCCCATTCCTACGGCAGCTTTGTTGCAAACTACTTCAAAAGGCCCACCTGGCTGCAACTCATTTGCTTTTAGCAGACACCTGGAACAGAAGGGTTTGGGAGACGTGAATATTTCTACAGCAGCTCACCAGCTGAGGCTAGGAAGTGTGTTTTCCCCTACTATTCAAATTAAGGAAGGTGATGACATTGCCAGTGCCTCTCAAACTCTGCAGAGTAAGACATTAGTGCATCCCCCTGCTCCCCCTCTGCCCCTGCCACCTCCTCCCCCTCCTCACCCAAATGCAGAAGTCCCCTCTGATCAAAAACAACCGACAGTTACTATGGAAACCACTAAAAGACTTAGTTGGCCTCAGCCAGCAAGCATCTGTAGCAATATAAAATCTGAACCTATTTCTTTTGAGGAAGGTTTAAGCAGCAGCTGCGAACTGGGCATGAAACAAGCTTCCTATGATCAGAACGAAGTGAAAGAACAGTTGAAAGCGTTTGCATTAAAAAATGCAGATTTCTCTTCCTATTTACTTTCTGAGCCACAGAAGCCTTTTACCCAACTTGCTGCTCAGAAAATACAGACGCAGCACCCACAGCAGCAGCAGCAGCAGCTCTGTGGAAATTATCCAACAATACACTTTGGTAGCACAAGTTTCAAAAGGGCAGCATCTGCAATTGAGAAATCGATTGGGATTTTAGGAAGTGGTTCAAACACTGCCACAGGCCTGTCTAACCAGAACGCGCAGATCCCAGTTCAGAAATTTGCTGACAGCAGCAATGCCGATGAACTGGAACTGAAATGCTCTTGCAGGCTGAAAGCCATGATCGTGTGCAAAGGCTGCG
Source organism: Dryoscopus gambensis (assembly GCA_013389985.1). Lineage (NCBI taxonomy): Eukaryota > Metazoa > Chordata > Aves > Passeriformes > Malaconotidae > Dryoscopus > Dryoscopus gambensis. The sequence continues at coordinate 83,050 of WEIT01019453.1, read as the reverse complement.
GAGCCTTCTGTCATGATGACTGCATAGGGCCTTCGAAACTGTGTGTAGCTTGTCTGGTGGTGCGGTAGGAGCTGAATCAAAGATGCAGTATCCCTTATCAACGTGGGAGAGCAGGACAAAGGAACAGAGAAATTGGAACAGTTTAGACCACTAATGGTTTGCAATTAGTGGATTGATTTTTTTTTTTTTTTTTTTTAAACTGTTTGGGGTTTTTTTTCTTCTACGTGGTGCTTTCAGAACTTAGTTATTCCTGCCTGAGTGCCATTTTCTGGGAAGAAGAGGAAACTTGTAGAAGTAGTTTTAAAGAAAGATAGCCTTGTTACTGAAGCATCTATGAGCTCTCTTGCTGTGCTAAAAAAGAAATGCATTAATGCATGTCATTTGTAGCTTCTATTTATTTGCACAAAGTGCAGCACATTTTTTCTCCACTTTTTGCTAGCTGATACAAGCTGCAGGTTAAAGATCTGTGAAAGAATAGCACTGTAAGAAGTGGAGTAACTATGCAGAACGAATAACACACTGAATAGCAACTGGTGTGAGTGGGGTAGTGGCAAGGTGAGGGGTGCTGACCATCGTAGCTTCAACGTCAGTTTGCAGTTTTTCTGCAGACAAGATTGTTCTCTTCAACTGACTTTCACTATCTAGGGCTAAAATATAGTCACTTCACCTAACAAAAGAAATTTAAAAGAGGAATTTAGATTGTTAGAGAAGTTTCCTTATGTGCCTGCCAGGGACTGTGGAACTCAAATCTTATCATCTCTTCTTTGTTGATTCCTTGAGAAAGATTTGTACATGTGATGTGTTAGCGGGACCAACACTGGAAACACACTGGCTTCAGTAGAGTCTGGAGAAAGTAAATTCTCTGCTGGAGATTAGAAACCTTTTTTCTCTTCCTGTTTCTCACTCAAATGGTCTTTATTTGTATTTGTCTCTCTAATCTGTCCACTAGGTTTGTTAGTCCCAAATATATATATAAAAATAAGGTCAGACTTAGGTCATTGGTTCTCAAGGTTGTAGCCTTTCTGTGGCCTAAAAATGATGCATTCTTCTGATGAACAAAAAAGGAAAGATTTTAATTGCTTATTGGTTGAATGTTGGATTATAATTTCTTTTTCCTCTTATGTGAGTTACTCTATTTAAATAACATCTGAGAGTTTTGCCATTTAAAGTAATCCTTAGAAGTACTTACAACACTGACTTTTTTTTTTCTCAAAGGAAGTCAGACCCCTTTTAGAAATTTGGAAGCAAAATGTATTTTTAAAAGGGATACTGCATCTTTAAAGTAACCTTCAGTATTTATCCAGTACTGTATTTACATTCAGGACTATAGCTGCATTCCAGATGTGCTAGCCACCATAACAGCAGAATAGAAAAATGGTGATTTTGGAGTTCTATTCACCTAAAAGGAAAATAATATAAAGGGATAAAGCACATGCAGTTGCTGGGGAGATGAAAACACCTTGGGTTATTTTTTACTCCCACTTCAAGAACACAAAATGTGGAGTTCAAGTCATCCATCTGCCAATATGTGGTTGGGTCTGTCCAAATGTCAGCATCAGGAGAAACAGGTTTTTTTACCATCACAGTAGAACCTCACTAATCCAAAGACCTTACAGCCTGCCCAAGAAAACTGATTTTCCTTGCACAGTTTTAAGAGAGCAGTGTAGTAAGAATGTGTAAGAGAGCTTGGTTTCATCATGCAGTGAACTGTTGCATTCTGAAGTACTAATGTGAATGATAGAGCTACATTTAGGAAATTAAAAGTATGCTGTATTTTAGAGTATACTTTTTTAATCTGATCTTTGTTTGTCTACTTTTCATCAGCTGTAACTGGTCTCCCTGACTCACGGGCATATTAGTGAGGTTCTGCTGAATGAAGGAATCACATTTATTTTCTTGCAGGCCCATTTTCACAAACATGATAAATGCCGTTTATTGTCTTAAAAGTGAGCTGGAGTATCTACAACATACATTCCTGTCGCAGGAAGCTTTATGGTGCACCTTGGTGTTCTCTTTTATGGTAATTAGCAACATATCAATATTATTTTTGACACTGTGTGGTACAAAGGCCATTTGTAATAACTAACAAATTTGTTGCTGATACAATAATACATTTTTTTTCTATTAAAAAGTGCTCCTTAATATGACATGTCTAAGGAATGGCTTCTCAGCACTTTCAGGTCTTCTGGTAGGAAAATAAGCCAGCCAAGCAAAAACCTAAAAGTAACCAAGGGAAAATTAGCATCCACTGCTATGCCAGCTGCTGACGAAACAGCGACTGGGCAATACTCATGAGTAAGCATGAGTCTAGTCAGTTAATGTATATCAGATTCATATTTGAGGAGCCATTGTATTGGAATTGTATTGCATTGTATTTATAATTGGTAGAGCTAGGATACTTCTATTTAAAAAAAAAAAAAGAGAGCAACCAGTCTTAGACTTCTATTTACCTATGTTTGTATAAGCCTGCTGGGAATCCTTATTTCTAGCTCAGGTTTTCCTGTCCACAGCACATAAGTCAATATTTGTTTGTACTTGCATCTTGAAATAGTTCTTGTATTGACTGACATAATACAGAAATAAATTCTGGCCACAACGTAGTTTTACTTTGTTTGAAGGGTAAGAGTGTGACTAAGGTGATAGGTCACTCATTCATGTCATATTCTCATTTTTGTATCAGGATTGCAACTTGCATGTGCGAGGTCATGATAAAATGTATTTAAAATGGCATTAGACTGGATGGTGCTATGTTACATTACACAACTGACCAAACTCTTCCATAGTGCAGTTCCACTCTTTTCATTTTTGAGTCATTGGAGTTGCACCAGGAGTAAATTTGAGCAATTAGTTAGCAACAGTGGTGAAGTGTTGTTACGGATTAGGTTTAGGGTATGAAAATACTCAAAAGCAACCGCGGTGATGTGAGAGCCTGACTGAATCCTAGTGTGACTGAAAACCTTACTTGGATTTTGGTAACACACAAATGCTTAGGGGAGAGCGACCCTAGGCCTTTGATAAGAACCCAGTCACATTTAGACTTTAATTTTGAATGACTCCTTTTTTTGTTGTTGTTTGATTGGTCAGGTTTCAGGCTCAGTGTCATCGTGTTTTCTAATGACCATGCAGTTTGCACCATGGGGTGTTCATAGTTTATGCACTGAAAAGTGGTGAAAGAATTACTTAAGAACACACTGCTCTGTGTTTGTGTGTACGTACGTATGTGTCCCAGTGTCCAGCATGTATAATTTACCTTTTTTTTTTTTTTTTTTTAATCTCCAGAATTGTCCCCCTACTCCTACCCCTGGAGCAGCACTTTTGGGTGAGAGGGAGGAACACTTTTTTCTTTCCTCCCTCTTTATTGTTTTAATTGCATACCTGTGAGATATGGAGATAACGTTAGGGCATTTGCAGTGAGTGTGTTTGTGTGTTTCTGTTCAGAAATAATTTTCCAAGCAGAAACTCCCTTTGAAATAATGTTAAAAAAAAATTAAGAAATGGTGAACTGGATGCTCCCTGTTTGCATTTTATTTATCTGCTGAGATCTAGTACATGAAAATAGCATTTAAAAGACAAAAATAAAGGTTGAGCCATAAAGCGAAAGGTATATTCTCTGTACTATATACTTTCTTCTTGAGGGTGGTGCATGTTGTCAGGGTAAGCTGTGGAACGTGCAGATGGTTTTTCAGGGCCCTGCAATTCCTTGCACAGTTCTTAAGCTGGTGCATATGGTGCTTTATAATGCAATTTCTGAAGTAAAATTACCTTATGCTGCACCCCCTTCCCCTTATGAACACACGCACAATTTCAGAATCATTATTGTAGCCTCTGGTTTAGCAGTTTCTCCAAGGTGTGGTGAAGTACCAGGATAAACACTCAAGCTGAGAAGTGTCACCGAAAGGGATCATTTTAGCTGACACATGTGAAGGGCCCTGCTCTGAACACTGAATGACTTCTGCAGTCTCCTGGCAGTGGCGCAGTGGCTCATCTTCCGTGGTTCTGCAGAACACTGTGGGGGAAGCAACAAAATATTCAGTGGCTTTATCATGGACCTGTGTAGCTAAATGTTTCTGAATCTATGAAATCCTGTTGTCTTCGATCATCATGCTTTGTCACTGTAAAACCAATGAAAAGAAAAAAAAAGCATTTTTTAGTCTAATTTAAGGAGCTGCTTCTTTTATAGCACATAATATTTCGCTTTGTACTATATTTGATAGTTAAAGAATAATTTAGTCCGTAGAATAACTTTGTTGTATTTGTACTGTTCATGAATGTTACAAGAAAAGTGCTTTACTTTGTTGCCATAATTCTCTTGTACTGCTGTAAAATATTTTTTCTGCTTTATGGAAACTTAACTCGATTCACATTTTCAGTACAGGGTTTTTTGTGTGTATGTATTTTTTTTTTGTCAGTATTCTGAATGTTTACATCTGTTCAACATTAGCCATTCTATGCCTTTATAGGGCAGTATTACTCCTTCAGTATAACAGCAATGTGAAATCCACTCGTACCTAACATGCATGAGAAATACAGATTTATTGGGGAGATCCCTAACATGCATAGATATTTTTTCTATCCGCATTCAGTGAAGTAAATACCCTCCTTCAGTCCTCTACCAAAGAAAATGTTATTCCCACAGGACAAGCTCGGAAAGTGGTTCTCTGAATCTTCAGAAGGGGGTGTACTTGGTTTCAGCAAGATTGCTACAGTTTAATGCTGTTATGCTTTGCTTTGTTACCCCACCAGATGTGACTGGGTGAAACAAGCATTTTAGCAATTTTTTGTGTTTCAAGACAGTGTTTTGTTTAGAATTCAGGGATCATGCTTTCTTTAATGGTGCTGTTTGTTTTATTATTTTTTTTAAGAAAACAACCTTTTGTTGCCTACAGAAATGACCATTCACAAAATCATAAATTAAATAAAATAATTTGTCTTCATAACTTTTCTCCCTTTCCTTTCCCCCTTCCCTGTCCCTTGAAAATAACAACTTGGGCTTCGATATTAAAATATTCTGGGAAAAAAAATAAAGAGATAAAATAATATTTGTCATTTGTTTATTTATTTTATGTTCAGTGCTTTAGGCACAAGATCCTGCTTGTGCACATCCATTTTATGTACAGGGTGGTGAACTAGAAATGTGAGAGAAGAATCAGCCCTTTGTAAAGGATTTTTCTATTATGATGTAAGGCATAGTTTGACTTCTGATGTAATTCGAGTAATAATCATCTTATTCTAGTAAAATAAAACTAGGTGTTGTATATTAAGTTGTTTAAGTAGAATAGTTTGTGGATGAAAATGATTATATTACTTTGGGTAGTTTATGCTGGGTGTATTTTAGTGCTTTGCCTCCATCTGCAACCCTTTCCAGAACATCCTTAATAACAGCAACCATCCCAGCATGCACTTCCCTGATTTCCCATTCCCAAAGCAGAAGGAATTAAATGTCATGGTGCATGAAAGGCAACAAGTCCAAATTATGTTCCTCAAAGCAGTTATTTCTTCAGGTCTGGAAGGTCTTCCTGAAATGGAAATTCTGCAGCCATTATATAAAAATGTAAAAAAACCCCACAATTTTCATCACGTTAATCTGCAAAGAGAGCTTTGAGTACTGATGGTGAGGGTGTAAATGTTACAGGGTGGGCAACAAACAGCTTTTTCACAAGCTTGCTCAGAAATATCAAAACTAAACATCTTTTGTCCAGCCTCCTGTCATTATTATTATTATTTCAGATGTGATACCATCTGAGGGTCTTGTTAGTAGCAGATGACAGCCCTGTCTGCCAAAATCTGTCCAAATACAGAAAGAAGGCTGTATCAACCTCTGTAGTTTATAATTCAGTGACTTTTTTTTCATATCCAATACCCACCTGGCAAACCCCCTCAGTATCTACTGTCATGCAGATTATTTAACTGAGTTTGTTCTGGTTAGCTTTTTTTTTTTTTTTTGAATGGGCCTGTGCCAAAGCAGGTACCAGCTCTGCTTCTGACAGTCACAGCTTTTTAAAAATTATTTTATTTTTCATCTTAACGATGTAATGTAAATCATTTTGTTAAATTCATACTAGCTAAATAGTCACTTTTGTCCTTTCGCTTAATTTTAAACCTGTAAAATAATTTGTGCATTTTTATTCCATCTTAAAAAATAAGTATTCCGTTTTTCTGAGGGGTTTGCTAAGGACTTTGCAAGTGTTGCTAAGTGAAGCCTTTTGATGGCTTTTGTGTCGGTGTGCGGTCTCTGCCCGGGCGAGCCCAGCCTCAGCCCGGCAGTTCAGCCAGCAGATGGCATCAGGAGAAAAGAGGCTGCTGTGGTCTGCGAGCGCTCCGCTCCCCCGGCAAGTGCACGGCGCGGAGAAAGCCTGCCGCGAATACACAGGGTTCCTGGGTTCGTCTTCCTTCCTTGCAGAGCTTTAGTTGTAGGGAAAACAAGCCTTCCTTCCCCCTCCCCAGTCCTGGAACTTGGCTTTCAGTAGAAATTATGCCCCGAAGCTCTCATCATCCTTTCCTGGGCTTGGCACTGTCTGAGTCGTGCAGTCTGGAATTGAAGTACTGATACATTAGAAAAAATTCTTCCCCAGGCCAGAGCCAGAGCTTCTTTTTTTTTTTCCTCCCTGCAATTTCCTTTGTCACTCGTGGATGAAGAGCAGCAGCAACAAAGCTCTTTCTATGGAGGTGCTCCACAGAATATAATATGAAGGTATTACCACAGCTTGGTGTGCTGTTATCGAGCCTGGCCTTTGTGGGTGACAGGACTTGCAGTGGAAGGACCATCAAAGGCTATCATAGAATGGTTTATGTTGGAAGGAATCTTAAAGACCATCTAGTTCCAACTCCTCTGCCATGGGTAGGAACACCTTCCACTAGACCAGGTGGCTCAAAGCCCCATCCAGCCTGACTTGAACATTTACAGGGACAGGGCATCCACAGGTTCTCCGGACAATCTGTTCCGGTATCCCACCACCCTCACAGTAGAGAATTTCTTCTTAATACCTAATCTAAACCTACCTAAATCTAATCTAAACCTATTCTGTTCAAATACCTTGGAGCATCACCACCTTGGAGACAACTTTCCATGCTAAGGAAGATAGACAGTCACATGTTACCTGCTGGTAGCTGCTTGTGGAGGCAGAGTACATTATTTGTACGGCTGGGGTTTTATAGAAACTGAGGTAGACATAGAAATAAAGCCACATTCATTGAGATAATTCAGGCATCTGGACATTGGCACTCTGCAAATACAGGAGGCACTGATAAGCGAAGCTTGTATCTCAATTAAATGTCAGGCACTTGCTTTTAAGTATTGAAGGTTTGTGCTCAGAGCTTGGGAGATGCCTCTTGATTCACCATCAGTGATTAAATCAGTAGCTGTCTCATGTAGTCATGGGGGCAAAATACCTGGATTGTACTTCTTGGAAGCTGATGACACTGGATAAATGTGAGTTTCCATGTACAGGTCACCTTTCTGTTCTGTGTCTTTTGTTCTGATCTTATAGAGCTTAGTTCATCCGTCAGTTTTATCTCCATGTTTTCCAGCAGAAACTGAGAGCTTTCTTCCAGTATCTCTGACATCCTCATGCATCTGCCAGCAGGGCAGAGAATGGTTTAATCCCACATAGAAAAAACCAGATTTTGGAAATAAGCTGAATATACTGGATAGTTGGCTTCTATTAATAAGAAATCATTGCTATATTGAGAAAATAAATTACTATTTATATCAATATAAAGAGGGAGATGTGAGGGGTTTTTTAAATATTGGTCCTTGCTCTAGTCTTATTTGCTTCTGATTCCCAACTGCTCTGATCCATTCAGCAAATCACTTTTTCATTCTCCTTGATTGTGAATTCTCAGCCCAACATCTGCCATGCAGAATCTTTGCTACTGCTGTGTGCATTTCTGGCATTTAAAGGAGCAAATCTGGACAATGGCAGAGAGTTTTGTATGCAGTGCCTCAATCTTCACTCATTTACTCCTGCATTGTGCAGAATATAATATAATAACACACATTCCTTGACTTCCTTTAGGTTATTGAGTGGAAAAGGCCACGCTTCTGTTTTGTTTAATGAAGCAAGCAGAAGCTGACCTGCAGGAGTCAGAATAGACCACAGGCCCAAGTTCCATCCAGAAGCAAGCATTTACAGTTCCTCAAGTCCAAAGTGTCCTCAGAATATTAGGGAAAAAAAACCAACAAAGATAAAATCATAGAATTGTTAAAGTTGGAAAAAAATCCCTAAGATCATCCGGTCCAACTCAGCAACAGCTGAGTCTGTCACAGGAAAGAAGCATGGAACACAGCATGAGACTAGAGAAGCTTAGTTACATTTTTGGAACAAGTGATCCTGCCGATTGTTTTAATTTCTCAGTATCTGTAGAATTGCGAACATTAAGAACATCTTTTGTAACTCCAAATCCAGAAAGAAATTGAAATATTTAAGGAAAAACAGATCCACAACTAGTTGACAGGATAAAATTACCAAAATTCATGGCTAATTTCTTAAAAACTATGTTTGAAGGTATTTTTCTGGTTATAAAATTTAACTTACTGTATGATCAAGATTTTTCAAATTAAGGATTTTTATTTTGATTTCCTAAAATAGGAATTTCAGAACATTAGTTTCCTGGTTATAAAATTACTTGCTTGCACCGCCACACAAGTCTAATTATGTTCTTCATTGTGTAGGACAGCTCAAAAAGAAATCTAGAAATACATTCAGTGTCACCTATTTCTGATAAGTATGTCATGTGACCTAGAATGAATTAATCTGAGTTGGAGGGGAGATCTGCATTTGTCTTTTCAGTTCCTTCAAAATCAAGTGAAAGGGCAGTGAAAATAGCCATGGGATTGAAGGGAATTTGAAGAGTATTACTGGATTTGGGGAATGTACCTTCTCCATTCTGCATCTTCTAAATTTTTGCAGAAATAATGTCAAGACCTTTATGAAGTGTGTAGGTGACAGCAAAGAGGAATTATATGTACAGTGGTGCCAGTAGGTACTTGAATACTTAATAAAAAAGGATTTAGAGGAACTTGGGCAGAAAATGAAATAACTCTTGGGAGGAATAGAAAGAAATATGTGTAAGGTGACAGTCACAAGGGGTTCTTCTCTCTGGCATCTGATGATCGTGACAGGGTTACAAAAATAAAAAGTTTAAGGACTACTGGAGCAGAGCAAAGCATTAGGAAAGTGGGCTATGAAGTACATTTAAATCAGGATCCAATATTACAGAATTTCTTCTGCTGCAAAAAGAAGACTGACTTTATTCACATAATTTAGAACCTAAAAAATAAGACTGCCAGAAATCTGAAGGCAGACTTGTCTCTGGTGCTCCTCAGTAGTCTCACGCTGCTGAGGGTGGTGCTGGTGGTGGTGGTGAAGGTCTGCTTCACCCACCCTGCAGGGCCTTCACTCATGGAGACAGTTTGTTCCAGTGCTTCACTGTTCTTACAATTAGAGGGCTTATCCTGATGTTTAACACAGATCTTCCAATCTTATCTGCTCTTCACAGGCAGGGAAAATAACTTCTTCCTATACTCTTCCCACCAGTCTGTTACACAGATGGCTGTTAATTTTTCCCTCTTGATTTTCCATTTTTTTATCTAAATAATCCTGATAATCAGCCATTCTTGATAGATCGTGTTTTCCACACTCATAATTTTCATTGATCTTCTGTGGATTCCCTCCAGTTTACTCAGATTCTTTCTGTTTTCAGATTCCAAGAATGAACTTGTTATCTCAGTTTGAGACCGAGCAGAAGGGTGGGACTGGTCTGCATGCCCTAGAGGCTAAAATTGTACCCTGTGTCGGTTTGAGGCCAAGCAGAAGGGTGGGACTTGTCTGCATGCCCTAGAGGCTAAAATTGTACCCTGTGTCCCAGATCAGTGTTTGGTTTGTCCATGACTTGTTTGATTTGGGTTCAGTTTGGGCCCAGTAGCCTCCTGCATCCTTTTTGGTAAAGCTGCTTTTAGCTGCTTCTTTCCCATACTGTATTTCACAGAATTCAGAGAATTCACAGAATTCACAGAATGTATGGGTTGGAAGAGACCTTCAAGATCATCCAGTCCAACCCGTGCTCTAACACCTCAACTAGATCATGGCATCGAGTGCTATATCCAGTCTTTTTTTAAACACATCCAGGGACGGTGATTCTACCACCTCCCCANTTCCAGGCTAAACAACCCCAGCTCCCTCAGCCGTTCCTCATAGGGCTTGTGTTCCAAGCCCTTCACCAGCCTCGTTGCCCTCCTCTGGACACGCTCAAGCATCTCAATGTCCTTCCTAAACTGAGGAGCTCAAAACTGAACACAGTGCTCAAGGTAAATTAGAATGTAAATAAAGAATTATTTCTAAGTATAGAATATTCTGGGTTTCGGTACTTAGTGATATCATAAGCTTTTAAACCATAACTTGAACTTGTTCAAATAACTTTAAAATCTGGTCCTATGTCTCAAGAAGCCGACATTACTTCCCAAGTAGGTATCATCTGCAAATTCAGAAAAATAGGACCATTCTGTCACAGGATAATTCCTGTTGAAAGGCCCGCAGTAAGTCATCAAGCCCAGTCTTCTGCTCAGAACTTGGTGTCCCATCACTCATCTCACTGACTAAAATGCTAGAAGGAACTGGAGCCGAGCCAGAGCTGACTGCGGTTGCTGTTATGACTGTGTAAGAATGGGTTTCCACCCATTTTTGACTAACTGGTTAGCAGTCTTGCCTAGACCTTATTTTTCTGGTTTACTTAGGAAAATGTCATGGAAGTAGTGCTAAAAGGTCTACTGAAATGGGAATGTGAGATCTACTGCTCTTCAGTCCACAGAGCCTGTTACTCTGTCAGGGAGGGAGGTTAGACTGGGTTGACTCAGCTTCTTCTTCACAAATTCATATTGACTGTAGCTGGTTTACTTTTTATCTCTGAGGGTGCTTGTAAACCATTGAGTTGTGCTAACAATTTTCTAGAGAATGAAATGAAGCTGATGATACTAATTCCCTGTCACCCCTTTTGTTTTTTGGAAATCTAGGTGGTTATTATGTTCATCCTTCCCCAGTTTCCCCCGCATCACCTGATTTCACAAGTCCTGGAAGATGACTCCAGATGGCCCTGCGACTGAATCAGTCGCCACTTTGAGTGCTACCCAGTGACAGTCCTGATGCTCACATCAGTATAAAACATACAGCTCATGGATGTTCTCTCTAACTTATTTAAGACTGAGTTGTACCCTTTTCTCTCTGGTGCCAATTGTGTTAATTATCTGATAGTAATCAATATTCTTAGGGATGGTTTTCTCTCTCCTTTAAGTAGCTGACCAGGTGGCACTTTGCTGTTCCTTTTAACTGCTGATGTCCATCAAGAGTGCCTTTTTTTGTTGCTGTTTTTAATGTCCTTTCCTGGTCAAACTCTATTTTTTGTTTGGTGTTTCTGATTTCACCATTACAGGCTTGTACTATAGGTTACCAGTTTTTGTGTACTACCTGTCCTCAAGGAATGAAGTTCTCCAGAAGAGGAAACATTGTTAAAAGTTGTCCTCTGGCTATACTTAATCACTTCTCTGAAGTAAAAATTGACTTGCTTCTTCAAAACCTTGTTTGAACTGAAAAAGAAACACAAAAACCTGTGCGCCAATCCAAGCCCATCAACTAATTTACAGCTAAATACCTCCCACCATTATTGAAAATTTCTAAAATTTAAAAGGTAAAATGGATTTCAAGGTCTTCAAGATCAATAATGCACAATACACAAGAGAGGACCTATAAGGTTCAGATCATAAAGACAAACTCTGAAGAAAACAGTACTTTGATGCAGCATATGTTTTTATCAAGTTAAAGCTAGTCCTGAAACAAAAAGAGGGATAGATACTGAATATTAGAAAATGAACTGTAATACTAACTACAGAAAAATGATAAAGAAATAGTGAGCATAAATAAGAGCCTAATGGATTAAATCCCTTTTATATACCACACAAAAATAATTTCAAAGGACTAATTCACCTGTCATAAGCACTAAATTAAAATTAGCTGCACTTTCTCGCTTTCCTACACATTTTGCAGACTTCAGTATTTTTTGACTGGTTTTTCTGTGGCTATACAGCTGGTATTTATTTACACCAGTGTTAGGAAGTGTAAATGGGTACCAGTTCACTATTACAGGATTTTAAATCAACTTAATGTTCATTTTACCTGTGACTAGATCTCTGTCACTTGTCAAGAAGAAAGAATCTATTTCCTCTAATGTTAATCTATGGTTTGGGGCCTCCTCATGCAGAAGCATTACCTGAATGAAGTAAAAACTCTGATTGAAAGCATGCACACAGAAAATAAAGAAAACCACTGGCATTATTTATGTTTTGATTCTTTCTTCCCTTAAAATGGACTGAGATTTGTTTGGAACTAGAATGCATATGCAGAAGGACCCCAAAGTTTAACATCCAACCAACCAAAGTGCTGCCAAACCCCCACTGCAGCTGCCACTATCAGTCCTCTGCAGTCATCACCCCCCATCACTTCGCCAGGAAGGAGCTGTTGCGGAAAATAAAGAAATTCTCTATCATTCAACCAAGTAGGAGAAGTCTCAGCTTCGGCAGATGCAGGAGTGTGAAAGAAATAAATGCTAATCAGACATTTAGAAAGGTAAACATTCCTTGTTCTTGCCTCAAAAATAATCTGTCTGCTGCTTGATGCAAAATGCTATTAAAGAGTATGGGGTGCATATACACAGAATTTCCTCTATCAAAGATCAATGGCATAGAGAAGTTAGGTTTATTACTGCTTAAATGATAGGGTTTTATTAAAAAATTACTTGGTATTAAACAATAGCCTTTCCTTATATTTCAAAATTGTTACTCTTTAGTTGTCTCTCTACTTGCACTCTAAAACTTATTAATGTACTTTATACTCATCCTCCTACTAAGAGCTGCATGAACTCACCGTATTCACTCTGAAGCAACTGAGAATGCAGCTGAGTTATGTAGCACAAGCACATAAAATGTGCCAAAGTACATGGGTGGGGTAATCATAATTGCTTCTTAATAACTCATGCATTTGTGAGTGTTATGCATGTAAGTTACATTGTAGTTACAGAGTATATCTGCCAAAGAGTTTTTCTGCTGAAAATTATTGCCGTTGTAAGCAGGAAGACCTTGCCCTGCAGTCAGTGTGGACAGCAGGCTGTACTGAGCAAGCCACTAATGCCTGGGAACTTGTGTACCTGTGTCTGGAAATGTTTGTGAGCTCCAAGGCCAACTGGCAGAGCCAGCACTGGGAGTTTCCTGGAATGGTGCTTCTTGGTGCAGGCCAGAACCTCAGCAGATGTTGTTGCTACAGTGTATTAGTAGGCATGACTGTGTTTAATAGCTGCCAAAAGTCCTGGACGCTTCTTAATTTACAGAAGTCACAGAAGAAGCCAAGATGTCCATCAAGATGCATAGGATTTATTTCCTATACGTGAGTTGCTTAGGCCATGTGTGAAGGCACAGGCATAGAAGGAGTCTGAGATGTATCACTTTTATAGGCGTACCTCAGTCATCAGGGAATGTGGGCATATCAGAATTGCTGCATGTGCACTATAGACACTCTTTTAGCCTGAAAATTGCAGGCAGTAATATGGTAACGCTTAACAGTGGGGCTGAGTCTGTGCAAAGTCTGTGTTTTAACTTTTGATCTTACTCCTACCATTTGCCACTGTGCTTTGCTGGAAAGCTGTTTAGTGTATGATTAACATGGTTGCAGATTTTACTCATCATCTCCTTATTGTTGTGTTTCTCATTTTTTTCTCATTTATCAGCTTAACATGCTTATGTTCTCCAGAGGAAAATACAGATGTAGCTCACTTACATTGTTTGGCTCAGCATTACACATCTATCGCCTCAACTTTATTTACGTATAATCTGGTTCTTTTCTTCTCTCTAAACATGCTGTGTTAGTCAACTATCCTTCTGAAAGAATTTACTTCAGAATTTACTTCACAGAAGGCAGAAAGAAAAATTAAGACCTCTAATAGAGGAAAGAATTCCTTTCTCCAGTATTTATAAGACATTTTGGAATTTTCATTGTCTTTTGCAAAGTCTCAGTATTGTATTTTTCCTCAGGCAAGAACACTCACAATGTCAACACACTCAGTTTTTCATTATCTCTCCTCTGTCTCAGAACTGCAACCTTTCTCCAGCTCCTCTTCTAACCCCCTGATTGTATCTCTTCCATACCGACTTTCCTTCTCATTTTACAGCTCTGACTTGTCCAGTGGTGCTGTGTCTCCTGCATCTGCTGCCTTTGCTCTAATTTTTTCAGTTCCTTGGAGTTTACTTGTTCAACACTTGTTGACTGCCAACATTGAGACAAGCCTTTGAGGCAAGTCCTCATTTCCCAGTGATGCTTATCTACAAAGATGATGCCTTAGGTTTTAGCTTTTGTATTTTTCAGATCCTGTATTGCCTAGTATGTAACTCCGAAACTTCATATAGCCTGTTAGCTACTGTTCTCACATTTTGGTTAGACATAACAAACCCTCTCTGGGCCTGAACTCAAGGATACCTTGTTGTCCCAGGCCCCAAAATATGTAAACTGAGCTTCTGGACAGGGGGACCAAACTTGGGGTAATTACATCATTAACTGAAATCATAATTGGAGAATTAACCCTGATATGCAAATGGACCAAATTTATAAAAGTGTGAAGAACCCGCGACCCAGGGTCCATCTTGGGTGGCGCCCCGCGGAGGTTTTTGACTCCCAAGGTGTACTTTTGGAGGCCCTTCAAATAAATAGCTGCTTTTATTCTCTTAATCTTGTATAGCCTCTGTTTTCAGGTAGCCACTGCAAGGCATCAAAGGATAGTGGAGACACAGTTGGATGTATTTAAGATGGAGTATGATTCTTTTATACACCCACAAGTCCAAAGATCTGCTTGGGAGAATCCCATGGGACACATGTTTTCTCCCTTTGGAGAAAACAAGGGTCCAGGAGAACTGGCTGATTTTCAAGGATGACTTACCGGAACTCAAGGATGGCCCATCTCTACAAATACTTAATCAAGCAAAGCCAGCAGCAGGAGGCCTGTGTGAATGAATGAGGAACTCCTCTCTTTGGGAATAAGAGTGTTATCTTTTCTTTCTAATTCCATCTTTCTAACACAAGAACTCTCCTTTTCTCTTATGTTTATTTTGGATTTTTTACCCTATTTTGGTTTCTGAATGTAACTCCTCAGGATATGTCAGTGTGTAAAAACCACATATTAGCTGTTGCTGCAGTTTTGTGTCTCAGAGCTGTCGTGGGAAAATGCATAGATAAATGACGGAAAATTCCTTCTAACACTGAAACTTTATTACGATAAAGAAAATAGTGTTATTCTGGTAATTATTAGTTATTATTTATAAATAATAATATTGCTAGTTATTACTTATTGTTGTCTTCTCCTATTTTTCACTATTTAACTTTTGAATATCCTTCTTCCGTTTGCTTCTCAATTACAAACTAGAGGAAAGAAAACCACAAAAACTGTTTATGCAGTCTCACAAGTCCCAGCATAATTATTCTTAATCTTGGTTTATGTGAACTGTGTGAAAAGATGGTCCCAACCAATTTCTGCTGAAAGAACATTCAGTGAAGGAAGAAAAGGAAGGTTCCCTTGGTGACCATCCTGTTCATACCGCCTCTGGCTTTCCTCGAGACTCTGTCATTCAGGTTATATAAAGCAATGGAGTTCCTGTCGTGGGTGTTAACTGACCTATCAATCTTGGTGACCAGGAGTTACAACTAAATTACTGGTTCCCAAAACACCTAACGAAGACATTTGGTGAGCAGAATTCCAGGGTGTGCTTGGTATGCTGAAGAGGTAACTAAGGGTAGAGCCCAGATGACATTTCCAGTAAAAATCATACTTTTTAACACATTGCATGCCATATTCAAGAGACGTAATCCTGAATAATGCTTGCAAAAAAAAAAAAAAGTGTTTGTATAGGATTTCAGGTGTCTGCAATAATTTCTTCCTCTTTTCAATCCCTTGTCATTGCTTTGGGAGAGGTGACTGGACTCAAGGATGTTATTTAAGTGGAGGGGAACGTATATAAAACTACCTTTTGTTGGGCTAGTCACCCATGTTTCTGTAGTCTGTGCTAAGGAATGTAACTCTGGCTTCTCAAGTCTCTTAAAACATTTGTATTTAGAATTTTAGGATTAAAAAAAAATTCTCAAAATCACAAGTTGAAGTTCTGACCTCATTAAGAAATATCTAAAAGGAGAAATATTCTATTAGACTATTAGATTTATGCATTCTTTTTCATTATTTTAATGATCTGTACATACCTAATTTAGCTATTTTAATTAAAAATAAAAGCAGACAGATTATTCCAGGAAGAAAATGCTAATTCTTTCCCTTTTGTTTGAAACATTTGACTAAATGTACTTCCCCATTATTTAACTTTAAAGGCAAATTGCACTTCAGTATGTAATTAGCCTTCTATTTATTGTATTCTTCCTAAGAATCATACTGTACTTTCAAAAATGTAATTTGACTTTCAGGAAACTATGGTTTCATCACTGGTTTTGTACCTGCAATAGGAACAGAAATTCATATTTTTCTCAGCTACAGCATATTGAATTAACACAGCAAATATCGGTCCAAGTGAAAATTCCCAAAAACACGGGCTGAGTTAAAAATTTCTTACTCTTACATGGATAATCATCAAATTTGATAGACTGAGTTTAACAAATTAGTGCATCTTTTTTTTTGGCAATAGACAATCCTGTTTTGATTTCAATTGGAATGTAGAGATGGTATTAACTCTTTCTTTGGCTTTTGTACACCTGCCAGTAAACCCCTCCAATTCAGGTGCCCAAAACAAATGAATAACTTTGAAAACTTGGTAAGAATTTGCCAAATATCTGTAAAATTATTTGCAAAAAGCTGGAGATAAAAGACTCTGAAGGTTCATAGTATCTAAATATTGAAAGTAGTTAAAAAAGTGACTTGAACATGGATTTTTAATAGATAACTCTATTTGTTGAAGGTGTAAAAAAATATATTGTCTGGAAGCTAAACTGAGCAATTTAAAATTACATTTTTAGCATTGATAGGAAACTAATAAACCTCTGTGAAGAGGTCCTGATTATGCCTTCTCCAGCTACCTAGAAACAGAGACTAGACAAGAGTAAGGGAATAAAGGTAGGTATTTATTTGAAAGGCCTTCAAAGGTACATCCTGGGGAGCCACAGGCTACTTCCAAAAATGGACCCCAAGATGGACGACAAGTCACAAGTCACTTTTATAGGTTTAGCATATCAGCATAAATTCACCAATTAAAACTTTAGCTTTCTTCAGGTTCTCCACCTCCCTAGAGGCCCTAGCTTACACCTTTGGGCCTAGGACAGTCTGCGTGTCCTTGAATAGCAAGCTCAGAGAAGCTTTGTTGTGCCTATCTGGCCTAAGAGAGCAGCTAACAAGCTACAAGAAACTTCAGAGTTACACACTAGACGATACAGAATTTGAAAAGTAAAAAAGTTAAAATCTAAGGCGTCACTGAAGCGTCAAGAGTTGTGCCCAATTCTCCATCATCCATTGTGTACTTATAAGTCAAACATTTCATTAGATCTTATCTATTTCAACCATTACAACTGAAAACAGGTGTCATGGGTGAAACAGTCACAAATGGGGGAATTTTTACTTGATTTAATTTAAATTAGCACCATCTTCTGATTCAGGTATTTGGTGGGGGGTGTCACAAATGAGAAAGTAACTCTCTTTCCTTCCTGTTTCCCAGGCTTAAGGGGCACATCTCTACTTCTCTTACTAGCATCACCCTGCCTTGGGTTTGCTGTGGATGATCCTCAGTCCCTCCTTAGTCATTCCATGAGTACATGGGCAGTTCCTGCAGCTAACGGTTTCTTTTTGCTGTTCCTTGCTCATTCTCCCCCTGCCCCATGGCCACAGTCCCTCAGGGGTGCTCCCAGGCTGCAGTCCCTTGAGCTGTCCCCACTCTGACATGGGTCTCCTCTGTGCCCCAGAATATCTCCTGCCCTGTAGCTCCTCCACACATCTGCCCGAGATCCTCTCCCCGTGTGCCCCCTGACCTTTGTGGCTGCCGCCTTTTCTGAAGTGCATTTGAGCAGAAGCACCACATGTGCCTTCAGCATTGAAGATTTGCAGGCTATGAGCTGCTCACACCAGTTTCAGAGCTGGCTGGACCTACCTGTTACTTGCCCAGGGCAACTTGTGACCTTCTCCCATGCAGCCCCCAGCGACCAAAATGCTGCCTGTTATGCTCAATACAGCACATTAGCTTTTCTTTTTCATATGTCAGTGTACTTGAGGCTTCATAATCAAAACATTGTCCAGCCCGCGCCTAAAGCAAGGCAGAGCAGATGTCATTTTCAGGGTTCCAAAAGGGCTCGTGCTATGTGATTTATTCTGCCTAATAATTCCTCTTAATACAGAATAAAGTCCTGTTTGGAAGTACCATGTTCTTCTGATCTTACGAGAATTATTTTCAGCTACTTTGTCATCTTGTTCTATAATGACAAGAAAGCATATTCCATTATGTCAAAAAAAAGGATGTAAAAATGTGTATTTTCTCTGAAACTAAAGGCAACATTTCCATTTGCCTTCAATCATTCCCTATTTGGCCTGATTTCAGTAATTCAGGAACTCTTTGCTCAGTCTATAAGACTTCACTGATAAAGGTCCCATTTCAACAAGGCAGTTATGTCAGTATATAACTGTAAACACATGCATTTTAGTCAGTCCTTTTCTTATCAGAAAAGCCCTGTTAAATGCCTAAAAAAATAAAGTAGAAATTACATTCTCTACGTGTCTTAAATAGGCTCTTTTTTGAAACTCAAATGCTGCTTTTGTAGTCATTTTGCTACACTTTTGCAATCAACACTCCCATTGAGTACCATTAGGTGTCAAGATTTCGCCTTGAAACATAATCTGTTATTGGATTTTAACAAACAAAACCATGAGGGCAGTCAGAACACAGGAGAATGAAACCTACCAGTGGCATTTGTTACTGATGATTTGGGGCCCTGATGGATGATTCAATTTGAGAGTGCAAATTCAATTCCTGACCCACATGTCACTATACAGAAGGTTTATGTAATTATCATTAGTGTGTTGTTATTTATCCGTGTGTAGATCCTGCTGACTTCTTATTACTTGCTGCTAATGTTGTCATTAAAAATGCATACCAATTAACATAATTTTAAAAGGCGACATGAAAAATACCTAATTTAGCTTTAAATTTCAATTATTTCCTTTATTTATTTTACCTTCTCTTCAGCAATTTCAAAATAACAGTCTGGGTAGACAATAGATAGGTAAATAGTAGCCAAGTTTAGTAATTCTCTTACCTCTGTAGGTAAAGGTGACAAGCTTGTCATTTCGTGCTAGGCAAATCACAAGCTGTCACCAGTCTTTGGCCAGTCATTTCTTTTTATTTAAAAAAACCCAAACCCTAGCACAAATGTCATATCTTGTTGCAGCATTGCAGTTCCAGACCCTTCATGAATCACTTGAGTAGGTAAAATAGCATCTGTCAATTTTATTATATTGGATTTATTAAAACCAGGAAATTAGGAGGATCTAAGTATATATTAGTCTCTACTTGGCATTTTATTGCAGTACTCAGTTAGCAGGATGGCAAGTTCAGATCTGTTTACTAAAACCTTTAGATATAATTTTCTTTCCTGCTTTACTTGACTGAGGAGGCCTAATGATGACAATTTTATAAGGCTCTGTTTGTTATAACAGTAAAAGCCTTAACATTTCTTTTTAGATCAGCTTTTCAGAGCCTTATAAAGAACACAGGTTTCACATAAGCTACAAGATGAAGATGGAAAGTGGGGAGTGATCTTAGCAGGGAGCTAAAATCAACAATTTCAGCACAAGAAAATGATTGCTCTACTCAGGAGAAACCCATTCCCTGGAACTGCTGCCTCCTGTTCTGCCAGGAGGGCTCAGTCCCAAGGGCCTCCCAGATGTCAGAGAGAGTTAAGGACCAAATGTCAGAAATGTTGAAATGAACCTGTGTCTGGTGATTGGGTCCCTCAGGCGAGACAGTAGGTTGCCTAAGTCTTAAGTTTCTTGCTGAAAAGCCATATCTATACACGGCTCTTTCAGTAATAATAGTCACTTACACTTAACATTTATAGCACCTTTAGTTAATGCTATCTGCTCTATTTTGCCTTTGTTTTTGAGCAGATGGGAAATCAGAGCAATCAAGGTCACAGGGTTTTTTTCCATCATGCGCACTCTAGATTCATTAACAAAAATACAAATTGAATTTGAGAGTAATCATTTTTATACACATTCCTTTGATTCTTTTGATTATTTGCATAGAATGTGGTGAGTTGGCAGGGACACACCAGAATCATGGAGTCTGACTCTATAGTTACAGTCAGTTTGAAATTCATTTGTGATTTTCGATTTGAACAGACCAAAACAGTGAACACCGCTAATGCCGAAACATGTACCTTGTCAGTCAGATCCAGTGCCCCACCAAAATCTAATCTTATCTGGCCACCTGGATCTTGTAAAGTCCTGATATTTCACCTGATATTGCCATCTGGTGAAATATTAGTCATGTTGCAGCTTTGATTGCTGTTCCATTTCTCTGGTAGATAAACGACATTGTGTATTATGAGAGAGACTTGGAAGTTGGATCTTCCATCCATAAACTCTCTAGTCTTTTATTCCTTTCCATTCCAGCAATTCCATCTGAAAAATCTTCCAGCATTTCCAATTTCTTTCCTGGTTTCCATAGTGAATATCCCAGGACTGAAGCTGTGCCTATCTCTGCCCTGATGGGGAGTAAGATCCTGAAACACGAGCTCAGCCATATGGAACTGAAGTGAAACATGATATTGATGGAGGTCACTTGTGCAACGGAGGAAAGAAAGTGCTGACACAGTGAATATTTTTTTGTTGTTTTTATCCATGCTGAGCTCTTGAATGGCTTGATAGGAAAGATTTGTGGTGTATTTCAGTATAAAAAGACACACGGTGTTGGAAATTGGCTTTTACAAATGTCACTGGAAAAGGAACATTCTGCTCACTAAGTGTATGCATAACAAGATTCTGCTCTAGGTGGAAGCTCTCGTGCTCTTCTGTTTTCCTGCTTTCTCCCCTTTTCTTTACCCTTTTAAAATTTTTTTTGTTATGATTTTTAATATGTGTTCTCCTGGCAGGACTTTAAAAGATCAAGTGAGGTTTACTAGCACTAGACCAACAACATTAGTTGAAACAAATGTATAATATCCTGTAGTACATTATCTGGTACTAAATGTTTTAGTTTCTTTGATAGCACCACACTTGGGCCTTTGCATCATCATTCTCCTCAGTATGAGGAAGGCTGAGACAAAGACGGTAATGAGATGGAAAGTGCTCTGTTACAGCAGTAGCAGAATATCCAAAAGTCGTGGTGTGTGGCTGGTGGTTTCACACTGAGGTTTTCAGGGGAAAGGGAGCCTGTCTGCCAGCCAGGATTTAAGGGCAGGATGCTTAGACCCTGAATCAGGAGGCAGAAACTGGAAGAAGATGAGGACTGTCTAAAGTTCAATGATTTTTAACATTCCTTTTATGTTATTTCTCATGATCGGGACCAAGTGACTTCAAAAACTCATCTTGATGACAATGTAATTGGGCATATTTATCTTGGAATAAGGAGCATTTATCAGAAATGGTAAATTATAAGTATATCTAGCAATCAATCAAATGCTAACTGTGTTAGCTTCCTATTTCAGAGGTCAAATACTGGGAAAAACTCTGTAATGTATGAAATACATTCACTGATAGAAGTCTGTGAGTTTTAGTGGTTCATCCTATGCTTTGTTTTAATTCAGAGTTTTAAATAAAGATCAGAAATAGCAGCTTCATAAGAGAGCTCTATGGGAGTAGGTTTATATGTTAATTTACAAAATTATCCATGAATAATTTAGAACAAACGTTAGATTATAGAAGGGGCACTTTATCTACTAATAATAATATTAAAGAAAAATTAGGAAACAGGTAAGTTTATTTCTTGAACGAGCAAAGCAATATTTGTCTGATGGATTAGTCCTATTTAATCAGAACAGTGAGCAGCTGGATAAATCCTAGCTAGAATATTAGGTCATTTGTTAGCCCTTCAGCCAATTACAGCTACAGCTGCTCTGTGCTATCTTTTTCTTCTCATCACTGAGCTGCTTTTTTTTTCCCTTGAAAATACTAGATGATGAGCCCTCAATAGATAAGAATGTAGGGCAGAAAGATCTTACAGAATCAGGGTGCTGGTGGATAAAATATGGTCCCTCTCATCACCAACAGAGAGTGTCAGTGAAACTTGTTTGTGGAACTGGAGAGCTGCAGGACCAGAGTCTAGTCCTGACTTGGCAAGAAGACAGATGAAATGCCTTTTTCTCTTCTGCCTAAGAAACTTTTTTTCTTCCCCCTTTTTTTTTTTCTTAAACAAACTACTTAGTTCTTGGGGTTTTAAATTTTTTATTATCATAATTTTCATTTAGGCTGTCATTATAATGGTAATGTTTGTGCTGAGCAGTTTGCTTTTGGGTTTGTGGTTTTTAATGGGTTTTATTTTGTTAAAAACCAAGCAAACCCAGGTGAGAAAACAGCTGAAAAGTCTTGTCATTGCTCCTGAAAGTGGAGGTGAGTGGGATCTTCCTGGATCTTCAGACCTTGTTAAAACTGGAACCTGGTACGGTACTGTTCTAACAGAGCACCCTTCCTGCAGATAATGTGCACAAAGCCCCACATGTGCAGCACAAGAAACCAAGTAAGGTGCAGTCATACAAATCTGTGATTCCAGAATTGCTGCTCCAGCTGCTTGTGCATAAATCTACGGGACCCAAAGGGATTCATCCCACGGTACTGAAAGAGCAGGCCGATGCCATGTCATCACAGAAACTCTCTCCATTATTTTTCAACAGTCTTGGGAGTCTGGAGAAATCTCATTTGTCTGGAACTGGTTGCCCCAGTTTTCAAGAAGGGTAAGGAGAAAGGTCTTGGTAACTACAGGCCTGTCCATCTCACTTCAGTGATCAGTAAAATTATGGAAAAGGTTATTCTGGGAGTTACTGAAAAACACATGAGAGACAACACAGTCCTTAGTCACGGACAGCACAGGTTCACAACGGGAAAGTCCTGCTTAACAAACTCAGTTCCCCTTTATGACAAGGTCACCCATCTAGTTGACCAAGGGGAGATACGGGAGCTTGTGGTTTTAGCAAAGCTTTTGATACTGTCTCTCACAGTATTCTTCCAGATAATCTGTCCAGCACACAGCTGGATAAACACATCAGGCAATTGGTGAGCAACTAGCTCACAGGTTGGGCACAAAGGATTATAGTATATGGGGTCACATCGGGCTGGTGATGCCACTAGTGGCATTCCCCCAGGCTGCATCTCAGAGCCAGTGCTCTTTAGTGTTTTTTAAATGATCTGGGTGCAAGAATCTAATGTACAGTCAGTAAGTTTGTTGACGACAGTAAATTAGGAGGAGCTATGGTAGACATGCCTTGCAGAGAGATCTGGCTAGACTCAAGAGCTGGGCAGTCACCAACCACATAGAATTTAACAAGAGCAGGTGCTGGATTGTCCAGCTGTGACAAGGTAACCCTGGGTACACCTACAAACTGAGGGACAAGAAATTGAAGAGCAGCTCAGTGGAAAGGAACCTGGGGGTCCTGGTCGCTGGCAAGTTGAACATGAGTCAGCAGTGCCCTGGCAGCCAGGAGGGCCAACCTTGTCCTGGGGTGCATCAGGCACAGCATCACCAGCCGGGAAAGCGAGTGGATTGTCCTGCTCTGCTCTGCTCTGCTCTGCTCTGCTCTGGGGTGGCCTCACTTCAAGTGCTTTGTGCAGTGTCAGGAGCGACACAATAAAATAGACATAAAGTTGTTAGAGCATGTCCAGAGAAGGGCAACCGAGATGGCAAAATGTCTTGAGGATAAGATAGAAACACAGAATCAACTACTGTGGTGCTGTATGTCCCCACTCCTTACTAAATGCCTGCCCTGCCCACATTATTTTCCCTTCCCCGCCCTAGGGCCACCCCCTCGAGTTCTCCCTGTTGGTCTCAATACGCCAGCTCCGCCCATGTACCACCCCTGTGCCCTGAGACCGTTAGTCCCTGTGCTCTCTCTGCACACTCCCCCCCAACCCCTCCATCCCCATATAAAACTCGAGGCCCATGCAATGTCCTTTCTCTGCCTTTGGGAACCATGAATAAAGGTTGTCTGAGGTCCCCATGTGAGGAGACTTCTCGCCTCCTTTATCACCGCTGCGTTGTGGAGCCGACAGCTAGCTGGGGCACCATGCGGGGCTGCCAGGAAGGGCTACGGGAAGCGGAACAGCCGCTCTCCCCAAGGCAGCCCTGCAGCGCTCTCCGGGAAGGTTTGCGGCTTGCCTACCATTGCAGAGAAACTACAAACCACAACAAACTAGGTTAGAAAAGACCTCTGAGATCACTGAGTCCAACCTATGACAAAGCACCACCATGTTAACTAGACCATGGCACAAACTGTCGCATCCAATTTTTTCTTAAACACCTCCAGGGATGGTGTCTCCACCACCTCCCTGGGCAGCCTATTCCTGTGCCCAATCATTCTTTCTGTGAAGAGCTTCTTCCTAAAGACATAAGACCGGTGGCTGAGGCTACTTGTTTTGTTCCACTTGGAGAAGAGAAGGCTGAGAGGCGGACTCCTTGCAGTCTACAACTTCTCCAAAAAGGACAGCAGAGGCAGAGGTGGTGATCTGCTCTCTGGTGACCAGCACTAGGACATGAGGGAATGGAAAAAGCATCAGGAGAAGTTCAGGTTGGACTTTTCTTCACTGAGGGGGTGATCAGTGACTGGAACAGGCCCTCACGGGAAGAGGTCATGGCACCTAGCCTGTCAGACTTCAAGAAGCATCCCAGTGATGTCCTTAGACATCTGCTTTAGTTCTAGTTGGTCCTGCTTGGAGAAGAGAGTTAATGGTCCTTAAGGCTCTCTTCCAACTTGAGACATTCTATGATTCTGTGAAATATTTGGACCATGTCATGTAAGCTAAGTTTGGGGTTTAATCAGTTGTGCAAGGTGGGGATCTGTTTCTTTACTGCGCTGTAGAGGAAAGAAAGAGGTATTTTGGTACCCAGCTTGGTCAGACGTGTTTTGTAACTCTCTGCCCCACCTGGGACTTGCAGGGAGCTACTGGTGGTAGCAAGACTGGGCTGCAGCTTTGTAGCAGCCAGCAACATTTGGAGTTCATGGGATATTCAGTGACTAGCTCTCTCTCGTACACCAGCTTTGTGCTGCAGTGCATGCCCAGGTTACTCCACGTGGTAATAACAGCATGTGCTCTTTCTTGTACACTTTAATTTTGAATTGTATTTACACAGTGCATGAATGCGAACCAATTGAAGCTTGGCATTCCTATTACAGGGTAGCTGGTCAATATGAACTGATATTATTGACTGGCCTGTTTATGTGTCTGTTATGCAAACCATACAGGTAATGAATATCAATGTACAAGAGTCTGCTGAAATGCTTCACAGTCAAAAGCACAGAGGCTGAACATGGAAGGCAGTCTCCTATGTTGGAAAGCAGTTGCCAGTATTTTGGTACAATAGATTCATCTGTAATCTAAAGTATACATAAAAGAAGAAATGTGAAATACTCTATCTTAAAGGGAAAACATGAACATATGTTTCACAGTACACTTCTGACATGTGGTGTCTCACACTCCAGAGAGACTTTTTTTTAACATAGGATGCAGAACTGGTGTTACAGCTATGGAGTTTCCACACGGAAGCACAGTGGAGCCTCTTTTCTAGCTATACTCTACTGTCTTGCTCTGCTACCTCCTCCAAATTTGACAGAGAGGCCTTCTTCTGCCTGTCCTCAGTGGTCTGAGATCCTAAGCATTGCTCTGATTCTTGTCTTTAAATCTTGATCTAATCAGGCATGTGTTTCAAGGAAGCAATTAGGATTGAATAGCAATTAGGAATGGATAATATGCCATTATTGTAAATCAGGATTACTAAGCATTTACATCATTGTAAGGACAATATTTGTGGAAGAAGAGACCAAACCTATGACAAGTAATGGAAAATTAAGATTAATCATAAGCCAATTGTGCGCTTTGTAACATGGCCCCTGCAGCAGTCGTGGAGTCCATCTGGACTGTCTCGGGAGCAGAACAGGGACAGGGCTGTGACTGGGAGCTCTCATGCTCCCTGAGACATGACATAGAAGGACTGGTTGATGCTTCCCGACTAACAGCGGATTGACTGTGCTGACTGGTGTGCTGGGGATGACTGCAGCACAGGCACCAAGTCTACTGTTTGTAATTTAAAAACCCCTCTGTTTTGCTTCTCTTATTCTGTTAATAGTCTGTAAATATGTCTATACATGCCCCAAGCAGATGTGAGCTTACTTCACTGATGGCAGCTACAGCCTTATTTGAAGCTACATAGCCATGCTAATGTGTCAACAACCTACAGCAAGAACAACAAAAATTGATTCTCAGCAAGGCTTATTAGCTTGGGCCCAGCTTTATGCAGGCATGTCTGTCTAGCTTCCATTCAGAGCTCGCTTTCTTCTAGCTAACTCCAAGTGTGGGCAGAATATGATAATGACAGTACACAAAATGCCATGCAGGCATAGCTCAGTTCCTCATGATTTTTAGAAACATGATATTCTTTCAACACTTCAATTTGAGAGTGCGTAATAAAAGTTGAAAGGAAGCAAACAGATGAATCAACTCTCCCTGTTTAGAATGGGATTCCTCCTAGAAAAGCTCAGTGGTTTGTATTTTGGGTTCTTCATATGAGATCAGTCATCCATATGCTGTCACTTCTTCGGAACCTGGGACGGCATTTTTTGGTCTTGGGATGAACTTCTCATTGCTTGCAAATAGAGAGGCTAATATGGTTCCAGGCACAGGGTACCAGGAGACCAATTTTTCTGTCTTGGTGGCAAAATGAGAAGAATAATAATGAAGTGTTATATACACACTAACTACAAATAGCTCTAACACAGCTTACACTGGAAAATAAGAACTACCTCTTTGGGAATAAAAAGCTTTTGCTTCCATCCACAAGGGGATAGAACCTTGCCCCTGTGAAGCTTAGCTGGGGATGCTGACATAAGGGCTACCGGCCTTTATTTTTGTCTCTCATAAATAAATGAAGTTAGAAATGCAGAATGGTGGTGTGAATATCTAAATTCATAGACATGAACACTAATATTGTTCTGCATTGCTTACATTGTTTATTAATCCTTTCTGGAAGATTAGGAACAAGCATTGTGGGTTTTATTCAATATGCTGTGATGAACCTGAAGAATGTTGAAACAAGTTTTGAATTCTCCTTTGGTGCTCTTTCATCTAACTGAATCCACATGATTTTTTATTTAAAATCTGAACTCCACTTTCTTTTCTACTTTTAATCTGTCTCATGAATGCCATTCATTTTACCTATGCTGTGGCTTTCTGGAATGATCCTATTGTAGAATTATTAAATATACCTTTCCCTTATCAGGCTTATCAGCAATTATTGAAGGTTGAGGTTTTTTATCTTTCTTGAAGAAAAAGGAATCTCTAATTTTAAAGCTGGATAATTTAGGGGTAAATTTGTTTGGTTTAGAGTGAGGTAGTATTCCAGTTCGTAGCAGACTGTTACAGTGATTAGTCACCCTATACCAAACACATTTCTTTGTTTACCACAAACAAACTTCTTACCAAGCTCTTTATCTATATGTAAAAAAGAAATGATCTGATGTGATCCCATTTGAAAGTTGTTGACTGCTGTGACAATACTTCCTATGGGCTTTATGTAGTTGGTCCATATTACATCCAGGATCATCTCATTAGATAGCCCACAATTATTACAGTAGTTTGGGGTATTTTCTCTTTCCAAGAGATATCCCTATAAATATTTTAGGTGACATTTCATTAGAAAACAGTGCTAAGTTTTAAGACACGACCTTCTCAAAGCACCAAACCAATAAGTAAGTTGCTAGTAACATTTTTGTAATATTCCACTTCTCTTCCTTCTCCTTCACCTTCTCCTTCTCCTACACCTTCTCCTTGTTCTTCTCTTTCACTTTGTGACCTAAGTTTGCAGGTGACAATTTGGAAGACTCTGTTGTTTCAAATCATTTGGCACTTGTTGCGCAGAGAGATGTCACCCGAGAATCTAACAAGACAGGAAAAGGTAGCTGACGGCCTTTGGTGAAAAAGAAAATGGCAACTGGTAGGTTAAATTCAGACTTGTACGCATCAGTTCTGTCACTGGCCCAAAAGAAAGAAATATTCTACACAGCACTTACTCGGATGGCAGCCTGTCTGGGAAAAGAATCATAGCAAGCCATTCCATCTTACTATGCATAAATCCAAAGTCACAAGGAACATTTTATTTTTGATCATTCGGCTTAAAAAAAAAGACAAGGTACGCCACTGTACACCAATTAATGCTCCTACACTTTGCAGGAGATTCAGAGTTGCAGTTGCCTAAAACCTGTATTTCCCAGTCCCACTGCTTGGATATTCAAGGAAGATGAGGTGCCTTCTTCAAACTGGCAGTTCCCCAAGAATCAGCAGTTGGAACTCTGAACAGGAGAAACAGACTTAGATTTTTCTTGGTATATTCTTTGTCATGTTTACCTCGCGCAGATTGCGGTGAAGGCAGTTGCTACTCACGTATGTGTTGCTTTTTTCCCCCATTATGTATTCAATGTGTGCATGGGAAGAGTTTTGGAGAACAGGTGGGAATGACACAGCCATGTGTTCCAAGTATATTCAGATTATGGAGCCAAGAGGGAGGGCTGCAACAGTCTAATCTGACTTCTTACATCATGTTCTTCTGCACATGCATAAAATCATTTGAGAGGAAACATCCCATTTTGATCTAAGCATTTATTTCCTTAGCTATGTTATTCAGTAGTCCTCAACACCAAGGACCTTATTTTTCCTGAGATAATAAAACCTTTATGTGTTGAAGCAGGAAGGAGGTGTTGGGGTGTTGAATTATAAAAAAATATGCATGCCAGCAGTGACTGGATTCCTCTCCAGGCCCATACATCTGTCCTTGACCTCTTTGTAGTCTGTGCAATTGAAAGTCTTTCCTTCAAGTTTCTTGCCATTTTGCTTTAATTTTCTTCAGCTGTCTTGTAGCAGACCCCTTGCATTTTACTTGCTTTCACATTTTCTTTCGCCCTGTGAGCTGACAATCCAGTCTTTGTTCCTCCAAAAATTTTGCTTCTGCTTCTAATTTTCTGCTGTTATTCTGTTCTCTCTCTCTCTGCTCTTTGTGCCCAACTGCTATTTCTCCCCCCGCCAGCCTTGGTTTTGTACATCACAGAAGGAAAAAATTGTCTTCTATATTTGTGTTTCTTTAAATAATTCACAGCTTTGGCCATTTTCACAACTCTCTCTTTCAGTGATGGAGCTTAGTCACTGTTTTCCTGCTGTCATCTCTAATTCTTTTTCTTGTAATGATTTTCTTGCATTTCTAGATAAGTATTTTAGGATCCAGCCCTGCTGATGATCCTGAAAGTAACATGGGCCAACAATATCAAGCTTATGGGAAGTATTTTGTTGAAACAGCCATCACTTTTCAAGTGCAACTGCTTCAGATGAGTTTGGTTTTACATGCATATTGTGGAATCAGAGAATAGATAAAAAGACCTTTGGTTAACTGCATCACTGGTGAATTCTTCATCTACCAAGTCTGGGAGGGAGACTGCCCCATCTGGCTTTGTCATTTCTCTTTCTCTCCTGCTTTCTATATTTCTGAATCTGCTGACTTAAGTATTTCCCCAATCAATTTATGCTTTTCAGCAGTACCTGTTTTTTCCCCACTTTCTAGGATGGAGACCACCCTGCTTCTCAGAGTCCAATCAGCAAAACTTGTCCCAGAGGTCTCCTTCAGCTCCAGTTTTTATGACTATAGTGCAATCAGTATTTTGAATGAAAGTATTTCACTTTTCACTGATTTTTTACATTTTTTTTCTTTCTCTGGCCTTATGCAGGAGAAACAAGCCTATTCAGCACCATGAATCGATAACTTTCCATTGTGTTGTCTTGCTACAGGTTGTGGAAAGCTTAAAACACATCCAATATTTATCCTAGAAGACACTCGAACAGTAATGTGTGTCAAAAAGAAAAGTTTTCTTGATAAACTTTTTTCTTGCCTCCTAAGAAATACAGAGTATGAGTCTTGTCTGACAGTTGTTCCTCCCCTAGAAGGAATTTAGAAAATATCTTGCACTCTAGATATATTTGTAGAAGAATATCCCAAAACATTTCTGCAATAGGGAGCTGGGGCCAGCCACTAGAAGGCAACATGATCCCACAAACAGCCAAAGGCAGTATTCCCTCAGAGCTACTTGTGCCAAAACCTGCACTGCTGCTCAATAAAATCACTTTTGCCACTTGTGTGTGTAATGAGTAGGGGATCTATTAAAGCTACAGGACTTTTCTGGGGCAGTGGTTGCAGCACTCCTGCGTATGAGAGGCACAGCACAAGAAGGGGCAGGGGGTCACTGTGGCACACAGGTGTTCAGTCTTGTGCTTTAACAGCATTTACTGTATTTATAATCAGCTGTGTTTGCAATGCAGGCTGATGACAATTTATTGGGAAACAGTTACATGCCAATAATAGTCTCTTGATGACCACTGACAGTTTCTTAGACCTGAAGCCCTGTAGGACTGTGCGAAGGGGATTTGTTGTGCTAACTTGCTTTTGTGAGCTATCAGTAGTAAATAACTTGTCCCTGTCAGGAATTTAATGCTCTTGAAGTGTCGTTAATATACCCCTATGTCTGGGTGAGTATACAACTACAAAATAGATGCAATGCTCCTGCTTCACCTTTTCCTTTTCATCTCTCTTGTAGCTGAGAGACCCAACAGATAGTCCTTTATATGCATGTGTGTTAAAACTGCAGTGTAAGAAATGCCACTAAGTATTCTCTGCCTTTTAATTTTAAAGAAAACGTATAAATGGAGGAAATCTTGCTCTGTGGATCAGAAGAAGAGAGTTCAATTAGCATGGCACACTGGTCTCGGAGTGCTGCCCCAAACCAAGCCCCTTACAGCTCCTAAAGGGACCATCTTGATCTTTGTCACCTTCTTGGGGTGATGTATTTTTCTTTCTTTTTTCTAGCATTTGCCTGGAATTCCACTCTCTCTGCCTGAATAACTTGGTCTTTTTCAGTGGCTTTTGTCTTATGTGTGAATGACAAGGACCTTCCTCTGCGTTTACTCCTTTTTACTCATGTGTGCCTCATGTGCAGCCTCCTCAGGTACCTGCCACTGGCTGGAGGCTGGAAGAGGTGCCATGGTGTCCCTCAGAGCATGCCTTCTTCAACAGCACAAAGGGGAGGGAAGAAAAAATATCTGAGGGGAAATATCCTTGCAGCAGGTAAGTAACTCCTTCTCCTCACTACTCCTCCTGATTGGTAAGTTTGTGGATCCAGGCAAGTGTATTTACCGTAGAATCTAATAAGATGCCAAGATTTAATTAAATCAGACAAGAGAATGATAATCATGTATGACTTTGAGAGTACCAGCTCACCTGTTATGAGTCAGGATACATAGTTCTCTTATCTTTGATGGCTATACCTAACAAAAATTGGGGTTTTTGCACAGCTTCACTCCTTGAAGAATAAAAAGTCCTATCTTGTACCAAGCCTCCAGATCCTCAGAAATAACTCAGAATTTTCTGGTACTGTATCAAAGCACTCTACAAGGCACGGGCATTTGGTTATTGTGCCACAGTACTTGTTTTCATTATCATTGGGCCTGTATGTCTATGGGGCTGTGTGTGTGTGTGCGTGTGTGTGTGTATGATGAGAATCATCCATAAAATAGAAATCTAATTAGGGAGATTTTCATGTCTCCTGGTTCAGTAAAATACTCCCGAGACAAGGTCGGGGCAAACCTCTGTTGCTGAAGGACAAATCAATACTGATAGACTTCGACTAATCCCTGAGGCTGCTGTGCAGGGGGAAGGCAGGGCTCCCTGTGCGCCCACTGGCTGACTGGGAGTCGGGTCAGGGTTTTGCTCAGGCAGGTGCAGAACCTGTTGTTTATTTAACAAGGTTGGCGGCAGCTGCTGCCATCGCTTCGGAGCAATTAAAGAATGTGTTGTTGGGTAGGAGGTTGCCAGGTGCTGGCTGTCCTATATGCTATGACAAGCAGGGCAAAATTTCATGTAAACACCTGCCAGCATCCCAGGAAAACCTGAACTAATGGGCTATTATGTACCTGCCATTAAGCCGCTTGTGGGTTTAGCTGACAGCAACATGTGCACACCAGCTACAGCAGCAAGTTCTTGGAGAGATAAGATATGCCCGTGTTTCCTTGCCTCCAACAGGTGCCAGGCCAGGATGTTTGAGAAACACCAACAACCACTTCAGACTTTACCCTCTTCAATACATGGGGCCCAGTCCTTGCGTGGGGTGAATCAGTGTTGTGCTGGTGACAGCAGGAGGAAGGCGTGATTCACATTCAGGAGCTCTGATGAGGATCAGACCTGCCCGCCACAGCCTGATGTTTCAGCATGGGGTCATTTTTCCTCATGGAACCTGGGTTTGGGGTGGGCTTTCTTGCCTCCACAAACATGGCGTGGCAGGTTAGCTCCTTAGCTGATTCTCAAGCATGGACGTGATCTCTGCTCCATTAACGGAGACTGGTGCAATTAGTGTCTGTAGTTACAAACTTCCCCCTGAAAAGAACAGGTGCTACTACTGAAAAAATAATCATGTCTTTGAAATATTTAAAAACATATCTTACAATGGTTAATACACTTCTGAGAATGCATGTGATGCATTGTGCTTCTGTTACTTCAGTGCATGAGGCACCCAGGTATTCCGCTGCCCTTGTCCTCTGAGAGCATAACTCAGGGAAGGCAGCCCAAAATGGTTACAGGCTGCACCTTCTTTGAGGTGATGCAGCCAGAGACCAGGCATAGTCTCTCAGAGCTCCTCTCCAGAGTTCTGTGGCTAATGGCCCTCAAGGGACCATTGATCAGGCAGAAATGGCTGAAAGACAGTAGGGATGTAGCCCCTGCCCTCCCATCGTAAGTGATGCAGGAGGAGCAGATAGGAGAATTGGCTCTGGCACAGAAGCTTTTCTGTCTGGGAAGAGGGTCCTGCAGTCTACAGACCTACAAGTGATAGCAGTCATAACATGAGGAGGGAGAACCAGTACATTTTCAATTTATTGCTATAAATTAGACCACCAAAGTTTATTTTTCCTGCCTGCTTTAGCATGAAAATGGGTGCTCTGCTTTATGAAGTTTGAGAGTCAATGGACTGCTGTTTAGAATTGTGTTTTGTTTTGAAAGGAAAAGTAAAAAAGCTTACTCGGAATGTAGTTGTGGCAGCAGTTGCTTAAATCACTGACCTGGCTGAATTAGTGAGTCCAGTAGCAGTGACAGCGATCTCTCCCTCTTCCTGCAAACCCTATCCAACCACTCCCGTTCCCAACTCCATTTGCACTCTGTGACCACTTCCATGTTCAGTCAGATGGACTGTGTGCACATGTACAAGTAACTGTGCCTTTTGGACTGCTCAGTGAACGATAGAAATCCACAGATTAAAAAGATAATGGTAGAGATTTCTTTTGTTTTGTAACAAGACAATCCTGATAATATTAGTAGATTATGACTCAGGAGTAATTTACCTATGTTCCATCCTGGGGAAGTGAATGACTCGAATCCAGATTCAATTTCTGTGCACTGTATGTTTGCAATAGCAATTATTATATATGCATTTTTCTTCCTTATTAAAAGGAAAACCTACAGTCTCTTGCCCCCTGCAGTTTTTAGTGAATACTGTACATAAATGATTTATTCTTTTCTTTTAGAGAGGGCTTTGCTGTGCACAGCATCTGTCATCTGGGATTTCCCCCCTCCCCCTCTTGCAGAAACATAGCTGGAAGCTGTTTGACTCAATCTGAGAACAAGTCAAAGTTGGTTGTATTAATTCCATCAAGCTTCAACTACTCTTTATCATTCTCTTTCATCTGATGAGGACCTTCATTAATATGCACCATTTGTGATTAAGGTAGCACTTGCAGGACCATCATAGGATTATGTGCAGATTACTACACATTTCCATGAAACTAAGATTTCTGGAGTTTAAAAAAAGAATACTTGAAATCTTAAAAAAGTTTTTTTTTAATCACTTCTTTACTATTGATCAAGAGAAGTCATGCACATAATTTCTCTCTAACACATGATCTCTTCATTTGCTGTGTCTTGGAGATGGGCAGTGAGGCAGGATTTCAGCTGAAGGATGTGTTGCCCAACACCTAAATTAAGATGGATCAAGAAAGCTAACCCATAAAAAGTCCCGACTCAGTGGGATACTGGGATCCATTGCTGGTCGCTCTTCTTCAGGGGGGAAATAAGTGTGCTACATTAGGTAACACATAGTAGTAACTGTTAGCAAATGCTGTGTACTGTGACTTTTGCTTTTTATTTTTTGACAAAGTTCAAAGTAGCATTCTGAAGTAGAGGCATCAGATGAACTCCTGTGTAAAGGCCAAGGAAATGCAGTTGCTGGCATGAGATAAAAGACAAAAATGAAATGGGTAACAGGACGGAAAACTTTGGAAGTAGATGATTGCATCAAAGCAAAGCACGACAGAGGTCGATGGGGAAGAAGATTAAAGTAGAATAGGAAAAGTAATCAAAGGATGTCTCGAGTGAAAGTTGTTGGAGGGTGTCTTGGTTTGAAAAAGGCAACCCAGGACAGAGGGTAAACTACATGTTGCTGAGAAGGAAGTCTTTGAATCAGTAAATACAGCTAATGTAGTTATCTGTTTTCTGATGGTCAAAACTGCTCCCACTGAAGTGAGTTCAAAAATTTCAGGACATGCAAAACTGAGTCTGCAAAGGGCCTCAGCAGCATCACCACCGGAAAGGGCAAGTGTCACCTGCTGGGGCTTTCTGATCACAAAGAAGAGATGGAAAATCATGACCAACACAAAGAACACGCAGCTCAGCCATGCATGGCTTCTTGGAACCCCCTTTTTCAGGCAAGCCTTTACCAGAGGACCTGGAGCCAATTACAGAGTGCTGAGACTTCAGTGGGGAGATGAGGAGGTACCTAGGGCAGGTCATCACAAGCATGCAAAAGGCTTTGGTGCATGATCACCACAGAATCATGGAGTTGTAGACTGGCTGGGGCTGAAAGGGACAGCAAAGATCATCCAGCTCCAATATCCTTGCTGTGGGCAAGGACAGCTTTCACTAGACCAGGTTACTTAGAGGCCTATCCAGTCTGGCCCTGAACACTCCCAGGAATGGGGAATTTGAACCAAGAAACCAAGGAAGAAGGAACTTCATTAGAGGAGGAGTGCTGTCATATGTGCCCTCACATACAGGAATTTTTTTCTGCCCACTGTGCCTATAAAAGGATAAAATTGTCTTTACAGAATGGCCCATCTGCTCTGCTGGAGGATGGAAGGAAGCGGTAGCTCAGAACTCCCAAGAAAGTTGGAACACAGCCTTTTACCTGTTCAGCAGAGGTGTTACAACGTGGTTGGTGAATGGAGTAGTTCCAAGTTACTTCCCTGGAGAAGAAAGGAGAACAAAACAAAAAGGACTAAGAGGATGAGATTATCTGTAAGCAACAGACAGAAGTGGAGTCAAATGGGACCCTACAGGTCCATGCTGAACTACAGACTAAATGCCTTCTCCTGCATGTGGACGAGCACGCAGAGCCTGACCTCTTTCACTGAAGGGCTGTGGGTGATGGCCGGTGATGTGCTTTGTGCTGTGTGTGTGTGTACGCAGCATTGAGCTGGAGGTCATTTATGGGGGGCCTTGGTGGCTGTGGGCTAGGAGAAAGCAGGGAAAGTGAGACAGACAGGACATGAGGAGCAGGAAAAATAAGATCTTGAAAATTAGAGAGGAGAAGGTGATGTGAGAGCTTATGGCTGCAGCTGCACTTTTCAGACCACACTGGCCACTTGGAACTGGTAATTACTTTCTCTGTCCTTAACCATCAATGCCTGCATTTCTGGAAAGTATAATTAATGGGGAAATTCCATAATTTTTCTAAAGATAGCTCAATTTGCATATCACATTTGCATTGTATGACTTATTTGCATACCAATCCCACTTAGTTGCTCCTCCTACATTTAAACATTTCAGATATGTTATATCTATAGGCAAATATTGAACATGTTTTTAACTACCAGTAAAAACACCATTTAATCATTGGAACAGGCACTATTTGTTCATGGCAGGAATAGTAGCAAAAGCTTGAAGGATGTGCAGAAACAATAGTGGCATCAGGAAAATTTTCAGAGTGAAAACTAGGTACTGGTTTTATGGTCTTCAAAAAGAGTGTGTTGGCAGTGGCTCATGGTTGTGGTTGAGGTTGTTGAGAGAAGAATTGCTATGACATCATGAGGCTCTTGGCTTCAGAAGATACTGGAGGCACTGAGGGGACAGAGAAGTAAGCAGGTTTAAGGAACTGTTTCCTTCAGGAAAAGGGAGCTCCAGTCTTGAAGAAGAACCATGAAGTGGAGTAGGGTAATGTAGACTTATTTCTTCTTCTAAGTATGATGACTAGCCCAAGGAGGGGATTTCTGTGTGGGGGAGTCTGCCACTGGCCTGAGGGGTGGAAGGGCCCCCAGGGAGCTCTAGCTAAGAGGTGGGACTCCATCAAGATGTGTGACACATGCCAATTGTGTATTGGTGGTGGTAGAAGGACTGTGTATTTGAATTAATTTTTAATTAAAATCTTGCCTTTCTGCTGGAAGCAGTATCCACTCTTGGGGTTGCCACCTGCCTCAGAGGAAAGAGCAGGTTGTTGAATGGAAGAAACATGGTTATCTCAGGTGGAACTGGGCACATGATAGCAAAGGGTGCTCTCATGAAAAATTAAGAGATACCTTCACTCTTTTACTGCTTCTGCTCTCATCAACCTTCCCTTCTCCTGACTTCTCTGCCAGTTAGTCTCTCATCTGTTTCCCCCCTCTGTTGTCCCTATCTCATGTTTCACACACAAAGCCTGAGCTTCTTCAGTATAGTGATAAGAGAGTGGAGAAACAAGGGGTTTTAAGAAGAGAAATACAAGCCAGAGAAAAAAATCCTCAATTGAAGAAGGAATGCCATATTGTTTGTCTTGTGTAGTGTTCTTGTTCAATGAAATTATCTCTACAGTCCCATAATTAATTCCTTTTTCTTGCAGTTACATCAATTAGCATATAACACAGATAAATTGAAGAGACAGTATTTTGCCTACAGCAGCCAGCAGTGCAATACATGAAGCCATCAAATCATCTATGGTGCTGCAGAACACTTCTCCCTTTGAAAAAAAAGTGCCCACCATTAAAGCACTTGCAAAGAAAAATGAGCCAGAAGTTTATGGCAAAGAGGCAGTGCTTCAAATGTACATTTTATGCTGCTAAAGAGAGCCACAGTACTGTGACCAAAATCCTATTAAACGGAACACTTTCTATTTAAATCTTCCCATGACATGATTCTGGTATTACTGCACCGGGGAGGCACATAACTGTCAGGCTGAAAGGCTGCTCTTCTTTCCTCCCTTGAATGGCTCTGCAGACTCAGGCTGTCACTTCCAGTTCAGGATCTCAGGCTAAGTGCCAAACTTCAGCACAGAGCAACTCCTCACCTCTGATTGTCTCTGAGCCCCTTGGCTTGTGTAGCTTACCCAGCCAGGCATTCGCAACTTAGTGCTCAGGTGAGAAAGCTCAAGACCTCTCAAAGAAAACTGCAGTGCTGTTACCCCTTCCCTGGGTCATCAGCTTTGCTGTATTCCTCACGGGATGAACTCCATGGGTTATTTGTGGGTGCCTGTTATGGACAGAGTGATGCACTTCATTCATAAGAAAGAAGTTGCAATTTTTTGATCCATATAAACCAGCAATTTAACAAAGTTTGATAGCAAATGGAACAGTGGCTTGACAAGATTTGTTGGCAAAATACACTTAGTTATTTACTGCATGGAGGGCAGGGTCAGACAAAATTGTTAGGAAGAGCCTCCTGTTGAGTCATGAGGTTCAAGAAAGACCCCCTTTCATTCTAAACTCCCTCTCTGAGGGGAATTTAGATTCAACTTAGGCTTAGACCCAGACTTGATCAATGGTTTATAGCTAAATGATTGTATGGACACAATCCATCCTTTATATCACTTAGCCTAGATTTAAAATTTAAGTAAGCTATTAATCACTTACTGAGAATCCATTGTGGCTAGAAATCTCTCAGTCTTGAGAAGTAACCTTGAGAAGTGTCTGTACTCAAGGGGAGATCCTGGAGTGCAGCCCACGGTTGTGCAGGAGAGCTCAACAGGCCCCTGGCTGTCCACAATTTAGGAAGCAGAGTAATGACTTACAGTCCTATTTGCATACCAGCTAAAGAAGTTAGTTCTTGCCAAACCCAGCTTGAGTCAGTCCTTGACCAGGTCTGTGGTGAGGGACTGGGGTTGTTTTGCTCAGATTAGCCCTTGGCTATTGTGTTGTTTTCCTTCTGCCCTGAATCCATTATGAGTCGGATGCAGCTATCAGGACCAGACTCATCCATGGACACCATTGCTGGTAGTTATCCCTTGAGCAGGTGTGCAGGAAATAAAGGCCAGGTTTGGGGAGATGGAGGAGCCCATCCTCACAGTGCCTTGCCTGTCTTTTTCCACTGGTGGATGGGCCTTTGTCAGTTTTAACCTGGCCAGCACGGTGTAGAGAGCGATGACTCAAACTAGAAGTTTTCGTTGCTGTTTTTGAATCACCCTTCAGGCATTCAAGGCATGCTGTGGTTTCTGACCCGCGCAGAGAAGTTTCTCACCATGAAGGGCAGCAAACTGCAGTGAGTTATGATTAGAATCCGTGTGCACCCCCCGTAAGTGTCTGACATTATCTGGAATGTCACACTTAGCTTTCTGTCAAGGGGCTGGTCCCAACATCTTGGATACATTTAATGCTGGCTTACATTAAGCATTTGCTAAATGCTTGCAGTAATCCCAAGCACAGTGTACAAAAAGTGGAGTACAGGAGCTGATTCAGAGGAAAAAAATACTTAAATGAATCTTCATAGATTGTCATCCCAAGCTCTCCAAATACTGGTGATGTTGCAAACAATAGTATAAGAGAAAAAAATGAATATGAATGATAAACTAAAGTCCCAGAGACTTACTTTGT
>WEIT01019453.1:4629-43890 GCA_013389985.1 Dryoscopus gambensis | reverse complement strand
CCTTTTTTTGATCATTCTGTATTGCAAGGTCAGTGTTTTTTCCTCCCAGTTCAAGAGCTCAGTGTAATCATAATTTCTGCAATTTAGACAGCTATAGTACTATTTTCATATTTATCTAGTTTGTAAAGTAGATCGAAACCCCATCAGATTTGGGATTCCTCCTAGAAGCAACTAGCAATAGACAGTAGATCAACCAGATTGACATTTTAATTAGGAATATCTTTCACTTTTGCATGTTTGGGTTTGGTTTTTCATGTCTTGCACCTAGATATTGAACTTTTCTTTTTACCATAGCTTGATCAGTTGCCTTAGCCTTGGTTTTCTTCCTTCATCCCAGAATATTAGCAATACCAAAACAGGGAATTGCTTCCTGGTAACTCTTCAGTGTCTGTCTAGTTAAAATGATTTTACTCCCTCCTTGTAGCTCATAGTGGGCATTGTCTCAGAAAGGACACAAAGTTTTGAACATCAGGTGAGTTCTACCTCCAAGGCATTTCCCATATCTGTCCTTAGCAACACTGGGTAATGCAGAAATCTGAATTAATGTTCATCTCTTCTTTGGGTCAACAGGACTCCACCATCCTTCCTAATGCTCACTATGTGAGAGTTAAACACAGCTAACTGCTCCCTCAACCCCACAATCCCAAATAAGCTATGAGAGATAATATGTTCAAAGGGATAAGCAGGTTAAAATACGGTGTCTGTCAGGTAACTGAGCCCATACATTTTGCAAATATTTTAAAATCATTTTACTGGCCAATATTACTGTTTATCAAAGCTCTCTTTTGTTTAGGTAAGGACTTGCTGCTTCACAGCCTGGTCCTGCAGTGTAGCCATTAAATTGAATTTATGACACAACAGTAATTACTGTGCCAAATCCAACCAGCTGCTGTTTAAAAAAAAAAAAAAAAACAACAAAACAACAAAAAACCCCTGAAAATCTAAGAAACAAAACCACTGGATTGTGCCTAACAGTGCAGAATTAGATGGTGGAGGACATGGAAATTTTATTTGAGCATTAATGTTCAGCAACGTAGCAGGGACACTGGAAATGAATGGCAGAGTAAGTAGCACATTGAAGAAATGTCTCCTCCAAGTTTATTTCATTCTAAGAGCCCTTCTCAGTGTAGGGTGTTGCCACAGTGTAAGGCACACAGAGAGCCAAACACTCACTTGGAGTGAACAAAAGCCTGTCTCCCGCTGATGCTTAATGCTGTAACTTTTATTAGCAGCAAGTGACAGAGGTTTAGCCTCCCTTCCTTTTTCTAGATGATTACATTCTTAAGCCGATTGACTGCAGTGACTAAAGGCAGCTGTTGATCCACACTCTTTCCTCTTACACACACAATGGCACACAAAAAAAAGAAAAGAAAAACCAGTTTTTGTGTGTTCAGGATAGGCTTAAGGTTTTGATTGCCTGAGCAGAGGTGAAAACTTGGTTGCTGTATCAGGAGCCCGGGATACCTAAGGGTAGAGTTTCTGCATGCCTAGCAGAAGGAGGTGGGGATGCTTTGAGTTTGGGAGCACAGAACTGAGCGTCCTCCTAAGTTCCCTTCCCTCTTGCCCCAGACATGGGGGAAAGGGCGGGAAAGGGGAGTACAGTAATAATATGCACTTGGTTGGATTTGGGCTACTAAGTCATCAACCTGGGAACACCACAACAGAAAAAGGGAGGATTAGTTAATCAAATTTAAATGCAGCCTATACAGTCTTCATACAGAGTTAGATTTAGATGTGTAAATTAAATTTGTTTCCTTCTCTTTTTTGGTTGTTTTGGGTTTTTTCCCCATGGTTGCTTATACCTAGATTTGTTTCCATGCCTCAGTCCAGGCAGGTACTGTGCTCCATGCTCAGAAGACCTTCAGGACATCCAAAGTGGCAGCTGTCTTTTCTGTTAAGGCTGAGGAGTGAGATACCAGTGCATGGGGATGTGGATGGTGTTGAACGGGCAGTTCACTGAACTTACAAGCCATCCACTGAAGCTGTAAATAGCACTACTATAGGAGATGGTATTGGGAAAGGATTCCTCATAACCACAAAACAGCTGGTAAGCTGGCTCTTTGAGAGGTACTGCCTTTTAACTAACTTGTCTGTGTGAACTGGCACAAAATTTTACCCAGGAGAAAAGATGACACTGGAAGTGGAGTTGCAGCTATAATTATCCAATTAAGCTTTTTTTCAAGGAAAAACGTGTCTTAGATATCACCTTATCTGCTGTAAATTAATGGAAAAAAACCCCGATCTGTTTCTACAAAGATTTAGGTGACAAGTTTCCGCCTTCAGCCTCTGTTGGCTGTGATGCACAGTAAATACATCAGTTACAGGTCTCAGGAGAGGTTGATCTAACAAGAAGGCTCCTGCTGCTGTCTTATCTCAGGTGAGAGGTAATTTACTGTTTAAAGGAACGTCTGAGAGCAAGACCTCATTTGCAAAAAGAAAATACAAATGAAGAAAGTCGTGGGTATTTTTTTTCTTAAGCACAAACTAGTGAGGCGATGTGGCTGTAGTGAAAAGGGATCTAACCAAAAAATTCAGATCTGCACTTTCCTTCCTGACAAAGCTGTGGGGGATCTGCTTAGGAGCCTCTCTAGCTAATGCAAAAACACACCAAAAAGTTCTTCCAGGTGAAATCCAGCTGAATGTGTCCAAGATACAACTGCAGCTTTTAAAGGGATAGTCATATGTGAAAAAAAATTACTTTGATATCTCAAAATGAAGTTTTCAAAAAAGATTAAAGCAAAAGGTACTCTTCCTACTGGGAACCTGTGCCATCTGTTTTACTGCTTTGGAAACTGCAATAGGGAAAAAAGTTCCTTTTGTGTGCTAAGAACAAATGAGAAATGCTGGTATCCTTACTACCTTTTGCTCCTCTCTCTATCTCCATATACCTAAGCTCCCATTCATATTTGAGTGACATAAAACGATTTATGAAGTATTGGCCAGACATACAGCTTGCAAGCTGATGGAAAAGCTTCTTGATTCTGCTTTGTGCAGTGTGAAAATGGATTTATGCACAGTGGAAGGACAGGGATGACAATTTGATAAGTGACATTGTTGTGGTAATTTATGTAGAGGAGAATTCCTAGATTGGACCTCAAAAGCTTGAGTAGACATAGATAATAGCTCACTGGTAAACCATATCCTGAGACATGAAAGCACTGCTGGTGTGCTGTCAAATAGGGAAAGCCTGTTTAATAATGAAAAAAGACACACTAGGGAAGCAGGTGAGTTTCCAGGTGGTAATAGAAGTATGGGTGTGGGTCTGAGTTGGAAAGGTTGCAGTCCCATGGAGTTAGCACTGAGGAGTGGAAAGATCCTGCTTTTTGTGAACATGCCAGGAAGTTGCTTGGTTTAGAGACACCTTGGAAAATTCTACACCCTTTGATGGAGTTGTATGGTAAAATGTGTTATTTTAATTTCAACCCACAAGTGCCTGATTATAGTTCATACAAATCTGTTTTCTGTGTGGATAAGAGAGATGATATAAGATGAGAAGGTGTGTTGATGATGATGATAACCATATAAAAGGGTTAAAAACATAGTTCTACTGCTTCTCTTTACATCACCTTCAATGCACCCCTGGTGTGTTCAGAATAGTCCATCAACTGTTACATTACCTCAAATGAAAGAAACTCAGGCTTAACTTCAGCAGCCCATGTAGGATATGACTGTGGAAACTGCTTCTCCGTGATGAGATTTCCAAAGCCTTGGGCTAAATCATCAGCTCTACCTTTCACATAGGGGTGGTGTTGTTTACACAATCCCTTCAGCCAAAGCTAAAATGAAGTGGCTTGTCTGGACTCCAGGGCACAGGAGCTGAGGATGCCACACTGCCCCAGGCCACACTGATCTGGGCTGCATCTGCCCCTTGCAGACACTGTCGTGTCTGAACACACCTGCTCCTTCTGCAAGCTGCAGTGACTGTACTGCCCATGTGAATGGACATACATCAGTAATCACTTCAACAGGAAACAAAAATCCCAGCGTTGGCAGATGCATCTATTCCATCATTCAGAAGGAGCTGCATCTATTTATTTTGGTTATCTCTACCAGTAGGTGTCATGATACAGCAACCTGTGAAAATTCTTGGTGGAGCAGGAGATAAAGCTGTTAAATAAACACTAATAATTTCAGAATTTTATTTAAGTCATTGGATGCCAGTGGTTAAAAGGGTGGTTAATTTTGCTAGATTCTGCCACACAGACATTACTCTTCTTGTTTTGGGTGCACTGCAAATGTAAACATCTGTCATTGCTCCCAAAATTTCTTTTTGATGCCTGCGGAACACACCAGTTTCCCTCGCTCCAAGAATGGTACCTGCCCTTCTGTGGGACACACTAATAATGGGGTGGGTAAGTGACTGATGAGTGACATTCTCTAAAGAAATTAATGATAACTTCCCCTTTGAAGAAGGAGGTTCAAAATGAATGCCACGCACATTTGCTATGTCTAAGAGCAGTCCACTTAGATATTTTTGTCACACACATCGAAGCACAACTCTCAGCCATGTCCATTTTTGTGATTTGTGACTTTGGTTTCATCCTTCCAGGGGGAAAAAAAAAAAAAGGCTGTCTACTCCAGGAAATCAATTAAAAGGAACTCTAATACACCAGATAGTCAATCAGGTGCCTGTGCTAATGAGGATCATGTCCATTTTTGCTGCAAATTACAGTGTGACATGAGTTTTCTCTCACCTTCCCAACAGCAAGCCTGGTGTGAATGCCAGACAGGGTGTTTAGTTTTCAAGCCTTTGCCTGCGCAGGCATGCTGCAATTTAAGAGTAAAGTAGCAGTGGTTCAAAGTTTGGTCTGATTGCTGGCCTGATGACTTCTCCTGAATACTTCTCCTGCTCCCAATTAAGGCATCCGTTAAAGTGTTTTGAGGACGTTTTTTGCTTGTTTGGTTGGTTTGGGGGTTTTTTATTTATTTCTCCTAGCCCTTTAAAGGTTGTAGTAGCAAAAAAAACCCCCAAACCCATCTCCATCACATCACACGAAAGGGCCTGTTGCTATTCAGTAAGAGAACAAAAACTGAAGTTCAAAATCTTATTAAAAATATCTAAACCTACCTTTGTTTACCTTTGCTTCATATTCTCAGCAAAGTTCTTACTCTAAGCTCCAGGGATCACAAATCCATCCTGGGTATTTTTAATGATTTTTGCAATTCGTATTTTGAAGCTATTCTTCTGGTTTTAAGACATATGTTTACAACTGAATTTCTAGATTCTTAAAGGGTTAAAATGAAAAACTAAATGGAGGCTCATTAAAAGGATTCCTCAGCACAGATGGAAGCAAAAAATATTTAAGAATATGCATTTCATTTTAGTGAAAACTCCAACCCTGCAAATTCAGTAAAGAGGGAGTATAAGAACAAATATGGCATGAGGTTAGGAAGGTACCACGGTACAGGGTTAACAGCAAGGAGCCTGT
This sequence comes from Dryoscopus gambensis, assembly GCA_013389985.1. Taxonomy (NCBI): domain Eukaryota; kingdom Metazoa; phylum Chordata; class Aves; order Passeriformes; family Malaconotidae; genus Dryoscopus; species Dryoscopus gambensis. The sequence goes on along the minus strand of WEIT01019453.1, from coordinate 38,461 downwards.
GAGTGACTTCTAGTCAGGCAAGACTTGATGGAACTTTATAGTCAGACTCACCAACACCCACAGAAAAACCCCTCTGGACCTCTGACCTGGAGGGGCTGATCACCCGAGTCTTACTTGAGCGTTGGCTGATAAGCACTGCCATCTGCAGAACAGAACCAAAACTACTTAATTGGTAAGACAACCTCTTTGACAAGTGTGGGTTTTACACAGCACACCTCCAGCATGTCATACTGTCACTCTTGAAGGAAATGAGACAAGATCACTACATTATTTTGGTATCCCAAAATACTTTGGGAAGAAGTCTGGTCTCTGTTGAATTCAACAACAGTGAAATATTCATGAAGCAAAGCTACCACAGCGAGCCTGCTTGTCACAACTAGCCCACTTCAGAGTGGTTTACCATTTCTTAGCATTCAAGCTGAATCTACTACTTGGCAACTAAATTTTACAAGTGAACATACCAAATTAGCTAGCAGGTTTCAGTGGATGAACACAGAGTCTATTGCACCCAAACCAAATGCTTACAATTTTTGAATTGGAGGAGTCTCAGTCAGTAATGAATGAGCTTTTTACCTTCATCCTAGAGCTGTCAGCCTTCTAGAATGTAACTTATAGTCCAAGTACTTGGTGCAAGCCTCCCAGCTCAGCTGTGATTGCTGGAAGAGCTATTATAATGCAAGATATGTAATCAACTGTCCAGCTTTTGGCTGGGATAGAGTTAATTTTCTTCCCAGTAACGGGTGCAGTGCTATGGCTGGATTTAGAATGAGAACAATGTTGATAACACGCTGGTGTTTTAGTTGTTGCTCAGCAGTGGTCAGGGATCCTTCAGCCTCTCATCCCACCCCACCAGCGAGCAGGCTGGGGTCACAAGAAGCGGGACACTTGACCCCAGGTGGCCTGAGGGATAACACACACCATATGGCTCCATATACAAACTGAGGGAGGGAAAAGAGGGAAAGCTGGCCAGCACCACTGCTCAGGCACTGACTGGGTAGTAAGCAATTGCACCCTCTTTGTGATGCATGCCAAATCCTGAAGCTATGGCTGAGGGTAATGCTTCTCATTTTATGAAGATTTTCAAAGGTCTTAGCCTGAGATCTGCTCTCTGTTCAATGAGTTCCATCCCTTTTCCCGTTCAGGAGTGGCCCTGATAACATATTCACAGCCTAGGACAGGATCTGCATAATTTGAAGTGTAGGTAACTGTTTCTGATAGTTCACTAATATAAATTTAGTGAACAAATAGTGCTTCCTCTCAAAATGTGTCAAGTTGAGTCTTGACTCAAGTAACTTCAGACAAACAGGTCTGGGTCTGCAGAGTCCTTTCAGGGCTTGCTGCTCATCCAGGCACCCAATGTCTACGGACTTCTGTCATCATATTGTGTCATTCACACCGCATTACCATAACAATGACATCCTCTTATTGGTGGGGAGCAGGAGAAGCCTAATAAAAAATCAGTTTCCTTGTTAGTATTCTCAATTTCCCCTACAGAAGAAAATTAAAGTGTCCTTTTATAGAGACAAGGATGGGCAGATGGCCCTTTTTAAGCAAAGAAAATTAATTTTCACTGCTTTACATCCTAAAAATGTACCATCTTAGCACAATGTACAGAGAGACAGCTAGTAACCACATTTCTCTCTGTTTCTTGGCAGTGGAATTCTCTTTCAAGTTCCGGAGTATCAGCCTGAAGTCCCAGTGACAGTGACACTGGGAGAAACTGCCAGTGGAACATTTTTTGAACTACTACTGAAACATCCCCAAGCTGCCCACAATGCTTGAGGTATAGCATTTCACAGACGTTTTCCAGAAACTTCTCAGCCCAAAAATACAGGAAATGCAGCACCCAGCCAAAAGGCCATGGGAATGAGAGCTTTCCTGTAGCATCATAGAGAACCCATAACAGCCCTCTCCTAGACATGCTCTAATAATGGGCCAAGAGACTGGCTCCTCTGGGATGCCATCCAGAATGAATTCAGCAGGCTAGAGGAGGGGACCAATGTGAACCTCATCACGCTCAACAAGGTCAGGTACAATGTCCTGCACCTGGGTCAGGGCAGCCCTCAGTATCAGTATAGACTGGGGAATGGATAGATTGGGACCGGAGAAGGACTTGGGAATACTCTTGGGTGAAAATCTGGACACAAGCCTGCAATGTGTGCTTGCAGGCCAGAAAGACAGACACATCTTTGCCTGCCTAATTAAAAGTGTGGCCTGCTCTGGAGCTCCCCACACAAGGAACACATGGATCTGCTGGAGCAGGTCCATTTTCAAAAAAAAAAATTGTCAGAGGCCTGGAGCACCTCCCTTGTGAGGAAATGCTTAGAGAGTTGGAGTTGTTTGGACTGGAGAAAAGAAGGTTCTGGAGCAGCCAGATCAGCCTTTTGATACATAAGAAAGACAGAAAGTGATTTTTTACCAAGGTCTACAGAGATAGGACAATGTTTTTAAAATGAAAGAGGGTAAATTTATATGGAATGTAAGGAAGACATCTTTTACAATAAAGATAGCGAGGCACTGGAACAGGTTACCCTGAGAAGCTGTGGATGCCCCATCTCTGGAAATGTTCAAGGCCAAGTTGGACAGAGCTTTGAAACTTGTCCCTGCCCATGGAGAGAGGTTGGACTAAATAATCTTTGAAGGTCCCCTCCAACCCAAACCATTCTTTGATTATATGACTATACCAGAATGTAAATGATTTGGTGTTCAAACCATTAATGTTTAGTCAATAACCATGTGGTAATTTTTTAACCAAGCATGGTTTCAAGCCTTTTATCATCATTGTTTGTAAAGCAGCAAAATTATGAATGACAGGGAGACTAAACGGGGTGTGCTGTCTTCTTTGACACCCAAATCCAAACAAGAGAGTGGAATTACACCATAGAGATCTCCCCCCAACAGCAGAAGAAATCTGGACTCCATATACTGTAAATAAACAGTAATAATAGTAATTTTTTAAAAGGAGAAATCATACGATTTTATACTTCAGCACTGAGACAATTAAATTTTCCAACTCTATGCTAGATATTAAGGATTTATATTAAATCCCTAATTTTATTTCTGTTGTTATTTATAGTTTAAATCAATCAATATATGGTTTAATATAGTATAACTTGATTGGACAGAGACATTTAAAAAAACCCCTGTGCCTCTAATTATTAGAGAATGGCTCTGCCAGTTAAGCATGCCTTATAGCTTGCAATTTTCAAATATCAGGTGCAGCAAATGAACATTGTTAAGGCTGCCTGCTGGCTAGAGCAGTAAGAGCTTTGCTCAGCTAGAAGCTGTTTCTCCACAGAGCAAATCCTTTCCTTCCTACTACAAAATATGAGAGGAAATAAATATGTCAAGCTCGTGGTGCTAAAGCACTGTGAATTGGGAACCACAAATAAAATTAATTTAAAACAGTTAAACAGACACATGTTTGAAATATTAATAATAATTATCCCTCCTATTTTTCCAGTTTTTCCTGCTGCTTTTCCTGCTATGTGTACTTCACTGTGCTGTGAATGAGTGTGAAAAGAAACAGCACCAAGAACTGATAAGAAACCGTACAATAACAAAACAGCAGCCTCGCAGGAAAAAAAGGAAAAGTTATCTGATATTTTTCCAGGGGAGCATTAGGAAAAACTTTTTCAAAATCTTTGAATTCTTTTCTAGAAAACCTTGGAAATTCAGTAACACTGTTTTTTTTTAATTAGATCCTGTAGATTACCTCCCTGCTGAGTCAAGAAAAGGAGAACAAACCTTTGTGCTGGATCCTTTTCCCAACTCTCCTTACACCATAGTTGGCTAACTACAGCAAAGATATACTTACAAAAAGAGTTTTATATATACAGTCACAATAATTAGAACTCTTACACTGTGTTTCCAGACATCATTAGAAACAGCAGCAAAAAATTTTGCATAGAATATCTTTATCCAGACTTGGAGAAATTAACTGAATTATGTGGCACAACATAAAATTCCTATTCAGAAAGCAGTTGGTAATTTTACAGCCTTTCCAGCTCCTTTGTGCTCTTTGTTCAGTGGTGAAAAAGAGATTTAAGCAGGTCGTTTGGGAACAGGTAAAAAACTATTTCTGCACCCTGTTCTGTAAGGTTTGATTTAGTCCTGACAATGGAAAGGGGTCAACAGACCCAGGCATTCACAGGTTGTATGGCCTCAAGCAACTAATTTCTCTTTTTGCCTGATATTTTTGAATGATAAATCATGCCACATGACATCATTCTTGGCCAAAAAGAAGAAGGGGAAGTTGGGGTGGGGAACATGTCAAAAGTAGTCATTGCCTTGGGATCAGCTGGGCTTCACGTCTCCTGCTGGGAAGTGGTGAGGGATTTCCTCTGCATCCCTTATTCTGTTTCTTTCCTCACTTACTCAGCTTGGCCCAGTTTTTTCCTCGTTTTCGTTCTTTGGGTTTTTTCCCTGTGCCACTGTGGGAAGGGAGTGTGAGGGTGGGTGGGGACTTACCTGCCAGCCAGGGACAACCCACCACAGCCTCAAGCTGTTGTAGGCCGTGGACATGCATTTAGAAATCCTTGCTATAGGCTTGCTCTGTTCTTCTGGTCTGCTATATCTGATACATTGTATCTCTTTTACACATTATCAGGGACAGACTACAAGGCTGTGAACAACTGATCTTGTCCAGAACAGACATTTTATATTCTTACATATTTAAGCCAGTAACCACCTGTATGACATTGCTTGATTTCTACCATTATTTCACAATTCTTTTCCACACGCTGGTGTTTGTCAATATTGGGTGGAGTCTGGACTAGATCCTGACTTCAGGATCTACCAAGATCAGCTTTTCTTAACATAGAAAAAAACGTATGTTTTCCTTATGAATGCCTCACAAGCCTTTCAAAGCCAGATTCAGAGGAGCTTCAATAAATTTATGGGGAGGTTTTTAACACAGTGCTAGGCACTTCGGAGAAATGAAATTGTTCCTCATTTTCAATTGAGTTTTACCAGCAAAACCTACCTCCACCTACACATTATTCAGCAGGGACTCAGGCCATTACAGCAAGAATATCCAGCTTTAGTATAACTCTGTTTTCTAATCAGTTTTATAGCCACAGTCCCATAAAAGTTTACCTGCTTTCCCTCACTTGGAAAATTCCTTCTCCATAGAGGATGGGCAGATTTAGAACTGTCAAATACTTGCTTACCTCTGTATACTCTTTCTGTAGCTTCTGATACTCACCATGGCTGGTATGGTGCGTGTTCTTCAATGGCAGACAGCAAGGTGCCAATCTGGATAAAAACTTTTGACTCCAGATCTCTTTTCATGTGTTCTGACTCCAGTTTCCCAGCAGGCATTGAAAGCAGTAAACCAATCTGATTAGTTGATAAGGTGGTCAGATTGATAAGCTGTCCACTCTCACAACCCAAAGCTGCATCTAAAGATATTACCCACAGCTGCCTGCCCTGTCAATGGAAACTACCGTGGAAATCAGGGAGAGAAAAATGGATGACTGACTTGTCTTCCCAGTGTGTATGTAAGCCTAAAGAGACTCAACATACCCAGACCATGGTCAGGTTTGGTACTTAACCCTGTAGGGATATTTCTGGACATTGTGACATTTTCCCACCATCCCTCCCAGCCCAGAAATACTAAAGACTAAAGGTCTGACAGGACGACTCACAAAGAAACTCCAGGGTAGCTAGGAAGATGTGAGGCTGTCTCAAGAAGGACCAGCACCTGCCAGTCTGCACTGATAAAGTTCTGTAGCGAGACATCCACCAACTTGAAGCACTAGCTTAATAAAGATGTTGGATATAAGGATAATACTTTTCTGAAGGCAGCCTTAAGCAATCATAGTCAGTGGACTCACCCATGCTGGTAGACACTGGCCTTATCCTAACAGCAATATTTAGGCTGATTTAATCAGGCCTTTGTTACAGAAGATGTGGATAAGAGAAAAAAAATAACCCTGAGGTTATTGCTGGATGCTTGAGCAAGATGTTCTCCCTTGTGTTTTTACTGCCTTGTGTTTTGACTTCTGTGTCAAAGCAGACACAGAGTAGGTGGGTCTGAGACCTGGATTCAAGAGGACAAATTTAATTGCAATTCTTGTACGTAGATTTGCACACACAAAAGTGGACAGAGATTTACAGCCTCTCCTTCACAGGATGGATCTGAATTTCAGTGTCCTCTTAGAAGAGGAAGTTAAAACTATAGTTGAATCTGTGATTGTTCCAAAGAAGAAATTAATAAACCCAGTACTTAGAGATGGAAAGAGCTCTAGAATAAAAACTCCCATCAGTCTGCTGGAATTTGGCATAGACAAACCACTTGAGGACACAGTTATTGTTAAGCATCGTTATGAGATTTTAAAGAAGGACATCAATAGCTCCCAAGATTAAAGAAGACCCTAAATGTTCCAGATGAGGCACCCAGAAGAAGATGATGTGTGTAGAAGACATATTGTAGAAGACATACTTGGAGAACTATCAAAGTAGGCTGCGAATGAAGCAGGGAAAAGGGAAGACAAGTCATGGGCCTTGAAGGTTGTATGGCGACCCCTAACTTCCCTACTTCTCCCTCAAGAGAAGGAGTAATTGAGGGAGAAGAAAGAGGAATCAGAGGATAGAATAATGAATTAAATTTCTTACCTCCTTGTCCTCTAGCTTCTTGTCCTTACCTGGATTTAGCAAAAGAGCTTAAAAAGTGGTGAGGTGGCTCAGCTGAGAAGGATTCCTGGCTGGCAACAGCCTCTTGAAGCACACTGCCCTGCACAACAGGACCAAGGAAACTTGGAAACCTAGGCATAGCTGCCACTCTTGTCTGTGGAAGATGCATGCCACAGCTTTCTTTGGGTGAGGCCCAGACAGTGACCTGGCACAAGGTACCTGCTTCATCCCCTCCTGGCATGCAGGAGAGGGTGTGGATATGCGAAAGTGGAAGAAAGGAAAAAAGGCTCTTGGCTCTGAATGGGCTTTTGAATTCCTGGTGAGACAAAAGCTGAGGCAACTCCACATCCAGGGCAGAGACGAGCTGTAGGCTTTCAGGGCCATGGGGAGACAATCTTAGGAACAAACACGCCTCTCAAGTGATGGGCAAGTGGTAAGGATTTGCAACAGTATTCCCATACCAAAGAACAGGGGCCTCTAAAAAGACATCAATAGTTTTTTAAGAACAAACGTAGAGTGGCAAAATGGTGTTCCCTCCAGCCAACTTTAAATTATATATGCTACTGACTGAATCCTACTGGATTTACTCAGTAATTTTGAGAATTGATGTTTGAGGGCCCATATGAATTGGACTGCAAGACCCTTTTCCTTGTTAAAAGACCATAATAGTTATAGCTTTAAATGCTATTTGATTTAAATGTTATAATGTTTCACAATCATGCATTTAAACACAGAAATCTGTTTATTTACCCAAACAAAACAGAGGAAATGATTCCAGCCCTCAGGTTTTGAATTCTCATTTAAATATGTGAACATCAGTCCACAACTTAGAGATGTTTGTGTATCTGTGTACCTCCAAAATACTCATATTTCATAGGCTTTTTCACATTAATATTCACCAACAGTATCACAAAAGTTCTTTTTCTTTTACATAACTGTAAGCAACAGTAATTCTAGAAACACTAGAGAAAAAAAAAGCATAGCAATGTCCACAGTTACAAGAAAAAGTGCACATTACTTGGTCACAATCACAGTCATTACTTGGAAAACTATATGTAACAAGTAGATATAAAATATCACTGATGCCTTAAACTCATTGTCAAAAACGGAATTACATAAAATTTTGTACATGAAATAAGGCAAATTTAGGAATGCACAAGAAACTTGTTATTCAACAAAATCTAAACAACAGAACAGATAGTACAATAAGCATAAACTAAAGTACTTTTTTCTATATACTTAAAAAGAAGCCTGCCATAGTGCACAAAGAAAACACCATTAATGTGTAATCAATATTATAAAATAAGAAATAGAGGGGTTGGGAAGAGTGGGGAAGGGGAGAGAAGAGTTTTATTATAGTTGCAGCTGCATCCACTTACAGTTTTGTACAGGTTTTAGCTAGGCCTGGGAATTATACAAATTATACCAGAAGTGTCAATGACCTTTGCTGGTAAGAATTTTGTTTAAATTAAGGAAAAAAAATAAATACACACAAGAGTGCAAATTTTCAGATTGTCACTTGCAACCTCTTAACATTCATCATCTACATCCAATCACAACTAGAGGGACTTGTATAAGACAGCAGCAGTGATCATGGAGTCAGATGAGCTCACCATAAGAAATCAATTCATCTTTTTTTTTTCTCAACGATATGTCTTTTTTAAAAAACGCTCAACTCTTTATTAGTTGCTAATAAAGCTGCAATATATTACAGAATGGAGTTGAGAATGGCATGAATGCAGGAAATGCATACTTCCTTTGGAAGGTATTCCATAGATGACAATTTACAGTACACAGGGGAGGAATTATCCAGCATCAAGAGTTACTCGTTGTAGAAAGAATATGAAGTTGGGGAGAAGGGCACAGCCAGGGGTTCAAGAGAGGAAGGGGGGACTTAAAATAGCTCCTCAAAACATTTTCAGGACCAGTGAAAAAGTTTACCAAAGTAAAAATGAAAAATCTTGAATGAAAACAAAAATCTTTTGTTTCGTTTTTTATAAAAATTACATTTTTTTTAAAATACAAGATCCTTTTAATTGCAATTGTGCCCTGTAGCAACAGGACATTTGGCAATGTTTTGCCATATACTGCAGCTTTAAGTCCAATGAGTCAGTATCACATTCCACTAATATTGCACTTGGATCTTGAACCACTTGTTTTAAAAAACCATCACAGCATCTTCTGTTTCCTCCACTTGTTAGAATGAGTTAATTTCTAGCCACTTTTTCGATATTTATGCTGACACACTAAAACAAAAGCAATAGGCTGGACACAGGAAAGTACCTCAGAAATACCAGAGGTCGAAGTTCACTTGAAGCACCTTAACACATCACTTTATGGATCAAGAACAGTGTGGCATTATGGTAATTAACTCTCCTAAAAGACTGTGCAGTAACTGAAGTGTGTGCTCTGGGAAATCAAAATGTCATTAGTGGAAATTCTGAGATAAGACCAGGCCGGTGTGAAGGTCACGTGACTCAGTTCTGCTGCAAAATAAGGTTTTCAAGTTCATCTGCGGAGCGCAATAAAAACGCGGCTGATTCTCGGTACCCTGCCACAAGCTGCCTCACTGCGTTTATTTCAGTCGGACTCAGCTGGGGTCTAGAGCTGGAACTACTGGAGGATCCAGAGCTGGTTGCTAACTGCCTCTTCATACTGAGATCTGTTGGACCTGCAGACAGCAAAGGGAAAGAAAAGATGCTTCAGATCTGCTGCCAGAGACGTTTCACAGGTTTGTAGATACAAAAGCAGAATAGTAAGATCTGCTCGCAGCTGAGTGCAAGTAGCAGAAATATGCAATAACTGTCCTGTTACCAGGCACCTTGACAGGAACCACAGCAACTTATATTTATGTATTGCAGACCTCACTTATGGAACATGAGGGCCAAGTCCATTGCCAGCAGAAAATGACCCTCTGGGGGCATATCCCAACAGTGTGAGCCACTTGCACCCCAAACCCTGCCCTGGGATCTGACGATGGTGATCAGGCAAAAGGTTCATCTCCTGTGCCTCCCCTCAGCTCCAGCCGCCAATGTAGACTTCATGGCAATGTGCACACTTGCAATTTTTATCACAGAAAATCCAACTTATGTTCTCTAGATAGCTGTTTTCACATTTTATGCTTCAATCAGCATGTGGCCAGATTGTGAATCCCTTGCAGACGTAGATAAATGGTCATCCACATGACTTGCCTGACGCTGTCTCATCACTTACATAAATAGCTGCTCATGAATGAGATTAGGCTGGTGACAATCTGGCTGCCACAGTGAGGAGCACACTATCGTCTGTGAGGGCTGCATACAGCTGGCAATACTTTGCAAGGATCTTGTAAGGCCGGAACACTGACAGGGAATTCTGCAGCAATCACCATGCTGTTGTATTGGCAGCTCACAGCAATATCCTTAGCACTTTTCTTCTTTCAAAGAATATTCTCATGACCACGGACACTTCATATGGAAGACAGCATTCCTGAGGGCTGTCTGCAGGTTACTGCAGTTGGCAAAACATCTGCCATCATGAACTTTGGCTTTGTGGGGAAATTCTCTGGCCATTTGATCAGTTATTAACCAGCTAAGATGCATGGTGCTTTGATGAAATGTTTGCATTTTCCACTCAACACATTTTTTTTTCTTCCCAGAGTGTAAATTTGGACAGGTGGAATTGGACTGAGGACTTTTTTGAACATACATAGAGGGATACAGATGGCAAGTATACCTATTAAACAGTATATCTTGTGCAGCTCTGGGAAATACTGCTCTCTCATTTTGACAGTCTAGTAAATCTATACTTATGGCAGGCAGAATATCAGACTATCCTGATCCTAATTTTAATCCTCTCTTGAAAATTGGGATCAAGCTATCCAAAGCAATGTATCTTGCTTTCCTACAAGAAAAATGTCACTCTTCAATCTGATCAGGACAATATATGTCAATGCCAAGGCTTTCCAGAAAAGACTGGAATAATTTTAAAATTTAGCATATTCAGCTGTAGAACAGAGAACACATTAATTCATACTCTGGAAGTCCTCCTAAATAATTCCACCAAAATCATAAAATTCAAAACAAGACTCATAAGCACTAATGGAAAGAGATGTGTGATTTCCAGAAGCTAAAGATCTGTTCATAAATCTTACTTATTTTTCTTTCTTATTTGTTTGTGCAGAGGTACAGCTGAGACCACAAAAAATGTGGAGACTTCCATGTCCCACACTCACTGAAGTTAAGGAAAAATCTCCCCTTGACTGAATGAAAGAAGAGCTGAGACTATGAAAACAAACTACTCAAACAGAAAGGGTCCTATTAGATCTGATTTCCTACTACACAACTAGCATGAGCAGCACTTAGCCTTACAGCTTGTATTATCTGGTTTTACAGTGCCATAAATGAACTTACTTTTAAATGACTTCCAGTGTATAAAGGATAAAATAAGCACATTTATCTCAGTGAATTTGTTTCAGTGTGACCGCACACTGCAGGAAAATGATGATAGTGTGAAGAAGCTCAGAGGATATTTTTACTAAAATCTTAACCCACACAGAGAAGAATGGTATACCAATCATAAAGCCAGCTGGGCTGAATGGTTGTAAGAAGCCATTAAAGACATCTATATTTATTGAGGCAGTATTGAAAAAGCTGCCACTGACATATTGAGGGCATTGTGCTCCACATGAACCTACTTTAACTTTTATGTTCTTTCCTTGACTTTCATTCATGTCACTGCCAAAAACACTCACACACACAGACACACACGCACACACAGACACACACAATATCTGGCAGAACAGAACTTCTGCAGCAGAGCACATCATTTTATGAAATGTAACTGAAGGGCTTTTCTCATTGGTAATCCAGATTTTAAGTGACATAATAGGATACCAGTTTATGTCACTCATAAGTGAAATATACATGGCAATGTGCTTGGTCACACCTCTCAGGTTTTCCTTACACAAACTGATGGTGCAAAGCACTGCTCTGAAAGGAAAGCTAGGAGAAGACCATGTCCATCATGCACAAATCAGTCTAGGTCCTCACAAGTCTATAGGATCTAAAGCTTACCTATGACAGCCCAAGCCTTATATCTGGGAGAACACCTCACTCAGAGATTAGTCCCAGGATGTGTTATATTGGTCTCAGCTTTTAACAGCTTTGATAGACACTCACTGGCAGTAATAGAGATTCTCAAAGGTTGGCCAGGCTGCTGAATACTAAAAGGCTAAAACTTATTTCAGCTTCATCAGTCATATCTGGTCATTTAAAATCTAAGTAATATGTGCAACCTATAAGTGCATTCTTATACTGTAGATTTTTCCCATGTAATTTTATGCAAATCAGCTATTGAAACATGGAAACCTAAACCCTAGTCATACCTACCATATCTCTTTAACCGGACAAATAAGTCATAGCTGTTCTGAAGGCTTAAAATAGCTGGTTAAGGACACTTCATATACATCTATCTCCAGAAGCCATCATGACAGGTTACTAAATCTGGAAAAAGCTGAACAGCTTCACCATCATGTCTTTTAATAACTATCTTTACTATTTCCATAGTGTATTTAACATTATTTATTAAGTTGCCAGTCCTCACAGGAACAAGAAAGTGTATACTTGTAAAGAGGGAAATCTAAATATTTTTGCAATGAATATTAAAGTGTCAGGTTCCTCCAAGATGTTCCTGCACATTTTAGCATACTGCTTCCTATTCTGGAGTACTTCAGGACCATTAAAAATCTTGATTGCAAACAGTATCACGTTCCACAATGTCTGTTGAGCAAGCAAAGATTAAGCACGTATCACAGAGATTAAGGCAGGAGACTTATTTCCATTTCTTTCTTTCTCTTAGTGCATATTGCCAAAACATGAAATTGTCACTTTCCATGTTTTCATAACAGCACAACATTCTCTAAAGCAGTGGGTTAAACAAATTGCTGAGACAGAGCCTTTCTTTTATACTCTTTCAGAAGACTAAAGTATTGTTCCTCTGCCTCTTGTTGAGGCCAACAGACTGACACTTTAACATGGGAATATTTTTGACTTAGCACCTCTGTCCAGTTACATTGACCTGATTTCCCCTGTGAGGTGCAATTGTTCTTGTTGGAACCACATCCAGCTGAATATGAAAACTCTAAAAACCCTCTCTTCATGTGCTAGACAAACATTTATCAAATTAGCAGCTAGAAATATCTGCCGCTAAATACAATGTGGAACAAATGGCTTTTCTGTAAATTACAAGACTTTAGTGGAACTAGTTATTGCCTCATGCACTACTCATTACCAACGTGATTTGTATCAAACTCCAAAATATGGGTCAGATGTAGATGTGCTGATACTGATTGCTTAGACTCTATCAACTGTCTCAGCAAAATTCCCTTAAGAATTATGGTATGTTGTCACTGGGTAGCTACCAATCTTATAATTAACAACTACTGAAAGAATAATAAATGTGTCAGTGACTCTCAAAATGGTTATCACTATTGTAGATAATAATATGGAATAAAAAATAATTTTAAAAAGCTTTATGTGCGGAAGCATCTATGCTTCTACATTTTCATTAATAGTTAAGCAACCTTTTTCATCAGTGATAATGCAAAAAGCAGTGGTATTTATTTAGAGAAAAACACATTTGCCCATGCTTTGAAATCTCTTGTATGTACCTTTTCTATTGCACCTATTCTCCTCCCCCATTTTTTCCTCATGAGTGGCTTTAGAGGAGAGGTTGGACTACATTCTTACATACTCTGATAAAACTAAATAGAAAAAAACCCTATCAAAGTATGCTACCTTTTCTTTCCAAATCAGATGTATTTATTGTAATAAGAATGCTTTATTGTGATATTGTGCATCTGTCAATGCTTCTTTTCCTCCTGCCTTCAAACATAGAGCAGATGTGCCTAACAGTATTGTTTCAAGTGCCAGGAGAAATCAAGAAAACAAGGACTGATGAATTGGACCTTTTAAGCTTCTTTCTCCCTTCTACACCTCTCCCTCTGGAAGACACATCTTCTGCTACTTTAGACAGCAGAAAAAAAATGCTGTCTTGCCTGAGGAAAGCGATATGAAAACACAAATGCCTACAGCCATCATTCATCCTCAACGATCAGGAAACACAGTGGTCTGTGATTAAATGATTATATGAGATCCTTCCTATCCACCACAGGAGATTAATTATGTGGTGTATACCTGTGTTGCCTTGACAGTTGTTGCCTCAGCTTTGCACAGAGGTAGGAAAGCAGTATACTTCCACAGACATTCTATTTCCATCCCTGTGGTGGGAACGGACTAATACTTGTGTGTGCCACGTATCTGACAATTTGAAGAGGATGAGGAAGGAGGAAGAGGAATGTGGGGAAGGTCTTAACACAAAATTCAGCCAGCATTTTTCAGCAAGAAGTTACCTCCTTTGCCAAAATATAGGTCAAACCATTTAACTTCTCCCAACCCCACATTTTGTTTTTTTTAAATTGGATTAAACACACTGTCCCAGGTTCCTAACTCTATCATTCTTGACCTGTTTCTTCACGCTCCAGGCTCTATCTGTGTTAGAGACAAACTGTGTTCTCTTTCCCCTCTCTCCACTTTGATGTCATCAGTGTAGCACTGAGAACACAAAAGACTGTGCAAGAGTAGAGGTATAAAGAAGACCTGGAGAGAGCAACCACAGAAAAAACCCCATTCAACCCCTACATCCTGGCTAGCCAACCTGTGGGTAACCCACTCAGCACTTTAAAAATTAGCTACATATTGGATATTCTCATCTGTTGTTTTTTTTCCCCTTAGTTTGTCACCAAGAAGCCTCCATCAACCATGAAAGGGCCAAGATTTTACAGAAGGTTACAACTTGACCAAATTTTTGGATGTGGAAAAGAGGCACCTTCCCTACATGCCTTCCATGTACTTCCCTACTTCCCCTCCATGAACAAGTGGACAAAAATGCTCAGCACTCCTCTCCCTGCCGCAGAGCAGCATGGCCATGCTGATCCTTGTAGGTCAGCAGCACCTGCTCCGGGAGACTCCTGCAGCTGCTCCATTGGCTTCCACAGGACTGGACCGTCTGAAGGATGAGGCGGCAGAAGGACCAAGAAGGCTGACTGGCACACGGGTAAGAGGCCTGGATAAAGCAGGGAACAGCTGGGAGGGCATAGCCTCTGGAAGGGAGCAGCAGGGAGGGGTGAGCAGCGTGGTGGAAGTCCAGCAGCTACAAGCTGAGCCATTAGGCCATCGTGGTCTGCAGGCCTGCCCACGGGAGAGGAGGCTGAAAGAGAAGCCTGCCAGGGCTCAGGATTTGCTGTGGTGTGAAAGTATTAGGATTCAGCCAAAGAACTCACCTGAGCTGGAAGGGGACTGGACGTTCGTGGTGCCTGGGATGCAGTGCTGAGTAGTGGCTGTGGTGGAGGTAGGCTGCAGATCTGCAGAGAGAAATGGACACAACACTTTGTCTTGCTGTGACACGAGGGCATGGCCAGCCCGACACTGAGTCTGAAGCACCCTCTTTTTACACACACAAAAGGAACTGACTGACATTTCTGCCTAGAAAACCAGACAATGATGCAGAAGAAACAGTCCCAAATCACCTCCAGGAAACCCAGCTATGGCAGCAGAAACACATTCCACACCTCTGAGAAAATGGACTTCAGGAAATGATGCAGCTGCAAAGACCATGACTCCAAAGAGCCCAACATGCCTTCAGAGAGTGCTGACAGTCATGAGGAGAGGGCAGACAGCAACCCACTGAAATACATGGGCAGACAAGCTGATCCCACTCTGTCTGGAGAGGCTCAGGCTACATGCAGGGACTTCAACAATTCCTGGCAGTATCAAGAGATTTTGCTCCCAACACTATCTCCTGTCCTCACCCTCCTGCCGTCAAGCTGGTCATTATTCCGAGTTTGGTCGAGGAGTGATGGGGGGGGGGGGGGGGGTGGGCAGCTGAAGCCTTTGTGGCTGGCTAAGAGTTGGCAAGAAAATTTATTTACATTTACTGAGCTATTCCACCTTGGAGGTTCTCCATGCAGTTCTGTAACAAGAACTGCATTAGCCTTAAAAAAAAGAGTTGTGGAAACCCACCCTTCTCAAAGAGCAGCTCTCCTTTACCATCTAAAAGAATCAAACACAACATGACCACAGGCTTCTCCCCAGCCTATGTACAGGCTGACAAAGACTCTGTCAACCCACAGATTGCTTGCTGAATGTTTCCAGCCAAGCTGGATTGGTCTAAAAATTTTAATAGGAGGGGGAAAAGACACCTTGGTGCTGTAAGACCAAGCCTTTTCCTTCTGCGCTATTTTCCCAGCCCATAATAAAGGAGGGGTCATTGTACAAGCTGTTGCATTCTATTTGCTCATATTGAGCAGTTTCATGAAGGCCTGCCCCATGCAGTTGTATGAGGAGCTAATTATGGCTCTGTAATTAGCCATGTGGAAGGACAGACCTCCCCATGTGGAGAGAAGCCCTGCAACAGCAGGCACAGAGAGGTCCCTGAGCCAGAGCCACCAAACAGTTGGGAGAACAGATAGCCAAGTCTGTAAGGTCAGAGTAGGGATAAACTTTATACAGAGGAAATAACCAAATTAAATGAGTCACAGAATACAAAATACATGCATCAGTTGGACTGCTAGACAGAGAGTTAATTGGACGTTAATTATTATATTACTGTGGGGGAAGGTCCAGAAATAGGTAATCAAGCAGGGAGTTTTAGATAGCAATTGCAGCTACTGCAACTTCTTTTTCTTCTGTTTTAGCAGATACACTAAACCAAACTGTATTTGTTTATACACACGTTCTGATGGAGGTGTGTATTTATTTTTACACTAGGAGAACAACAGCAAACATGACAAGAACATTTGATAGGTTACTATATTGAAAAGGAATTGCAGTTTTAAATTAGTGCTTAGTTCCTGAAAACAATTTGCAAGTAGATATCCTGTTCTCCAGAGAAGTAACTCATTGACCATTTTAACAGCCTTGCATGTGTTTGGAACAAGAGTCCTTGAAACAGCATAATGATTGCAAAGAACTGTCCTATGAGGTCTGTCAGGAGGGTAATGGTTATCCCTGTCACTTGCAACTCCAACCACTCTTGTCTACCAACGGACATATCAGAGAGGGCTGACAGATCTCAAGGAACTGGCCTCCAAGTCCTCCAACTTCTCCTGTGGGGAAACCAGCTGACAGAGCCAGAGCAATTTACCCTTAATATCCAAGAGATAATTAGTTTGGCTACTGGTTGGTTTTGTGTCAGTGAGACTAAGAAATGGACAGAGTTGCCTTTCCACAACTTTCCTGATCTTCCTGAAATGGCAAGTGGGTCACAAATCACCAACCTAACTAGACTGTCAGCATCAACTGGTTTCCATGTCCTGGCACACAAAGACTTTTGGTTCATGGAGTTTATGTATTTTGGCTCCCGTAGGATCCCTGTGGAGAAGATGGACACCTTTGCACAACCTTCCAACTGTGCACAACCATATGGGAGAGGTGCAATGGCTGACTGATCTTTCAAAGTAAAAGGACATACAGACAAAATTGTCCAGTGCAAGTAGGGAAAGGCAAGGAAGAAGAAATGTTTGAGCATGTGTCTGTATGCAAACCTATCTTGAGCTTTAACTGTGAAAAAACGCTGGAGTCCTCTATGTTAAAAGCACGAGGAAAATGTGGCTTCTAATCAGAAAGCAAGACTAATTTATGGTGTTTAATTTGTATGTCATTTTTTAAAATTGCATGCTGAAGTGACATAGAATACTTTTGCCTAAACCCCACAATTCACTGAAAAATGGGAGTTATGAAAATGTATCCTATTACAAGGAGTTTGAAGGAAAAACAAGTACACAAAACAGTTGTGATTCCTCACAGTTTAAGATTATATAAACCAGGACAATATTGATGGCTTTTGCTGACAAATAACACATGGCGAGTTTAATTCTCCTCTTAGTTGGGTAAAAGGGCAAATGCCAACTGTTTTCAGTGGGAACTGGCTCAGATCCTCTCTGGACATAACGTAAAAGACAGTTTTAAAGTTCTTGCGCATTTTCACAAAAAAAACCCCAGATTTCCACAGCTTCTTTTAGTCTTACGAAAATATTTGATCAGAGACCATATTCTGTGCCTCAGATGTTCTCTTCATGTGTATGGAAACAATTGTAATAATTATTCAGTCTCTTTAAGACAAAGACTTTTGACAACTGAAGTATTATCATTTTAAAGCCTTTTGAAAACTCAGCACAAATCATCCACAGACCTTTGAGAATTTTGCAGGATGGGGGTGAAGAAGAAGACCTGACTGAAGGTCCCCAGGACACCACATACCAATAACTCCTTGCAGGCTGCAGCCCTGATAGCATTTTGAAAATTGCTGAGCATGCTGAATACAGAGGCTGTAGCTGAGCAATTATCATCTTGCCTAAGTCAGCCCCTCTCCCTGACTGGCACTCTCGTCAGCCAGAGAGGGATCAGCCAGGGCAAAACCCCAGGGATTTCTTCATCCTCTGAGACATTTCTTTAAATACAGTCCTGGGAGTCAATAAACCCTCAGGCTTCCAGAGTAATCACTTTTCTCTGACAGAGAGACAATACCCTTTTTATCAGAAGGGTACTGCTCTGCAGTTGTACAAAATCAATATGAGGGATTATTTTAAACAAATACCACAATTTGCTTACATTTTTTTGTTAAAAATGCATCCCAATGTAAGAAGAAAGGAATGTTGTCTAAATAAATGACGTCACTTGTTTTTTTCAGAGGGGCATACAATCTCATGGTGACACACATTTACGTTATCATTTTTAGTCTAGGGTATAAATGAATATGCTGATTTCTCATTTAACACTTGGTATGCCAGATCCTTATCTGCAGTAAATTAAAGTAGCCGGTGAGACCATGTGAGAAATCTATGTCAATTCATCTGTGTTACACAAAACAGACCTGAGTGTTTTGAAACTCAAGCCAAAAATATACTAATGGCCTCGTTTTGTGATCAGTGTAGGAGAGGACAGTAATGACAAGGTCCTCATAAAGTCATGCAAACTGACTGAAGACCTAACCTGGCATTTTTTTACTCAGTTTTGTTAGAGGTTTATGGTTCAGTCTTGCCCTGTTGTGTGTTAGTCCCTTGAAACTGGAAGGAGACTAGCACGCAGGGAGCAAGCATTTTGCTCAGCAGTCGCTGTTTGCAGGATTGTGCTCCTGCTCATTATGTGATAATAGCCTATGGATATTGAACCCCTTGGACTAGCTTTCTGTACAGCAGGGGGAAACACCCATCAGCACATATACACACAGGCACAATTTGTACAAAAACTCACCACTGCTAGAAGCATCATTGAGATTTAGCAGCCCACCTCCGAGCCCTCTGTAACTATGGTAACTGTAGGTCCCATTGCCGTTGATGTACAACACCTCCTGCGTGCTGGAAACAGCTGATGCTGAGTAAGTGACCTGGGCTGGCTCCTGTTTGTACTGCTTGTCAGCTGGAGCAGCCTCATCCTGCAAAAACAAGAAAAGGTTTGGAATTATGGTTACATTTCACCTTGCATGTGAAGGCCTTTTGCATTGTTAAGATTCTACATCTATTGCTTTCAGAAAAGTATAATGCATGTTAAACAAGAACAGATATGTTTCTGATTGACCAAATATCAGCATAAAAGAAACAACGGAAATAGGCGAGAATACAGGCTTCCTAAAAATATGAGAATATTCATTTATTTGTGCTCCACAAAGCCAGCCACACTGTTTCTTAAAGGAGAATATGTACCCTCTTACCCTGAAGAGCTCACAGTCTTCTTCAAAATCCAACCCTCTCCAGAAATAGTGGGAAAGGATAGGAAAAAGCCAGAGTACTAGAGTGACTCTTACAAGTCAAAGAATCCTACATTTCTCAATAAGATAAACCAATACAGAATGCACCAACTACTCATTTTGATGTATCAGTCTCAGAAATGACAGAAGGAATAGAGGAATGGAAGGGAAGAGAGGAAAAGAGGAAAAATAGAGGAATAGCATCCTATGTTTGGAAAAGTCTGAGTGAGTGTCCTTCCACACAAAGGCCATGTTGATGCCAACAGCTGGTCTGAAGGCTTCACAGATCTCAATTTGGATATGGTTAACTTCTATTCGTGAGAAAAGCCCATGAGAAGAAAATAATCAGCTTTACCCGGGGAAGTGTAGAATCAACAGAAGTACGGAGTCCAAAACAATAGAAAGAGAAAACAGCAACATACCCGCAGCTGTTATTTTTCTGAATGTCTGAATGCTTATGCTACCAGTAACCAATAATATTATATTGTAGTTAAATGAAAGCCAACGAATCCATTGTTGTAATTTAATAGCCAATGAACTTGTAACACGAATGGTAACATAGAATAGTCTATAAATATGTATATATAACATATAACATATGTAACAATATATAACATATAAATATGTTCCTGAAATATTGCTTTTTGCCGTTAATCTGGTGCAGTGTCCGTGCATGTGTCGTGGCCACCCCAACAGCAACAAGAAGTGACTTGAAAACTGTTGTTATCTGTGTAAGAGCAGCGCCTGTTCGTACACCATGAGTTTTCCTCAATGCTCCCTGTTTGCCTCTTTAATGATTGCATAATATTTAACAGAATTTAGCACAACAGCCCTTCAATTTTCCCTGAAAGGAGATGATGTTTCAGGTGAAAGTGTATTTTTCCCCATCTGCACTTACTGTATCTACTGCTTAGAGCACCTCACCTCCACTTATGATCACAGAATGCCCCAGTAGCAACTTTATTAATGACACAGGTGAAATAAAGAAAGGCATTAAGAGAAGATTTCATGCATTTTAGTAGTTGGAAACAAGGAAGACTATCCGTGTGTGACTGGCATCTTGCCACAGGGACCTCAGTGACACAAAATCTGATTTAGTCTGTATGTATTAGAACATTTTCTTTGTTTCTTGACTTTTTTATGAGTTTGATTTTACACTCTCATCTAATTAAAATATATTTCAGTGTTTTCAAATAAAATAGATCTATGGAGGTTTTGTTTTTAAAGGACCTTTTCAGAATAGTTAACAGAAAAAAAAGATCTGCTAGAATTATCTCGCCTTTGTGCAAGATTTTTTTCTATTTTATGCATGTCTCCTCTGCACAACCCTTTTATGGTTGCTAGATAGACCAAATATATTAAGAATGATATAAAATATCTGAAACCTTTTTTACAGTTTTTTACTTAGAGAGATCAAATAGTTCAAACAATGTCCAGTCTCTGTGTTGAAGTAAAAAGGGTTGTGAATCCTACATGCATTAGGAGCAGTTGTTGGTTCCACGTCTCAAAAAACCACTATCAACTTTCCTTAGATGAAGACATCCCTGTCTTGCAGATATCTATTGGTGAAAGAGACTTTCACCTGAAGCACAACTAAGATAACTCAGGAGAAGGGATATGTATTATTAACAGAAATTTTAATATTTAATACGGAACGCTGAACCATCAGACAATTAATTCCATAAACAATAAGAATGGGGCCTCTTGGGCAGTAATATGTGCTAAGACAAAACTTTAAATTTTTAAGAGAGTTGGCCAAAGTGGTCTCCTAAGCATTTTCTTAAGTAATAATAATCTTAAACAAACAGTTAGAATTGAAATGTGTTTTTACCGGTAATTCAACTTTAATATCATTTACCTTTCATCTCCAAAGGTCACTGACGTCTCTTATGAGAGAAAGTATAATATCTTCTCAGAGAATATTCATAAGCTGCACAGTAAAGTTCTATCTTGGCAACATAGTTTAACTCATCGTCCAAAATTTTAACATTCTCAAGACTCAGATGTTCTGCCTCCTTATGTCTAAAACTAAATGATACTTCCTGCCATAGACTCACTCAGAGACTCTTTTTTTTTCACAGAGCTCAAAAACAGATCTTCTGCAAATCTATCAAGGACTCTTCAAGGGGTGCAGTGCAAATAGGACTAACTCCTATAGCTGAGCAGAGTATCTCAGGATTGGTCTCCTTATCCTCGTTGTCTGGAACCCACAGATTTGCTGTCCCTAGATTTATGTGTCCTCCAGAGCCCCTCTAGTCAGGGCACTGGAGCCCTAACTGGGAGTGTGTTGCAGAGCAGATGAACTGAGCTTCTGGCAAAGCCCAGAATGCAGAGCCTGGCTGGAGGATGCAGCAAGGGCAATGGTGCACCTTGGTGCATTACCAGCCCACGTGTTCTGGAGCACACAGCCAAGAAGTGGGAGACCAGAGTTCTGGCTACTTGTCTCAGTACATGGTGAAGAGGCGGAAAAATTGGGATGCAGGGTCTCTGCTGGCTGTGGTGAGGAGGGGACCTGAACTCTGAGCTGCCATCTCCTAGCAACCAGGCTCCAAGCAAAACTGAGGTGGGAGTCATCGCTGGAGCTGTGCCACTGTGCGGGAAGAAATGCACAATTCACAGGGCTACAGAGACAGCACATGAAAAGGGAGCATGACTCAGTTCCCTTTCAGAAGTGCTGCCCTGGGAGGCTCCCTTCCAGCTAGTCCCTAACACAAACTCCACAAGCAGCTTTGAGGTCAGGAATCCAAGGTTGGAGCTGTGCTGCTGAAGGGGGAATCTTTGAGCAGGATTAATCATAGCCCTACAGAACACCATGACGTGTCATGGGATGGGGCTTGAGGTGCAGTCTGGGCACACCAGTGGGAAACGCATTCTCAGAGAGGTGAAAGGAGTTGAGGATGATGCTGAGACCAGGACTCCTGGTTCTGCACATGAACTCTAATCTCTTGGCCACTGTGCAAAAGGAGGCTTCCTCTAAATATTACATATCTCTTTAAGAGCACACCGGTCACCTGTTCCTAAATGATGAATAAGTTGCCGTACATTTCAGACATTAAATCTGATCCTTAATTAAGCATTTACCTCTGTCTCTGGGGTAACTACACGCAGAAACAGGGCAGGATTTTTGCCAAGCTTTTTCTGAGCAAGCTCAGGTGTCAGTCCTACTGGTAAGAATATGAACCATCAGCCTGGTCCCAGGGGGTTAAGTGTTGCCTCTCATACATTCCCCTGGGATTTAAGCATTTTTTTGGAAATGTTTTGTACTTCAAAAGGCAAACTTGTGCCATTTTTTCTTGCAGCCATACCTAGGATAAAGAAGCCAGTCTCTCTTTTTCTTGGAGAAGGAGAATATGAATATCATATTTACTTTTGTATACCTGAAATTTATTCTTCATAGATTCATTCTCTTCATTCTTTTCACCTGAAATGCCTTTGCTTTAAAGTAATGTAGAAATTAAATGTATTGTTGTTCCACTGAGAACGGAGATCTTTGAAATATTCTGTGTAAGTTATTCAGTACCTCCTGTTTCTCCCTATATAATGTTTGCACTGAAAAGGCTTATTTATTTAAAATTTTATTTTGAAGATACTTTCATTTCAAGACAATCATTAACAATTAACTAACCATTTAGTGATATGTTTGACCTAACTACCTGGAACACACACTGTTGTCATCATAGCAAAATACTAATATATAATATACAATATACTAATCTTTTAAAGTATTAAATAACCATTTTTAAACTATTTATCATTTACTTTTAATAAGAAGTATGACCAAGGTGCAGATAAAACATTTGTTCATCTAGAATTTGACTCATACTATCTTAATTTAGTATATGCCAAAGGAAATAAATCATTCTTCTAACAATATTTCTCTTCTGAATTTATTTTGGAGGAGAAGCAATTTAAGTCTTGAGCACATTACTGCAAAATGATTGAAAACATGGAAAAAATACTTTTTAGGTACAAAAGCATGCTAAAATAAAAATTCATCTGTTGGCTTGAAAAGAGAAAGCATGAGGTCCTTACTGTGATCCTCAACTTGATATAGACCAGAGATATTTATGTCTCTGTTTTATGTCAAGGTCTGTACTAGGAGAACACATTTTTTTTCAACAAAAGAGCAGATAAAAAAAATTATTTGATTTTATTTTTAATCAGGGAAGCTGGTTAGTATGTACTGTCCTTAGAGGGCTACTAACCCTCTAAGGACAGTACATACTAAGAAAATTTTCCATCAGCTGTTGCATAACCTGTATATTGAAGAAAGCTTTCTCTGCTCTGACTGATGCTCTGAGCAGCAAATGAATAGTTTACAGAGGAAACTCCATCCACAGCAAATGATGCTGGTGCAGATTGTCAGGACTGTGGTAAAAAGAGCAAGGCTCACTGGCAGTTCCCAGCCTCTTTTTCCCCTGCCAGCAGAGGCACAGCACGCACATCTCTTTTCAAACAGTCTTCATAGAAGCACCTTTAGCAGTCTCACTGATCCGTTCTGTTCCCCATCTCCTTTACCACCTCCAAAATAACACTAAAAAGCAATAGTTTGTTGAAATAGATAGCCCTGGCAAATCTGTGCTACACTGAGTTTTGATCCCTTATACACACAAGTGTCAGAAATCCAGTGTACTCCAATTAAGAGAGAGCAGTGCTATTGCCTTGGCTTCCATGTTAGCATCAGGCATTGCTAACATGCACGTGTAAATCCTGACAGGGAATGTGTGTGCAGATCAACTCACATGGCCAGTGCTAGCAAACCACAGAGCTAACAAAACTTCTGCAAAAAGAATATAAATCGTAATGTTCCAAAAATGCATAGATGTCAACACGCATCAAGCTACTGCTTCCAATAATGCAGTACTTCTCAGACTGACAAATCAACAGCTCTGAGAATGACAGCTTTTAACTGCCCCTATGTCAACGTGACTTTTTTCCCATAAATTAGAAAAGAGACAGAAAGGCAAACACATTTTTGCTTCATATTTCTTGATACTTCCTATTCTAATAAGTTAAACTGAAAAATGTGGATTGCTCGTTGTTCTTGTCAATAAACACTTCTTTTAGAACACCACTTTGAGGTTAGAAAAACTCAAATGCAGATAAGTCTTCAAACAAATAGGCAAGCCAGGGACCCAATATTTGCATATGGTCTTCCACTTTTTCAGCATAGGAAAAAAATTCATTTGCATGAAAAAACAAAGCAAGCTTTAAATTTTTTTTAGGTCTCAGTCACTTGTAATATGGCTTTAGAAGAAAGGAGATAACATTTCATATATTTTTCCTATTTGAATCCCACTAATTTAACTCTACAATTTTTGAATCAAAAGTAAAATAAATAGAAACATATGATAAAACCACATAACACTTTTCAAAGCATACCCAATTAATCCTTACAATACTCCTGATAGATAGGACTTTTATCGGTGCTTTTCAGATGGTGAGATTCTGGCAACAAAGGCAATCTTAAGCTAGAGCTACCTAATATGTAAAGCACTTGAGTTCTGCAACCACAACAACATAATGGGCTTCTTTGTGTAAGTTAATTTTTAAAAACTCAGAAGTTTTTAACTGGGAAGAAACTCAGAAGTTATATCACAAGGCACCCTGCTGAATCCACAGAGGATTGTGGGGCTGGGAGTTGTCTGCCCATCTCAGCTTTTGCACAGAGAAGTGGCTGCCAGGGTAAGAAGCCATCATCTGCATGGTGCAAGGTATTTAAAGGAGGATGAGCCACATGAATCCTGGCTCCCACTGAAGGGCCCGGAATCCGGCCCCTTCTTAGGCACCTATCAATCTGCTGTTGCCAGGACCAGATTGTGTACACCTGGTGCTCTGTCTTTCCAAAATCCCTGAGATCTCACCCCATTCTCTTTGATTCTCCAGTCTCATCTTCTACCCTCCATCTCAGTTTCAATCTTCTTGCCTAGCAAATCCTAATCTCTCCTTCCCAAAAAAGTCTCTTGATGCCAGATACCTGAGCAGCTTCAACAACTCAAAGCCGTTTGTTTCATTGTTTGTATTTAATCAGTGTTACATCCACCGATGGTCCTGTTTGAGATTTTCTCTCCATCCTCAGACTCCTATCAGTGTCCTAATCCCCAAAATCTTGTCCCAGAGGGAGCAAAGCCAGATTCCGTAATAAGACAGAGCAGCTCATGGTTTCAACTCACATTATTTCTCATTAGTAGTATCTGATCCTCTTTCACCACTAGTTCTTTAATCCACCTGGCCAGCTTCCATCACACTGCCAGCCTCAGATACTCACTCAACTTCCTCATCCAACCCCATTTCATAATGTCACTTCCCCTTCCTCCCTTGTTTTCACTGTTCTTGTCAACTCTCACAAGGCTCCAGCCCCAAAACTTTTCCCCTCCTTTCTGCACTGAGATCAGACTCATGGTCATACCCACTAAAATTCAAATAATCTGGGAATCTAGCAACTAAAATACTTTGATTGTGTAAGCATGTGCATCCAGTGTCACATCCTTGGTATAAACACTATATTGTCAGGAGCAAACCCAGAACCATTTTGGTTTGTTTTTTTGGGTTTTTTAACAGTAAATACACCTGAGGATCAAACTACCTTTACAGGATGAAATTTTCCTCGTTCTTGAAAATGGTTGTAATTATCTCTGAAAGAGTTCAAGAGATAAAAGACGTACAGAACAGTGAATGTAATCCCTGTGGGCTGAAGGTCATGGAGTTATCACCGAGCTGCACACCTAGTATTGTCATGGGAAATGTCAGGTAATCTTAATAAGTGGTGATTCTACCAACTGCTTGGATGACACACATTGTTCTGACAGAACACTGGATTTTTATTAGCTTTAATTACATTAAAGTAACTCTCTAGTGTTTGACCCAGCTTTTAATTTTATGACCAATATCCTGAAAGCCTGGACAGCTAAACACTTTGGCACATCACAGTAGGCTAAATTTTCCTTTAATTCAGCAGTAAGGCTGTTGATTCTGTGTGCTTAGCAATAGTGGAAATGGTATTTCTGCAAGTGATGGATGCGAGTTTTTACTTCAGTTTTGGTTTCCATTGCACATTCTTTCTCCCCTCTCCAGTTGCTAAGGTTTGGGTTGGGATTACTACTAAATAAACTACACTAAATAAAGACTGTTCAAGACTAGTGAGGCTTGAACAAAAAGAAAATAGACCTACATAATTCATAGTTTCATAAACCTACATAATTTCCTAAGTTTGAAATCCAAATGAAGCTACACAGTAGTCCTTTGCATTGGCTGACCTTCATATCTAAAGTACTGAATATTTATAGTCCTGTAAAAGGACATCTTTTAATATTGTAGGATGTGCTCCTACGGCTGTAAGCTCAGCATGGAGGCAATGTAAGGCTAGACCAGGAGGAGAACTTCTGTGCCCAGAAGCTGATCTAAGAAAAGCTACTACCGTCCCCAGAAAGCCTTATTTCTCTTACAATGGCATGAACAAAAGCCAGATTTTCAGTTAGGCTGGCCGACTTTCAGTATTCACAGTGAGAAAAGCCAAGCGTTTGCTACAGCCTCTGGTGGATTTGCACATAGAAATGTTAACCCATGTGACATGTTTGCCATGCAGCATCATGCCTTCTTACCTCAAAACTATTTTGAATAAAGTTCTATGAAATTTCCAGTCCCTATATTGAGGGACTATTAATAAAAATCAACATCTAGTTGCAATTTCAACTTGCTCTTCCAGATCCATAGCTGAAACCTGAAAAATGAGTGCTAGAATTTTATAGGCTCTTTAGGAAAATACTTAAAACATAATACAGCTGTATTTTATTTTCAGGGCAGAGTTCTTCTCTGATAACTTTTCAAGACTCATATGTATATTTATATTTATATTTGTCACATAATATTTTATTTTCAGGGCAGAGTTCTTCTCTGATAACTTTTCAAGACTCATATGTATATTTATATTTATATTTGTCACATAATATCTCTCCATCGGTATTTCTCCACCTCTCAGGCTATTCACAGTATTCCTTAAAATGATGCATCTATTGACAGTCCCATAATCTGGTGTCCAAAATCATCAGTACAGATAGACATAAAAAAATAATTGCACTTTTAGACAGATTCCTTCCCTTTAAGTTTAGTTGTCCTTCAAAACAGCATTGCAGGAAAAGGCACTAGATTTATGGATGAAGTCTATTAGAGCCAGCAGAAAGACTCCTGAGATTTTACCCAGAAGTACTAAATGCAAATTTGAGCAAGCTGCCTGAAATAAAACATGAAGTAAAGTTTAAACAATATCACAGAACTCATGCCAGGTATTCCTTGGATTGGGAAATGTTTTGATAGTTCAGGAGTGGACTTAGCAGTGAAATCAAAGAGGGACATAATTGCTGTTCTTGGGTTTGCACACTATTTCTCCTTTTGTAAGGAGCAGCTGGGGGATTGCATAGTTGTTTTCCACTCTCTGTTATCAGATCTAGACCATGTTTTTCTCTGCCACTCTCTCTGCACTATTTTCTTCACTTTTACTTACTTAAATCAAGTACGCATAAAAAATGAGAGAGCCCATTCTTGTGTGCCATACTACTCAATTTGTAGCTCAGTTGGAGCTGGGTATTCCAGCTAAGCTGAACACTCATGCTTTAGCTGTGACTCTATCATCTCATCATTACATGAAGAGCACATCAGTCTCAGAGTAGAATTTTCTGGCCTAAAACCTAAGATTACATGAAACAGTGCTCCTAGCCTGCAGAGGCAACTGTAATGAACATGTTACTGCCAGAGCCTAGGTATTAATGATGATTTTTCTTTGAAGTCCAGTTTCTAAATTTTTTCATACTTCAGATAAAAAAATATAAATAGAATTTTTTAGATGGTGGTGAAATATTGGTATGGTCTAATTGAGTTAAACTGAGTGTAATACAGAGTCCAGTTAGGCATTGCAAATGCCTGGAATGCCAACAGTGATGTGGAAACTTGAAGAGTGCCTATCAAAATGTTAAGCTGGGTGCTGGCAGCTCAAAGATCTCCAAACTGTCTTCCTGATACAGGGTATAGAGCCAAGAAAAGAAAGCCATGCTTCAGTTTCAGATTAGAAGGGCAGTAGGTTCCTTTTGCTTTGAGATTATTAACACTGAAATGAACTGTCAGCATCAGGGTTGTCACCAGGCATCAAAAATGACATCAGCTAGCATTCAACAAGAAATGAACGCATGAATCTGACATGGAAAAAAGAAGATCAAAATAAAAAGGTGCTATTGTGTAGAAGAGAGATAAATGAACCTCAACCTTCCGTATTTCCGATAGAATGACACATGATCTATAGACTGGAATGGCTATGTTAACCTTAAATAAAAGGTTGGTGTTTTCACATTGCAGCATTTGAGTCTTGTTTTTTCACCACTGCCACTTCACCTGCAGTACAGAAAACATCCTTTGGGAAGAGGCATTGTACGGCTGTTGCAAGGAGCTGTTGGAGAACCACTCCTGTTGGTGCACTGCCTATGCAGAGGGCTCGCTGTTCATAGCCTGTCACCTTTAGCCAGTTCATTGTCCACTGTGATAGCAGAAGTGAAACATGAGCATTCAGAGTCACCAGTGCTGGTGGTTGAGCACGGACACATGGATGAGGCTGCTCCTACAGTTTAGTTAACTGTTATGCACGGTCCCTGGGGAAAGAGAAACTGTGTTCTACTAAAGGACTGTGTTTCTCTGCCCAAATGGAATGGGATAGCATTTATCTTTTCCTGTGCTCCTTAAGATTAACTTACTGCTCTTTAGTGAATTTCTAGATAGTTGATTTTTGAATGTGCTCTCCCTGGTATGTTTTTTTTTTTTCCCCATCAGGAACAAAGGAATATTGAAAAGCATAACACAGCATAGCAATCCCATTTGAGGTGGACTAATGGTAGAAAGCGTCCTTGCAAGTTAATTTTATCTATAGCTCCTGCTGTTCTTGTCTTAGGTTGCAGTTACCCCCACTCATAAACTATTTCATAAGTTATACTGTTCATGCTCTCTATTTTTCTAGAGAATTTTAATACATGAAATATTTTAGTTAGCTAGATATTCCACCACTATTAATTGAAAGTTGTCTCAGTATACAAGACAGATGCATAATGCAAGACTGCACAGTGCACAACAGTGTATGCACAGCAGTGACTTCCTCAGAGCAAATTTAAACCACATGTCCACAGGGCACCAGGTTACAAGCAGCTACAGACATAGAAGAGGCAGAATTGGGTCTGGTTAAACACAGGAACTGTGCCAATGCCTTTAAGTTTTGGCAAACTCCTATGGGTGACAGTGTATTTCACAAAATACATGTGACATTTCCTATGGAGAAAGCAGTACAAATTCAGATAAAGGTGGCATGCAAAGAACAGAAGTGTCTTCAGCAATCATTTTCTGCCTTGCGGAGGAAGACAGGAGGAGAGAGGGCAGGTGGAACTTTTTTCCTCTCTGTTGTACCAGCAGAGGGAAGAGATTTGATAGGGCCCAGGCCTCATACAGAATTTCTTCCTCTCAGGATAGGCAGAAAACAAAGGCAGACTTTCACTCTGACCTAAAGAACAACACAGTATGACCCTTGCCTTGGGCTTTATGATAAGTCGTTGATTGAGGCTTTGTTTTTGGTAGTCAACCTTGAGAATCCCCACCTCCTCTATTTACACGTCCCCAACCCCTCCCAACTCTCATTTTCTTTTAAAGGAAAGCAAGTTTCTCTTGGAAGACGACACCAACTCCTTCAGCCTCTGACACGGAGCATGGGACCATAGAACATGAAAGGATCCTTTCATTCCCTGTGTCACCTCCATAGAGCTCTCAGCCTAAGATCACTCAGGACACAGGACCATGTGCACAGGTTTGCTAAACGTGCTCTTATCCTAAGAGACTTCATTTGGTACATGCCTGATCCCAAAAGTGAAGCATTGCATAATGAACTCCAGGGCCTAGGATGCCCCTGCTGGAGTTAGATTAACTAAAAAAGCTGAAGAAAATAAAGGTAAAACGTCAGGGAAAATGAAGTAGAGGTTATGTCATGTTAATTTTCATCTTGCTACATAAACCAATTTCTCAAAGCCAATTTCTTTGCAGAGGCCAGCATCTTGCAGAAGATCATGGCTACTGATCCTTTCTGATGCTGCTTTATTGACAGGCAGTACTAATGGAGGAGTCTGAATATCTGGCTTTTCTTCCAAGAGAGAAACAACACAAACTGCAAGAAAACAGTGTCCTCTTTTCCCATCCCAAGAGCAGTTTTGCCTGCAGGTAATGGTGCTGAATGAATCAATGTATTACTGAAACTGATGCGTGAGGACAAAGGCATAGCAGTACTTACTGCTGAACCAGAAATATGCAAAGCAAGAGAAATTCCTCCTTTGCAGTGTATTCCTCTCATTCAGAACAAGCCTTGCTATGCCTCAGGCAGCTCCACTTTTATGATCACAATCAAACATTTTTCTCCGCACTTTTCATGCCTATGTGTACTGTCCTAAAGAAATTATCTCAGTGAGGCACACCTGCAGGAGTTTCTTTCCCCCTTTGCCAAAATGCCATTTTCCAGTGACTGTGATGGGCACCACTTTCAGCTGGGATAGATCAACACTACTCCATTCAGTGAGGGAGGACTGTGGCACCAGAGCACCAACAGAGAAAATCTTTAAACTTATGAATCAAATGTTTAGGAAGCACACAAGGGAAAGTGTGTGGGAGTACTGGAGCTATGCTTGTGCCAGCTTTGCAGATTTATTACTACAATATCATCATGGTCAACATAATTAAACCTCCCACTATAGGTCTCTTCGTCTACTGCACTACAACTGGTATCACTCCCACCACTGCCAGCCTATTTTGTTGACACGAAACAGTTTTCCATACTTCTGCCAGATCTGGGATATGGAGATGCAACCACTGAAAAAAGCTTTATGGAAAACTATGGGGTACAATTTAGATTTTGAGTGATTCTTTCTATTTCTCTTCTGCTCCAGACTTCCTTTTATTATTACCTGTATTGCAGTGTGTGGCAGGGGCAATGGACCAAAGCACTTTATGTTAGATTCCAAATTAAATTCTTCTTTATTTAGAAAAAGATGACAGCCTAGACATGAAGCATTTGAGGGAAATGCTGAATTAACTTCCTCATTTTCAACTAATTAAAAATGTCCATGTGTTCCACTTTGAAAAGGAAAAAAAGTAAGCCCGCTGGAGGTGCATCATTTTGCTTCCACAGATAAATTATAGTAGAAGTTATAGATCTTCTAAAAAAAAAACAACAACAGTTTTTTTGTCTGTTACAGAGTGAGCAATTACTTTTTGGCATTCACTTAATGACTAGTTCTTGTTTTCAAAGGTAGGTTCAGATATTTTAAAGACATTTTACCCTGTATTTGATACATTTGGGCGCTAATTATTTTATTTCAAACCTGCATTAAAATTTGAACAGCATGTTTGTGGAAACCAAAATTCTTTTTATGAATTTAGTGCAGGGTATCTGTTTATGAACACTGTCTCAGGTATGACTTAACTTCTACAGTTTCAAAAAAAGTCCTTTAAGAATAAATGATGTTAAAAAAATCCCAAACAAACCTGACCTCCACACCCTGTGTCCAACTATTTAGTAGAAAGAGAATATTTTGCTACTGAAGAAGATGTGCTCTAAATTGTTTATAGAACTTGGCACATGTCCTTTAACTTCAGTACTGTGAGGGTTCTGTATTTTAAAAGATTAAGTAAATAAGAAGTGATGTTTGGGGCACGGCCTTTTGATTCCATAATCGTCAAACCAAAGTAGCATATGCCATTAGAAGAAACAAAGAAATGAACTTTGACTGGCCTTTAGAGGATGCACTTTCTGATTTGCTTTATTAAATGGAGACAGTAAAACTGAAGCTTAATATGAAATACCATGAGTAATAAGCATGAAATATGTGTACTGCAGTGCAAATCTGTTCCCCAAATATTCTCATTGCAGGGGAGAATTCTTTTGGCACAATGCCTGGGCTGCTGGCCACAGCCTGCTTGGCTGCCTTGTCCTGTGCCTAGCCTATTTAGCAGCTGGTGCTGCTCTCAGGCACTGCATTCAGTTCCTGCTCCTACAGCTTATTATAGGTTTAATTTTTTTCTTAGAAAAATATGTTTCTAAATTTAGTTTAGGAGATCAAGCCAGTTGTTGAATCACAAACATGTTCCTGCTACCAAACATAAGCAGTCTGTGCATACACTTCTACATGTATTTTCTGCAGAACTGCACTTTCTAATTGAGGAATACTTCTGAATCCATTGTGCAACTGGTGTTTGGAATTTAGGAGTAATTTATGACTCT
The DNA here is from genome assembly GCA_013389985.1 of Dryoscopus gambensis. Taxonomy (NCBI): domain Eukaryota; kingdom Metazoa; phylum Chordata; class Aves; order Passeriformes; family Malaconotidae; genus Dryoscopus; species Dryoscopus gambensis. Next base: position 5,751 of record WEIT01019453.1, on the reverse strand, counting down.
TTAAAATCTTTTAAATCTTACAAATTCAATAACCAAAACCAGAATATGCCTCTCTTGAAAAATACGGTTTTGCTCATACACACTGGCTTTGCATTGACTTCATTAAGCTGGCCCAAACTCTGCATGATAATAGGGATTTACTCACCAGAAACATTATTCCCTGCCTGTGCTGTGGGCAGAAGGGTGTGTGCAATGAAGTCATTAGCTAAACACAAGAAAAGAAAGAGATATCTATGATAGAAACATCTGACAGGCCAGAAAATGTTTCATATTTAATATCTTCCTGCCATGTGAAAGGAAGGGATAAGTGAAAAGCTCTCTATTCCTGGCTTTTAAGGCTGGAGCAGGAAGAACAGAAGCCCTGACTCTAACACCTTCATGTTCAGACATGAATAGAGAACTCTTATAGCTACATTTCCACTGGCCTTTCCTTTTCTGCCTCCTTGACGTAAAGACACCTGGAAGAAAGCTGTTCCCAACCCTATTCATTTTCATTCCACCTGTGATAGGAAGGGGGATAAGATTGCTCAAAAGTTCCTGTCCAAGAAACAACACAACATTCCATTTTGAGCCTTCAGCTTCATCAACTCAAGAATACAAAACTTACACTGACATCAATTTTACTTCACATTCAAGATCTTATTGCATCTTAGGGTGCTGTCCTGGTTTGACAGGAAGTGAGTTTTTTAAGGAAGTTATAGTCAAACCAATCAGTGGTCAGAGAGAATATTGACACCTGGTATGACCACTGAAGAGATTTGTCACCTCTGAGAACATAGGGAGATAAAGGAGAGAAGCCCAGAGGAACTTCCTTTTGTGTTCCGGCTGTTGAAGGGAGCAGATGTCCTCCCCTGCCCGGCCTGAGGCCTGAAGGCCTGGGCCTGCGTGGGGGAGGGGGAAGCCATGTGGCCTGAAGCCATGCGGCCTGAGGAGAGAGGTAGGCCGGAGCCCGGAGAGAGGGAGAGGTGGAAGGAAACGGGACTGAGCCAGCTTTTGCAGGATGGAAGGGTGGAGAGATGAGGAGATGGTTCTCTACCTGCCCCCCTCCCCCCCCCGCCCCAAGAGAGAGAGACTGTGTCTGTCTGTGCCGGCTGAGGAGCGGAGCGGGGGAGGTTCCCGGCC
>WEIT01019452.1:92326-109537 GCA_013389985.1 Dryoscopus gambensis | reverse complement strand
ATGCAGAGATCCACCCACAGCCCGTGGGGATCCATGGGGATGCAGAGATCCACCCACAGCCCCTGGGGACCCACGGGGGATGCAGAGATCCTCCCGTACCGGAGCAGGTGGATGCCTGGCGCAGGCTGTGATCCCGTGGGAGACCCGGTGGGGAGAGGGGCCCCTGCTCCCAGGCTGGAGCAGCCTGGCCTTGGGGGACTGCAGCCGGTGGAAGAGTGACCCGTGGCGCAGCAGTTTTGAGTGTGCCCGTGGGAGGGGCTCGCTGCAGCCGGTTTGGGAGGACTCCTGCTCGTGAGAGTGGAGCCACGCTGGAGAGGTTCATGGAGAACTGTCTCCTGTGGGAGGGACCCCACAGCCTCACAGGGAAGGACTCCTCTCCCTGAGCAGGGGAAGAAAACCTCGGGTGACAAAACTGACCAAACCCCCACCCACTGTCTCCCTGCACTGTTAGTGGAAAGGAGGGAGGGGCTGGGGGGGGAAGGTGTTTTAAGGGCTTATTTTACTTCTCATTATCCTCCTCTGATTTTGTTAGTAATAAATTCACTTGGTACTTTTAAGATGAGCCTGTTTTACCCTTGGAGTGTTTTCTCCTGGTCCTTATTTCAACCCATGAACCCTTTGTTAATTTTTTCTCTCCTCTGGCCAGCTGCAGCATGGAGGGCGAGTGAGCAGCTCTCGTGAGTGCCTGGCATGGGGCCGGAGCCAAACCAGGACAGGTGTTTCCTGAACCCCGCTGTCTGCCCCCATCCTGATTATGGGTGGCAGCTGGGTGGGACAGGGTCAGGCTGAGCCCTTCCCAGAGCAGGGCTCACTCAGTCTGGGAGAGCAGCACTGAGGCAGCTACAATGGTTCTGCTTCCCACTGCAATAATCCTTTCTCTTTAAACAAAGTTTAGGTGGAAAACGTGGGCAAAGTCCTTCCCTGGGCAAAATCACTTCTTGTTTTAACCTGGAGCTTTTCTCTTTCTGAAGGAAAAGGGGTTCCAGAGCAGATGAATCCTGAAACCTGGCAGTTCCTGGCACCTTCCAGGCCATCACCCACCTCAGTTCATTACGGAGATTCTTGTGTTTGTCGCACAGAATTGTATTCTTGACCCTCTGGGGGACGTCGGGGATGTACCAGGCTGCGATCAGCTTCACGCACAGAGCCGCGTGCTGCGGGAAGCAAAGGCAGCCATGGGCTCCCAGCCCGGGCACGAGGCACGGATCCAACCCCTTTCCCAGCCCTCTCCTGCCTCCCTCGAAGGGAGGGCGCTCACCTCGAAGAGGATGAGGAAGGCGAGCCGGGCTGTGAGGATGTGCCAGAACTGGGCGGTGTGGGTGTAGTCGTCGGCGCTGCGGTAATCGCGGTACCTGCAGCACAGCTCTGTCGGTGCCCGCCCAGGCCGCTCCATTCCAGCCTGGATGTCACGGGGAGGGGAGGGGGGTGGCAGGGGGCTGCTCTTACCTGCACTCCGTGATCTGGTGCCCCCTAAATTCCGGCAGCACCTTGGTGTGGGGCTCGAAGTCCTGGATGTGGAATACAGAGAGGCTGCTGTTGATGTACCCGGTGGAGCAGCTGTGGGGAAGGAGTGGGTTGAGCACAGATTGTACCCTCCTGTTTCGGGGAAGCAGAACCCATCTGGGGCTCTCACTACCCACTTTCACAAAGCCCGGTGGAAATGGAAGTCCAGTTTGAGTGACCTGGGTCAGCCAGGAACAGGGGGAGGGCAGGAGAGAGCATGTGCCTGCATCCTGGGGATCCTGCAGCTCTCCAGTGTTACACACGGCCCTTCCCGGTCAGTTCACCCACCACAGGGATGATGTGAGTGGGAGGCTGAGGATGATGCCACGTGGGAATGTTCCCCTGCTCCCCTTTCCCCCCCCACCTCACTCTGGGGACAGCTCAGCTGCCCCATGCTCCTGCCGTGGTGGCACTGAGGCAGGTGGGGACAGGGCTGCGGGGATGCTGCGGGCAGGGGCTGTCCCGGAACCGAACTCACTCCATGCCGGTGCTGTTCTCCCTCGTGCAGGGGCTGTACTTGTACTTGTAGACCTGCACAGGGATGAAGTCGGAGGTGATGGCGATCACCAGCCCGTTCCCGATGACAGCCAGGATGCCGATGGCCTCCAGGATCTGCAGCCAGATCCCTGTGGGAGAGGAGCAGCCGGTGAGGTCCCACTGCCACCATTCCAGCTCGGGGACAGCTTTGGCACGGCCAGGCCAAGGAAGGAGCCTCCAAGCTGCCCCTCAGCCTCTGGCAGGGTCTGAAGCAGCTCCTCCTTCCCCAAGCCACGGCTCTCCCTCTGCTGTCCCATGGCCGTGGGCTGCTCAGGGGCTCGGCCTGGTGCTGTCCGGGCCCCCTCACCGATGTCCTTGGCCTTCCTGGGCACCATGCGTCGGTGCAGCTGCATCATCTTGAAGGCGTCCGAGGGGATCTCGATGACGTTGTTGAAGAGGGCCAGCAGCGGGGCCAGGGGAAAGGCTGCCACGAAGATGGTGGTGAAGCTGTACTGGATCACTGTGCAGGGGGAAACGCCGGGTGCTGGTGTGAAGCTGCCGCAGAGGGGATGTCCCCCTCTGCCTGGGTTTGTCCTGCTTTGTGGCTGGGGTCAGAGGGGTTTGCAGGGGTGGAAGGGGGAGATAGCCGTGTCTTGGGGACGCCCAGCTCTCGCAGGGCTGTCAGAGAGTGGATCTGTGGGGATGGTGGAGCCAGCCGGGCACAGGCACACCCTGGGGTTACAGCCGTGGCCCTGGAAGGAGAGGAAGGTCCGAGGCTGGGCCCAAGGCCAGCACAGTTGCCTGCTCTCTGTTTTGGGAATGATTTTGGTGTCCCAGGGCTCTCGGAGGGGGACTGGGTGTGGAGCTGTGGCTCAGAGCTCTCCCTTGCCTGCAAATGGACTCTCTAGCATCCGTCACTCCCCAGCCAAGGAGTGCACGTGGATCTGCCCCCTGCCTCACGTACCCATCTCCAAGTACTCGTTGAACAAGCTGAAGACGTTGACCTCGTTGAGTTCATAGTTGTTCAGCCAGTGCCTTTTGCAGGGGTCCTCTGCCTCCTCCTCCTCTCCTAACATCATACTTCTCTCCTTGGAATGCTTGCGCCTCTTCCGTAGCTGGTGGGATATCCAGCTGCAGTGGGAGAGAGGGATTTGTGTGGCTGCCTGCGGAGGACAGCAGGGCTGGGCTGCTGCCGGCACATCCCTGGAGGAAGGGGAAAAGGAAGAAGACCAGGGTTCCTCTCTGAAAAGTGTCAGTGTGGGAAGCTTACGGGATGAGAAACTCCATGATGTTGCTGATGGCCTGCTTGACCCCCATGATGACGGCCATCTGGATGAAGAGGTCAGTGATGCAGCCGCTGGGGTGGCACTGGAGGGGACAACAAGGCAGGGGTTGTGCCCTGCAAGCACACCTGGGGCCCTTTGGCAGGTGCAATGGGAGAAAGCTGAGCTTCCCAGGGGCTCCCTGGGCGGTAGGGAAAGGAAGAGGAGGAGTTGTTTGTGGGGTCAGAGAGTGGGTGCCTCACCTCCTCCAGCCTCCAGTGGCCAGTGATGCGCACGTAGTGCCCTGGGTGGCCATTGATCCTGAGCAAGGAAGCAACAGTGATATCCATGGGGTCATGGCCCTCCTGAGTCCCAAGTGGGGCCCCTGTGCCTGATGGGGAGGGCAGAGGGGCTGGGCTGTCCCTACCCCCTGGGCAACATCCGTCCCAAACCCTGGCTGCCCTGTGTTCTCCACTCACCGCCCCAGGAAGAAGGCGATGTAGATGAGTGAGGAGAAGTGTGTGAAGAACTGGAAGATGAAGATCTTCACGGCAAAGCTGTTCTCCTGCTGGAACAAGGTCCGTGGTTTCTCTAGGAAAGGGAGCAATGCCCAGGGGCTTGGTCACAGAGCAGTGGGGCCTTGCCCTGTGCCCCCATGGGTGCCACTGCAGCTCTGAAGGTCCAGAGGGTGTCTGCCCCTTATGAAGCCTTCCCTGCCATCCACCTGAGCCCTCTGATGGAGGTGAGCCCAGCCGAGCAGGGAGGTCCCTCAGAGCCATGAGCCGGGGGAGAAGGGGCCTTAGAACTGGGAGGAAATCCATGTGGTGACCTTTTCTGGAGCTGGGGAGGCTCATGGCAGGTCTCAGCCCTGCAGGGTGGCTGTCCCTGCCGAGCTGGCTGTGGGACAGCACGTGCGCCACAGGTGAGTGCGTGCTGCGGGGCTGCTGGCCTCCCTGGCTGGAGCTGCCTGGGAGCTGCCTTGCACTGGTGGAGGGAGTGAAGGGGATGGGAGGCTGGCGGTGCTCGGGGACAAAAGGGCGCTGCAGGTGGGACACACCCCATTTCCCTTACCCAGGTCGCAGAGGAAGAGGGCCACGTGCCGGTTGACCTGCAGGACAGAGGGATACGATGAGCAGGGAGGGCTGGCCGTGGAGAAATCCTGCCGGGCGCCCCATGTGGCTCCTCACCTTGGTCATGATGAGGATGGTGATGTAGTGCAGCACGGCCCCCGTCATCACGGCCATGGTGTTGGCGTGCTTGCTCAGCAGGCTCACTTGGCTCTGCGTGAACAGCGCCATGGCCACCACCCGGTAGATGACGAGCATGAGGGCGATGCCAATCAGCACCATGATCTGTGCAGAGGGAGAGGAGGGATCAGGAGCCACCGAGGGCACGTGGTCCATCCCACCTGATGGCCCACTCAGCAGGGCTCTGGATGCGGCCTCAAAGGCAAATCAGTGCCCTTTGGTGGAGGCCGACAGGTTTGTGAGGTGGGTGTAGTGATAGGACAAGGAGTAGCGGGTACAAACTGAAAGAGGGGAAATTTAGGCTGGATGTTAGGAAGAAATTCTTCCCTGTGAGGGTGGAGGGGTACTGGAACAGGCTGCCCAGGCACGCTGCAGATGTCCCAACCCTGGCAATGTTCAAAGCCGGGTGGGACAAGGCCTTGAGCAACCTGGGGTAGTGGGAGGTGTCCCTGCCCACAGCACAGGGGTGGGGACTCGATAAGGTGCCTTCCAACCCTTAACATTCTCTGATTCCAGGCTTCTGTGTCTCCACCTGAACCAGTCTCCACTGACCCACGGTGGGCACAGGCACACTGGGATTTGCCTCTTCCTGCCCTCCATGTCGTTGCCTTGATCCTCACTGCAAGAGCAGAGCCTTCGGCCCATGTCCCCAAAGGGTGGGTGGCCCCTGCCACCAGCACAGTGAGGTGTGAGCATGAGGAAGCCCCAGGATCCTTGTGATGGGCATGGAACTGCGCTAAGAACCTGGTCGGTGTCTTTGCTCCTTTGGCCAGTGTGCCCTTAAACCAAACGTTTCCGTGGTCACCTGGCACGTACCAGCAGCAGAGCCAAGGTGAGGATGATGGTGCTACGGACGTAGGAGTGCTGGTACCGCTGGGGTTCGTGCTGCAAGTCACTGATCAGTTGCAGAGCCAGCTCCTCCTGAAAAAAAAAAATGAATTAAAAATGGGAGAGAAAGGACCCAGCAGTGCTTTGTGCCCCTTGTGTCAGTGGACATATGGGATGAGCAGTGCTGAAGAAGGACAGGAGCGATCACCCAACCCACAACAGCATGGCCCAGCCTGATTGAGTTCCGTCCGGGCAAGGGACCCTTCTGATGTGTCTTTCCATGGTCCAGGTGACTCCTGCCCTGAAAAGGGAAGCACCGAGCAGGAAAGATGATGTCCTCACCTCGTCCTCATCCCACATGTGCAGGTTCCATTTGGTGACCACACTGGCTCTCCTCCTCTTCCACAGCTCCAGAAACACAGTGGCTGGGTTGGGAAGGAGAAGGTGCAGTGACACTTAGGGATGGCTCCAAAAGCCACCCCTCTGTCTCCCAGAGAGTCACATCACATCCAACCTGATGGCAAACCAGCCTGGACTGCCCTTTGCCCATGAAGGACAGGCAGTCCCCTCTGCACCTTGGTGACCTGGAAGGGCCCTGGACAGGCAGCAGTGAGGGAATGGGGATGGTGCAGGTGAGCTTCCACTGGCAGTCAGGCCTGTTCTGGTGTCCGTAGGGAATTTGGGATAAGTCACTTTTCAGGTGGAATGGGTGTCCTGCACTGCACCCCGGCAAGGCTGCACCTCTCCAACTCCAATTCCAACCACCCCTTCTTGAACCTCCTGGGTGAGTCCCTGTGCGACCCAGCCCACAGACACACTCAGAACCGTGCCATGGCTTTGCAGGTGGGACACCCGGCCCACTCCTGGGGTGGCTGGTCAAGGAACGGGCTGTGGAAAAGCCAGATGAGTGTGTAACTAAGGCAGCGATGGGATCCCATCATCCCATGGCAAATAAGAGGCCGTGCAGTGATCTGGGAAGGTGGAGGAGGAGGCTGGAGGCCCCTCCTTCCTGTGGCTGTGACAGTTTATGGGCAGCTGCTATAAAACTGCTGGGTGCTTTGGGGGAGGCTGTGCTAGCGGAAGCTTCAGATAGCACAAGCTTCGGGGAAGGAATATTTGGGGAGCTGGAGGGTTTTGTCTCTTGCTGTGTCTGGAAGGGGAGCTGAAGGCTCTGGAAGCGGAGGAGATATAAAACCCCCCCAAAGGGTGAAGCTATGTCGGTGGCCCATTTTCCACCTTCTGCTCCCTCGCCCAACCACGTGTGCTGGGCACCCAGACATGGACACCTACCCCAGAAGGCCATGGATATGGCAAACGCCACCGTGGCCTCATTGTCAATCATGTGAGTGACCTGGAAGAGATGAAGGGAGAGTGTGAAGGAAGAGGGCACTGAGGTGCAGCGGCTGTGGCACCTCGGGGTCTCACCATGCTCATCTCCCCTGAGACAGGTAGAGGTGCTGCAGGAGGGCAAAACGCAGGAAGGTGATGGACACTGGGGCATGTTACTGGTAAAATATTCCATGGTGGGGATGCAGAGTGGGATCCGGGGTGGGGTTTCTTTTTAGTGGTGCGGGAGCAGCATGAGCTGGGAGTGTTTCCCCATCCTGCACCTTGAGCCTGCCTTGGGAAGGGGGCTCCCTACCTTGGCGTAGGTGCAGGTGTCGGACAGGACCCAGAACGAGCAATTCTGGTCGCAGAGCGGGCACATGAAGGTGGTGTTGGCGTCACAGATCTCCTTGCTGGAGAGAAAGGAGGAGGGAAGCCAAGGGGGACAAGGATGGCTCAGAGCCACCTGCGGAGCAGAACGGGAAGTGCATCTGGCGTTCCCGAGGGCCTTACCTCACCTGGCTGGAACTGAAAACAGTAGTCCCAACCACGACGGTCACCAGCCCAGCCAGGGCAGCAAACATCAGCATGTAGGTGTACCAGCCCAGCCAGGCGAAGTACAAGGCCACCTTCTCTCCAAAATAGTGCCTAGGGGGAGAGATGAGGTGGGAGTTGAGGCCAGAGAGATCAGATTTTGGGAGTCACTAGGAAACGCCCATGGTGGCTGTATCTCAGTTTCTATGGTGTGGGGAGCAGGTTGGAGTCATGGATAAGAAATGACCTACTGACTGAGGAACTGGGAGCCTTGTACCCCCGAGGAATTAACTTTATGCCAGCTGTCAGAGGTGCATCTCTATTTTAAGATCTCCCCTCTCTACCAGAGCCCCCGGCAGGTTTATGAAGTAACCCATTCTTTTTGCCCTCCTGGCCCTGCCCACGGAGTTAGTTTTCAAAAACAAGAGCCGTGCTCTTTCCTGGGATTTCATGTGGTTGTAGGAGCCCCATGTTGCCTTTACCGCCCCGAGTTCAGCCCCAGGCTGGGTGTGCAGCACTGATGCTCCGTTCCCAGCTCCTCTGCCTTCTGAACGTGGCTGAAAACCAAACGGGTTCATTAAAGTCTGCACAGACGCAGAGGTTGTTTCATGCTGCAGGATTAGCAGATGGAGCTTGGAGCCACAGGGATAGCCCTCGGGCTAAGAGCTTCGGAAGCTGCAGAGGCAGCCCAGTGCTTGCGAGAAGAGCCAGGTTCAAACTAATGATTTTTAAGACAATGCAGGAGCCTGGCAAATGGCATTGAGCTCTCTGGGTTGCAGGTGGGACCTCTTGGTTAGAAAGGTCTGCCTCTTGTGCCTGTTACCTGATCTCCTTAATTGGCTCTTCCTTAAAGATAACTCGCCAGCAAGTCCACTTGTCCTTTAGTCTTTCCCTTATCTCTTCTTCCTGGAGAGCAGAGAAGTTGGTTGGATGCAGGAATATCAGGGCACACTCAGTGCCCTGCCCAGCTCCGAGGCAGCTGCTGGGAGCTTTGCCGTGCCCTTCACCCGGCAAGCTCTTGGTGCAGCCCTGGTCACCCACAGGTCCCTCCCACCATGTCCTGCTCCTCCATCTCCCCTGGATTCTCCTCCCAGGCACTGTGTGCTCAGCCTCACCTTGTGCAGGGGAAAGGCTGCCTCAAACACCTTCTTCTTCATCAGGTCATGCAGCTTCTCTGGCAGCAGAGCAGAAGGGAGAGGGTTAGGCTTCGGGATTTGGGGAGACGGAGCAGAGGAACTGCTGGTTCCTGCAGTGCACATCTCCCAGCCTCTGGATGCAGCAGCAAATTGACTGGTCTGAGCATCCCTTTCCTGTTCTCCCCAGGATGGCAAGGCAGTTGAGATGCCAGTGCACACCATGTGGCAGGGTTCTTCCTGCAGATCCAGGCTGAGCATCACCCCTGGGATCCCCGTTCCCTTACCTGAGTTGGATATCACGGTGTTCCGCAGGATGAAGTTCACAATCCGTATCCTGAACAAGGAGAAACTCTGGTGAGAGGCTGCTCTGGGATACCAACTTGTGTTGTGTGGCTCAGGAGAACAGGGCAGAGAAGGGAGAAGGTGTGCACTGAAATCCAGGGAAGCAAGGGCTGGAGAAGTGTGGGCAGTGAGAAGCCGTCAGCTTTGCATGTGGAAGGTGAAGGAAGGTTCTGTGGAAAATGAAAAGCCTGGCATGGCTGTGAACTGAGCTGGAAAATGGATGCTGGTCTGGAGAACAGTGAGTGCAGGCTGCTGGAAATCAGCTCAGCACCCACCTGGTGGTCTCTGCGACATCCTCGTGGGCGCTGGAGTTTTGCTGCCTGCTGTCAGCCTTCCTCTGGAGACACTGGTATTCCCAGAAGATGCGTGGCGGGGCACGGACTCCGTAAAAGAGCTTTGTGTCCTCAATTTTCTGGTGAGCGCAAGAGAAGGGCTGTTAAAACAGCCAGAGGGGCAGGGAAGGGCCAGAGCTGGGAGGGCTGGGGGCTGTGTGAGCCCTGGGGCTGAGGTCCCTCTCTGCTGGTTGAGCAAGTGGGTTATTTTCCAGCTCTGATACGGTGAACAGCTCAATGGTTCAGGCCTCTCCCATTTCCTGGGATGCAGGAGCCCAAGCCAGGCCAAGTAGCTGCTGCCTTTTCCTCCCACAGCCCCTGACCTTGATGGCAAAGCCCTTCTTGCTCAGCTCATCCAGGAACTTGTTCCTCTTGATCTCCTTCTCGCTGCCCATTTCGTGGATGTCGCTCACCAGGACAAAATCCCACTGCTCTTCACTCTGCCCCCAAAACCAGCAGGGAATTATTAGGGATGGAAAGCTGAGAGCTCTCCTTCCCAGCTCCAGCCTCTCAGAGGTTTGGACTCTCACTGTGGCTGTGTAAGTGGGAATGAGCAGGGGAAGTGGGGATTTGTCCCCTCTCTGAGCTGGGCTGGACTCGCTGTGGGTGCAGAAGGAGCAAGGCTTACCGGGGAGGCAAAGGGGTCCGTGTCCTCAACAGGAGATTCCCTCAAGGGAGTCAGCAGAATTTCGTCCTGCTGAAAAGAAAAGCAGTGAAGGGAAGGCCTCAGCAGGCTCCCTGGGAGATCCCGTGTTTTCCTCTTCCACCAGCCCCGAAGGGATGCCCAGGGAGGAAGGTAAGAGGAGGCTTGTGTGAAACCTTCTCCCACATGCTCCTGATCACCAGTTTGGGGTGTTCCTGAGCCAGCCAGGGATTTGTGTTTAGGGATGCTGTAGGGATTCCTGCCCTGGGAGGGTGTGCAGCTCCCAGAACTCATCATGCCCGATGGTGCCCTGAGGCTATGAGGGATCTGGACCAGGAGAAAAAACCTCCCTCAGCTCTTTCCCCTGATGCCCTGACATTTGTACTGGGGAAGTGTTCACCCTTCACCCTCGCTCTCCACGCTACGGTGGATTTTACAGGCTTTAATCAGCCTTTTCCATTCATCGGTTGTTCCTATCAGATAGGGCACTGTTGGCTTTTTGGGGAGGGTGAGGAAGGTAGTTTTAAATTCCGGTGAAGGGAGAGTGGAGCACGGACACTTGGAGGCTGGCACAACCCTGCAGAAAAGCAGGTGAAAAAAGTCCTTGGAAAACATGCTGGATGCCTCAGGCTGCAGCCAAGGCACAGAGAAGGGAGGATGAGCTGATCATCATGGAATCAAAGAATATCCCAAGTTGGAAAGGACTCACAAGGATAATTGAATCCAGCTCCTGGCCCTGCACAGGACCACCCCAAGCATCCACGTGCCTAAGTGTTGTCCAAACACTGCTCGAACTCTGGATTTTCCCCGTTTCCCTCCTGTGTGTCAGTGGCTCTGGAAGGAACGGCTGTGCAGCTCCCACCTTCCTGCTTACAGGTAATTACACTCAGACATCCAAGGGTGCAGCTGTGGGGCAGCACAAAGCAGCTATCATGGAATGGTTTGTGTTGGAAGGGACCTTCAAGCCCATCCAGTCCCATCCCCTGCCATGGGCAGGGACACCTTCCACTAGACCAGGTTGCTCCAAGCTGGTCTTGGACACTCCCAGGGATGGGGCAGCCACGGCTGTCCTGTGCACCCTGTGCCAGGGCCTCAGCACCCTCACAGGGAAGAATTTCTTCCCAATATCCCATCTGACCCTGTTCTCCTTCAGCTTAACCCATCAGCTGCCCTTGAGGGGATTTTTTCCACCCTTTGATGTGACTCGTGGTGTGTCCCCACAAACAGCTACGGCGCTGTTCCCGAGGGAAGGTGACGCAGCGCAGCAGCGGGAAGGAGCTGCCAGGGATGGGAATATTGCCACTCGGTGTCACCAGAGACACTGTGACCTCAAAGAGCGGCCAGCCAGACGAGTTCCTCCGGCTGTAATCTTGGCAGCAGAGCTGTGGTGGTGCAACCGTGTCCTGATGTAAGATCTCGATCCCGAGCTTTCACTGGAGAATGAGGCCATGGGAGCAGAGAGGCCGGGATGAGGAAAGGACCAAAATGTTCTTCCAGATCGTCGCTCACGTGGATCAGCCAAAGCACAAGAGCCATGAGGAGATTGAGTGACAAGAAGGAGGAGTGGGAAGCCTTGAGAAGAGGGATGCTCTCCTCCAGAGGTGCTGTTGTAACAAGAGCCAGAACTTCCCTTGGGTAAAAGGTACCCTGGTTTATGGCAAGAGGCAGAGGGAGGGTTCTGGTGTTGTCATGTGCTCTAACCAGGTTTGGGGGGCAGGACTGGGTGCGGCAGTTCCCTGTATCCCCGTCTGAGCCCCTCTCTGGGCACAGGGCAGGGAGTGGGAGCCTCTCTGGCATCTGCCCACTGCCAGTGCCCTGGTGCTGGCACAGATCTGGCCTGGCACACTCTCCGCTGTCATGTTGGCTCATGCCTGCCTGGCTGGTTTCTCTCAGCCTCCGTGTGTGCCAGCCTCATCCTGCAGCAATTCCCTGCCAGTGCCACCTGTGATCATGGGGATGCGGAGGGGAAGCCATCCTTTGGGTATGGGGACGTTTTGGGGTGTTCCTAACGCCACCTCGTCACACTTTTCCTGCTGCTGCTGACCCCAGTAGAGCTTCAGATGAGGTGAAGGGACCTGCTGGCATCGCGCCTTCTGTTCCCCGGTGGCTCCCAGCCCCAGTACCTGCAGGTACAGTCCTGCTTGGGAGTCCGAGCATCCCACGTCCACTTCCTTGGGGAGAGGTTACCAAGGCGGGCAAACAAACGGGATGTTGGATTCTTCCCAGTGGCTGCTGGGGCTCAGGCTGCCATGCCAGTGCCCAGCCTGATTTTGGGGCTGTACGGGGTGTGTGCAGAATCCCAGAGTGGCTTGGGGATTCTTAAAGCCTGTCCAGCTCCACCCCCTGCCATGGGCCCGGACACCTCCCACTGTCCCAGGCTGCTCCAGCCTGGCGCTGGACACTTCCAGGGATCCAGGGGCAGCCACAGCTGCTCTGGGTAACCTGTGCCAGGGCCTCCCCACCCTCACAGGGAAGGATTTCTTCCCAATATCCCATCTCACCCTGCTCTGTCAGTTTGAAGCCATCCCCCTTGCCCTGCCACTGCAGTTCCTGATGGGAAGGCAGGGATGTCTGGGCAGGGATAGCCGCAGAGGGCAGGGATCACCGTTACTCTCACGCTAATTGGATTTTCCGGGGGATTAGGAACGCTGTCTGATGGTGGCTGCTGTGCTCTGGCCTCACAGGGCAGTGGGATCAGTGCAGGTAAGGCCACCCCGGGCTCTGCAGTGGTTGTACGAACCCTGGACTCTCTCCCTGCTCTCAGGAGGGATAGTTTCGGTTTCACTCCTCCCTGCCCTGCAGTTGGAGCAGGATGTGGAGGTGCCGCTGTGCAAAGGTGTAGAAGTGACCGGCACAATGGGAAGCAGGAATTTCCATGCTGAAGAGGGTTTCCATGCCTCCAGGGGTATCACTGGTCCTGGTCCCCTGGCCGGGTAACCCGCTGCCCTGAGTGTTCCCTCTAGGAAATGGCCACAGGCACCCTTGGGCTGGGTGCGGAGTCGCCCGTGTGGGTAACTCAGGACAAGGACTTGGATAGGATCCGGCATCCTTGTTTTCCTTTCCAGTCATGGATTGGTGTGGGGTTGGGTGGTTCCCATCACCCACACTGAGATGATCAAATTGCTCTTATCTCCAGGATGTTTCTTGCCGAGCTTCCCTTGGAGCACTTCCACCTTAGCCCATGGCTTCCTGGGAAGTGGGACAGCCTGTGCTTGGACAGGCAGACCTGTGTCTTTCCTACCTGCCCCGACCTTGGAGATTTTGCCTGGCTTTTTCCAGGAAAAAAGCCGGCATCTTTTCTTCCAAGTTAGAGAAGAAAAAGATCACAGCTCCTCCTGTGCCCTTGCTGTATTCCAGGTGCTCCTGGAACACCTGGGGCTGCCACCTCTGCAGTGCTCATTCCTAGGTTTACATAAGCTCCGTCCATACCATCCTCCTCTGATCCGTGCTCCGGCACCTCTGAGCTCTGGGACCAACATGTGGGGCCAGCGTGACCCCACTGCACCTTGGGATGGTGCATGGGACCAGCACATCCTGCTTTCCCCATCACACACTTGTGGCAGCAATTTTTTACCTTAAAGGCTGAAAGCAGATGAGTGGTAGAGATGGGAGGTCAGTGTACCCCGTGTTTCCAAGCCAGAGGTGCTCAGAGGTGCTGAAAAGCAGCATCCTGGGGATGTCGGGGCAGTGTCTGTTCCTACCTGCATGGTGAAGCGGAGCGCCTTCCTCGGCGCCCCTCTCTCCCGGAGCCCCTCGGGGCAGATCTCCAAGCAGCGGGCTGGCGGGCAGGACGGGCCGGAGGCTCCTGGGCTCTCTCACGCTGTGGTTTCCTTCCCCAGCTCCTTCGCCCGCGGTCTCAGAGGTCTCATGTGAACCGAGTGGTGCCGTGACTTCCGTATGGGGCTCGTGCCTGCCTTGGGAGGGAGCTGCCTCTGCCTGGCAGTGGGCAGATATCGGGAGGAGGTGAGGGAGCTGCCCTTCACCCTCGCCCGGAGGAGTGGCAAGCCCAGAACCGCCCAGCGCAGGTAACAGTGCCGAGTTCCTCCTGCCAGCCCCACGGCTCTGCTTCCCCCTCTGCCCCTTGCGGTGCCAGGGCCGTGTGCTGTGCCCTGTGACAGCCCCAAGAGGTGCCACACATGGGCCAAAAGGAGCTATCAGCAGGAGCTCTGGAAAGCTCTAGAAGTCTCCTCTTGACGCCTCGCTGGTTGGTGAAACAGCTGTGGGAGCTGCGTGCTCTTTTCCCCGCCATGTGTAATGGTGCTATCAACCTGACCTTGAACACTTCCACAGCTTCTCTGGGCAACCTGTGCCAGGGCCTCACTACCCTCACAGGGAAGAATTTCTTCCCAATATCCCATCTAACCCTGCCCTCTGGCAGTGGGGAGCCATTCCCCCTTATCCTGTCACTCCAGGCCCTTGTCCAAAGCCCTTCTCCAGCTTTCTTGCAGGCTCCCTTCAGGTACTGGAAGGGGCAGTCAGGTTACCCCAAAGCCTTCTCCATGCTGAACAATCCCAATCCTCCCAGCCTTTCCTCATGGCAGAGCTGCTGCATCCCTCTGATCAACTTGGTGTCCCTCCTTTGGCCTCTCTCCAACAGGTCCATGTCCTTCCTGCGCTGGGGACCCCGGAGCTGGATGCAGGATTTCAGGTGGGGTCTCACCTGAGCAGAGCAGAGGGAAAGAATCCTCTCCAATCTGGACCTACAGCTTGGAACAGGGAATAGATTTCAGGTGGGGAAGTGAGTGTAAAGGTTGTGTGTAAGCCAGGTCTTGCCTTCCACCTGTTTTTTAGGGGGGTTGTTGCTTTCATTTACAAACAAGAAGAGCATTTCCTGGGAATAACAGGAGGGTCAATAACTGCTCTGCATTCCCCAGCGGCATTCCCGTGGGCTCCTATAAAATAAGCTAAGTCCTGGGGGTGGCGATCCAGCTGTGTCCTGCTAGGAAAAGGAGCCAGCATTTTCAGAGTGGTGCTCCCAGTTAAGCCACTGTCGCCCTGCAGCTTTGCCAAGTGCCTTGAACAGGTGCCAAACCACACCTGGGGATTATCAGAGGGAAAAAAAAAAAAAGAGCTGTCTTCCCAACGTCCTGCTGTGTGTGAAACCAAGGTGTGGGCAGACCTTTAGCCTTCCAGGGGTGATCCACGGGCTGGGAGCAGAGAATGGGCTTTATCTCTGGGAGCGTGTGGTGTTTACCCAGAGCGAGCGAAGCCCTGCCAGGTGGTGCTTTCCACCCGACAGCAGAGCAAAGGCCTTTGCAAAGGGAGCGCTGCCACGCTCAGGGAATCGGGGTTACCTGTGGGACGAGCAGCCTGTGGTGCTCCTCCCACGCTCCTGCTGCCTCCGGAGAAAGGCTCGGCTCTCGGGACAGCCCAGGAGCTGGTGCACCCAGCAGCCGTCCCGAAAGCCCACGGGTGTCACCAGCCAGTGGGGAAGGTGAGTCTGTGCCTGCAGCTTGGCTTTGTCCGAGGTATATCCTGCCCCTGCCGCATCTCTCGTGGCACTCAGAGGAGACCATGCTGCTGCCTCTCCTGTTTAGGAGGAATTTGGTTTTGCCCGGGCAGGATTCAGCTGCTTTTGCAGCAAGGCGGGTGAGCAGGTCGATGCTGTCCCTCTTCCAGGGCTTCCCTCCCCTGCATTTGCCGCTCTCAGGTGACTGGGGCTGAGGACAGCAGCGGGAAAAGCTGAAATGGGGGATGGAGATGTTGCACCTGCCAGGCTGTTGTGAAAAATCCTCTTGAGACACAAGGTGGTGTGGAGCTCTGTGCCAAGGTACTGCAGCCGCACGAACCCTGCGTGAGCAGAGGGAATTATTTGGGATATGATCAGCTCCGTGGTTGCTGGGTTGGTCACAAACCCGAACCCACTGGGCTCCAGCCACCTTGGGCAGTGGTTTGACCGAGCACTCCCTGACCTGTTAGTCCTGGCTGGATGTGGAGGTGGTAGTTCCCACCCGAGGAGACTGCTGAAGGGTTTTGTGTGTGAAGCCACTGCGGCTGGATAGAGGCTGCCTGTCCACCTCCCGCCTGGCAGCACTGCTTTTGGACAGGGAGCTCCTCTTCCGAGGGTGCAAAGGCACCGATTCAGGATGTGCTAAAATGGCAGCAGATGTCTGCGTTCGCTTGTAAAGTGGGGGTGTTTTCACCCAAATCCTGGACTGTTTGGATTCACTGCTATCCTTGGAGCTACAGTCAATACGTTAGAGCACAGGATGTGGTTTGGGGTGAAGCCCTGCTTGTAATTCAAGCACTGGGTGCTCATTCCCAGCAGGGAAGGCTTAGACTGGGTATTAGGAGAAGGTTCTTCCCCCAGAGGGTGGTCGGGCACTGAACAGGATCCCCAGGGAATGGTCACGGCCCCAAGGCTGCCGGAGCTCGAGGAGCGTTTGGCAATGCTCCCGGGCACAGGGTGGGATTGTTGGGGTGTCTGTGCAGGGCAGGAGTTGGACCGGCTGATCCTTATGGATCCCTTCCAACGCGGGACCTTCTGTGATCTCTTGGAACAAGGTGAATATCCCCAGCTCTCATAAAGCACCGTGGGATGTGCAGGAGGGAGGGCTTCGGGGTCGGGGGAGGCCGGGGATTGTGCAGCGGCCGGAAATGTCCTTTATCCATCCCAGAACTGCGCTTTGGCCGCTCCTCGCCCAGCCCGCTGCTGCCCTCCTGTGGCCAGCTCCGTTCTTCCGCAGAATCCCTGAGTCCTGCAGTGGTTTGGGTTGGAAGGGACATTAAAGCCCATCCAGTGCCACCCCCTGCCATGGGCAGGGACACCTTCCTCTATCCCAGGTTGCTCCAAGCCCCGTCCAGCCTGGCCTTGGGCACCGCCAGGGATGGGGCAGCCACAGCTGCTCTGGGCACCCTGTGCCAGGGCCTCCCCACCCTCACAGGGAACAATTCCATCCCAATATCCCACCTAACCCCGCTCCCTTTCAGTATTTCATAGAACAGCTTGGGTCGGAAGGGACCTTTAAAGGTCATCTTGATTATTTGCGGTCCTGTGAATGTTTCCTCCAATTTCTTTCCCTGATTCATTTCCCTGCTCCCGCAGGACTTTCCCTTCCCTCCATGCAGCATCCCTGGTGCTTGCTGCCGTGCCCGCGTCTTTCCGGAGGGCCGGAGCTCCCTGCCTGCCGTCCAGGATCAGCATGGCACATTCCGGACGAGGAGCCTGACCAAGGTAATTTGGGGAGGGTGGAGAAATTTTAGAATTCTTCAAATCCGAGGGCACGGGGGCACCCTGCAAGGCACCCCCAGCCCTGGCCAGGCCCTCCGGGTGGGAACAAAAACCTTTGCCAAGCAAAACACGAATTTATTTTGCCAGCAAAACGCAGATATCGAACAGGTATTTAGCGTTCCATCGCGGGAATCGGGACAGCCGACGCATCAGGGACGGGACTAACCGGAATCCCCAACGTGGGAGTGCTCGAGAGCAGCACGGCAGCCTGGCAAAGGACGCTTTTCCCCGCGCGGTTGCGGAGAGAGTGCATGAAGCCATTTCAGGGTGTCTTCCGCGGAATGAAGACGTTTTGTTTAATTAACGCTCTTCGGTTGCCGCGACGGGCTCGGGGTCCCCGCCGTGAGGGG
>WEIT01019452.1:59457-91908 GCA_013389985.1 Dryoscopus gambensis | reverse complement strand
GGGCCTAAGGAATGGGATGTGGAGGGGCCGAGGAACCGGGTATGAGGGTCCCCGAAGGAATGGGATGCGGAGGGGGCCCTGAGGAACGGGATAGCCGAGTTATCTGCTCCCCGTTATCTTGTTTACGTGTCTCTTCTGTCGCCGATACCGGCGCTGGAATAGGCTGCAAGTGTGTGTCCTACCGATAATTGTTTCCTGGCAGTGTAACGGGGATTCACGGCTGGCCTTTGGCGGTGGCGGCTCCTTTCCCTGCCCTGGCCCGCACCTTACCAGGAGCAGGTCCCTTAGGGCTGACCCCGACAGCCTGTCCTGCCTGGTGGGTCCTCTGGAGGTGTTTCCCAGCACCTTGGGAGAGCCCGCCGTGCTCGGGCAGGCATTCCTGCCTGACTCCAGTTTATCAGCATTGTTTGTATGGACCCCACCTCCTTCTCTGCCCTCCCTTGATCTTGGAAGAGGCTCCTTCCGTCCGTGTTCTTCCCAGTGATGCTGGCAGAAAGCCGAAGCTGTCGTGCCCCGCTCCTGCTGGGCAGGTGCCGTGCATTTTCGTGTGTCTCAGTCCATAAAACGGGTGCGGAAACCCACGGCTGGTGGCGTTGGGCCAGCGGGGAAAATCAGCTTTTTGTTGAGTTCAGTCCTTGCAGGGAAAGAGGTGTTGGTACCTGGAAAGTGCTCCTAAAGCCCGGCCTTGCTGGGGTTGTTCCACAAAGCCCCTCAGCAGCAGCCGTGTGTGTGGGCACGGGGTTTTTTCCGAGCGTGGAACACGCGTCCCTCGCCGTGAGGGAAACCAGGCTGACACCGAAGGCGCTCCCTTGGAACCCGAGCCGAGGGCGATGGGATGCGGCTGGAGCCTGGCGCGGAGGAGCGGGAG
Source organism: Dryoscopus gambensis (assembly GCA_013389985.1). NCBI lineage: Eukaryota > Metazoa > Chordata > Aves > Passeriformes > Malaconotidae > Dryoscopus > Dryoscopus gambensis. Next base: position 91,040 of record WEIT01019452.1, on the reverse strand, counting down.
GGGAGGGCACTTGGCTCTCACCCTGCCAATCTGGGCAGCAGCGGGGCCGAGGGTGTTGATCCCGGCGGAGGAGGTGACATTCCTGCGGAGGAGCCCGGGGATGCCGGCGGAGCGCTGACGGGCGCGGGTGCGGCCGAGGGACGCCGTGGTCTCGGGGACCAAAGGACCTTTCCTGGCCGGCACACCCCATGTGGGCTGAGCGAATCGCGGGGTCCCGGCGCCAACCTTTAAATGGAAAATGGGTAAAACCGTCCTTTCCTTGCTCCCTCGTCAAGGCGGCTCTTGCCGGCTGTTTTGTGAAGCCTTCAAATACCTGTTTGTGCTGTAGAATCTCGCCTCGTTGCACCTTTTTGTGGTGGTGACAGGGCCGTCACCCCGGAGTGAAGGCTGTAATGCGGTCAGTGTGCCCATGTGGATTGTTCCTTTGGAAATCTGGGTGTGCCTTGTTCTCTCAGGAGCTTCCCCGTGCCGGGCGGTCCCTTCCAGGAGGACAGCGTGGACAAGTGTGTTCCTTAATTTCCCTATTTATCCGATTTTGTCTTCCCTAGTAGCTTGTGCTGGCAGCCGGGAGTTTAAACACCTGGAAAAGTCCCAAGGTTTTTCCCCGTGTTACTTTTACCCTGTGCATGTTAGAGTGTCCTTTGGCAGTGACTCAGTTCCTACTGTGTCCAAGAATAAAGATTACCCAGAGGAATGATTTTCTTCCTTTGACCCTTGGGACTGCTCTCCTGCTGTGGAGGTGGCCACAGGAAAAGGAAATTTTTAACAGTGGCTGCCCTCTGACTTTGGAAAAGTACGGAATGCACCTTCTCCTTGGAGTGCAGGAGTTAGGGATAAGGTTACTCACGTGTCTTGCTCCTTTTGGGAAAACGAGAGGATTTGGGATCTGTGGACACAGAAACCATTCCGGGAGTAGTTTAACTTGTAGAGATGGTTTTCCTGCTGTGAACGTGATCCTTGGGAAAGGTGGAGCTTCCTAGCTGGCTTCCTGCTCTTTAAAATCTGTTTGAAACTTTGGAAAACCGCTTGAGTGCTAATATCTCTGCTCTTATTCCGTATAAATGGCTTGGAGCTGGAAAATACTCCCTTGTGGGAACCTGCTCGGTCAGCGTAGCCTGGCAGCTCGCTTCGCCGTTAGGAAATGCCAAGGGAAGGGAGCAGGAGGAGGCTTTCTGAGGCAGGTCGGTGGTTTCTGTATCATTTATCCCTGAACTGATTTCCTGGCGGAGAGCTGGGAATGCCAGGCCCGCCTGGCGAGCCACTGGAACGTGTTCCCTGTTGCTTCCAGCACCTTGGATTGCTCTTGTCTGTGTGCCTCCAGCAGGAGCTTTCACACAAAGCCCCTCTTGTTTCGGGGTCGTTTGGCGGGATATTGTGTGTGACGTTCTCCTAAAATTCGTGGAGGTATTTCGTAGCTTGTCTTTAACCAAAGAAGATTCTCCAGGAGAACGTCCATCCAGTGTCGATTTGAGGCTGTTGGGAGGTGCCAGACGCACCTTTGCCACCACATTGTGACTCAGTGGGCTGATTGGTTTTTCAGAGCCTTACTGTAATTTGAGTTTAATTGGCTTTAATGTCACCTTTTGATTATTAACGTGTTTTATCTCTCGCACTAACAATCCCGCATCGCCAGCATGCGGATGTGATATTAATTCCTGAGGTCATGGTGTGGCAGCAGAGATCTGTGGCGCTCAGGACATTAAAATTAATAAGAAGGGAACTAAAAAAGAGGGAATGGCAGTGATCCTGTAGGCTAATGGGAGTGTTTGTAGGAATCGCTTCCACTTTTTTGTGCAAAAAGCATGGAATTTGCAGCTAAGGAAGAGGCAGCCCCTGCTGGCACGTTCCTCTCGGCGTGTTCGGTGTTGTGAGTCTTCCCAGATGGCCCGGGAAATGAGGATGCGTGTGGGCAAACCAGCTGGTGTTGGAAAGAAGGGCTTGGTACTCAACCCAAAACATTCCTTACCCCATTCCTCGTGGAGATGGCTCTTATCCCTGAAATAGCTCCTGGGATTTGCTAAGGGCAGTCAGGAGGAAGAGGTGGGGATTTATCCGGAAGAGAGATTAGCGGGACGGGATATCCGCAGGTTGGCAGGAGCTGCTCTCTGTGCCCTCTCCCGAGGGATGCCCGTGGCACTTCCCAGGCAGCATTCCCTGAGTTTGCTGGCAACTGAACACGGGATTTTTCCCTGCTTTGATGGGGCCGTGCCGAGCCACGCTGCCCACTCAGGATCCGCCGCGCTGGAGCGGAGGAACGTCGCTCCAGAGTCCTGGGTCACCCTGCCGTGCTTTTCCAGCCTGTGGGAATGCCCTGGGCAGGGCGGGGAGCAGGGACAGCCAGGCCTTGTGCAATCCCGCTGAGCCACGTTGGCCAGCTGGTCGTGGATGAGAGGGCCTGTGCCTTGGGAATTGCGTTATGGGAATGGCATTGCCCTTTCCTCAAAGGAAGGGCTTGCGTGGTTCTGCCGAGTAGGCTGGAAGTGCAGAAGGAATGTCTTTGTGGAGAGGGCCTGTGAGAGTTCCATGCCCCACCTGGACATCAGTTCTCTATATTGCTTTTTTATTTTTTTGCAAACACATTCCCAGAGTTTTGAGGAGAGCAGGGAAAAATGTGCTCCAAGAGTGTTATCTGTAATTCCTGGTCACCTGTCCCAGCAGAATTGCTCTAAACTAGCTCCTGAGACACAGATTTCCATAGGTTGAAACAAAAAAAAAGGGCGTTTTTGGAACTTGTTGAGCTCTGTAGAACTGATGGAAACTTCGGAAGCCTTGGGAGCTCGATCTTTCCCCCTGACTGGAAGGAAACCCCCAGATCTGCTGAAGCTTTGCTGTTGGCCTGGGGTTCTGGCTCTCTGGAGCTGTGTGCTCCTGGGCTGCTCTGAGGAGATGGCGAGGAAGAGGCAGGTTGCTATTTTGGAGGGTCACAAGTCTGTACGGAAATTTAATCGGCGTCGGGTGACTTCAGGGACGTGCCGAAGATGTGCGACTGCTCTAAGAATAGGGACTGTTTTATTAACTCTGAGAGTTTAAACAGATTTTAAAACACGACTTAGAGCTTAAAACCAACAGGGATATTTATATGGTTGGGTTTGAGCTGGAGGTTTCCAAACCCTCCATCTATCCGCAACAGTTTGCCTGTTAATTACAGTTTTTATTTCAAATGTGGTCGGTTTTAAGTTAGTATTAATTTTTGTTGTATTTTCTTGTGTCTTACTCTTCACCCGAACCCCCTGCAGCTTTTGGAGGAAAGGGTTTGTTGTGCTATTTGCCATATTTTCTTAGAATTCCCGGGTGATGTGTTGGTTTGTGGAGGGTACAGAGCTTTGACAGCCATTTAAAAATCTCTTTCAGCATGGTTTAATGAGTTTGCCATTATTTGGAATAAAGAATTAAATAATGGAAAAGTCACTGATGGGACTAATTGGTTTTGCTGACAGATCCTTTCACCAGCAGCCGCAATTAACGCAACTTTTTTAACCCAAGGGGCAAACTGGACTGGCTCTCCTTTGGAATTTTGTTCCACTTAAGAGGACTGACCAAAATATTGATGAATAAATTCTTTGCATTGTGTTCCAGTGATTGTTATTGTGTTTAATGGAGTCTTTGCATCACTGGTGACAAACAAGGCGTGGATAACAAGGGTGCGGTCCCTGCTTAAGCTGGTTTTAATTTGTGGGAGATTGAATGAGGCCATGGACCGCCTGCTCCTGGGTGTTACTCTCTCCTTTCCACCCAAGGATCCGCCAGAATCTCCCAAAAAATGAGATACTTAAACAACATCCTTGTATCATTTGTGTCACAGACTTCAGTTGGGAAATAAAAGCGCTTGTATTCATTTCCGTGACAGACCTGCAGTGTCTCAATGTGACAGGAGAATGACTTAGCATGAGAAAGAGAAGTTGGTATCAAACTTAATCCCATTAACTGGGGAAAAAAACGCCACTTTTTTGTGATCTGCAGTGCAGGAGAGCTTTGCTTGGTGTTTGAGTTAGCAGGGCAAGGGCTTTTGTGAAAACAAACCTGATTTATTTCATTTCAGTCTCCCAGGGGAAAGAGTGGGGAAAGAGCCAAATGTGTGGTGCCGAAAAATAAGCCACTTAATATTCCAGCTTCTCAACAGTTTGGGATTTGCTGTGAGTTCTCTCCCTGGCCTTAGATATTTTTGAGCTCGGGTACGTCGGGCACTGCGTTGCCGAGTTTTTGATGTGAAACCTCTCAGATCTGGCTGCAGTTTGTACCCCCTTTGCTTCAGGCGTGTTGCCCAAACTCCTGCGTGTAATTCCAAGGGGAAGCTTCCCGGCTTAGCCCATTTCAGCCTCCCAGGCTCCAGGCCAGGAGAGCATAAGCCTTTCCATGTAATTCCTGCCTTGCTTACCTTGCTGGCTTGTTCTTAGCTCGCCTTCCTCTGGTGTGTTATCTTGAAGTGTGTGTGGAGATGAAAACAATCCCCTTGTGCCGTTAAATTCATCCTGATCACTCGGACGAGCCCTTCCTTCGGGAGAGCTGCTCCTTTTTGTGGAATTCCGTTTCATTTTTAAACTCCCGAGCTGTGGGAAGACATGGTGTACACCCGTATTTCCTGGCTTTTTTCCCCCTCTGAGGTGGATTTGTGTGGTGCTGTGCCCCCTCCCGTTGCTGTGTCACCGCGCACAGCTCTCTGGCAGAGCTGCCAGCTTGCTCTTTCCAGAAGTCAAGCCCATCTCCAGAGCCTTTCATCCCAGCTCCTGGAATTCACGCTGCGCTGGAAGCACCTTCGCCTTGCAGAACTGCTGGGAGGGAGTGTGGCAAGCAGCTGGAGCTGAAAGCTGAGCTGTAAGGGACGTGATGGGAGAGCAGCCTCTTGTTTCTCCTGAAACAGGGCAGCTGGTTGGGTTTCAGGCCGGTGGCTGTGGCACCAAGAAAAAATGGGAAATGGGATGCACGGGGCTCCCCAACACCGACCCTTCCCTGTGCTGCAAGATCCCCACGGGGAGGAAGGGAGCTGCATCACCCTTGTGCTGGCAGAGGGGCTTCTCGAGGTGCTCATCCAAAGGATGACTGATTTTTTGGCAATTTATGGGATGCCGGACGCATTGGAAAAGCAGCTGACTCGGGGCGGGTGTTCAGGTGGCGAAATGGTGAGGGGGGATTTCTAGATCTGTTTCCGTAGCCTCCTCACCAATAAACAGCGATGTAACAATTCTATATAATACATAATATATATAACTATATGGAAATAACTGTAGCAGTATAACAACACAATAAGAAGCTTCAAAAACGAACAGCAAAACAAGGCGTGAGACACAAATCCAGCCTTGAGTGCGCGTAACCTTTTTGGTGGTAGAATCCATTGGTCGTATCCAGGTGTAAGTGCAGCGGGCAGGGGGTCGCTGAATGAAAATTCAGCGTGGTGTGGCTGGAGCGTGGGTCCCGTGCCTGCTGCCCTGCCCGCTGGGAGAGGCCGGGGTTGAGTTTTCCAGCTCCTGCAGGATCCAGGCCGGGCCCCGCGTGAGCGCTGCTGGCTGAATCACCTGTCCTGGCACCCGGGGAGCTGCGGCTGCCCAGCAGGAGCTCGCGGCTCCCCAGCCTCTCCCTGGGTTTTGGCGCGCGGATTCCTCGCTAATTCCCAAAGTACTCGTGGGTTTTTCTCCCGGAGCTGGTGGTCCGTGTCCTCAGGACCGCGAGCAAGGAGAAGCCTTCCATGCCGAGCTCTGTTGTGGCAGGGGCAGAGGAGGATTGTGGCTGCTTATGAGGTATTGCGTGTGTTCCCAGGGGGATTGCAGGGATGGTGTGGAGCAGGATGGAATTTTCATTCAGCGGCACCCTTTCCTTGACTTTCGGAGCAGTTTTGGGTGGGTTACTGGGCGGTTGTTTAGAGGTAAGCCAGTTTGGAAATTCCCAGGTTTATTGTGCACTGCACAAGCTGTGTATACAAACCTTGGCACGGCACGGAGATGGGATGTGAGCTGCTGTTACAAAAGAATATATAAAGAAAGTGGAAATAGAGCCAAATGTGTCTCGTACAGACACTTTCTTTTACAGGTTTTCTGCTCCCTAAGCTTCCTCTTAATGCGTGGTTTGTTTTGTTAGTTTGTGTTAAGGGATGTTGTCCTCTAAAGCAAATCTCGTGGCTCGTCCTTTGGCCTTACATGGACAGCGTTCCCGTGCTTCCCAGCTGGGGCCAGAGGAGTTTTCCAGTGAAAACAGTAACTGGCTTCTCCTTAGGAAAGGAATTTTCAGCTGGGAGTAAGAAGAGGTGTGGACGTTGTAAGAATATTCTCTGCGTGGTGGTCAGTGGGTGTCACCTGGCTGGGTGTGCTCTGCTCACCCTCCTTCCATGGAATCACGGAATCCTGGAATGGTTTGGGCTGGGAGGGACCTTAAAGCTCATCCAGCCCCAAGGGCAGGGACACCTTCCACTGTCCCGGGTTCCTCTAAGCCCAGCCCAGCCTGGCCTTGGGCACTTGCAGGGATGGGGCAGCCACAGCTTCTCTGGGCAGCCTGTGCTGGAAGAATTTCTCCCTGAGTGCTTCCCAAAATCCCTGTAAAGCTATGGACTGCCACGGATGGGGATGTTCTACTGGTATGGAGCAACCACCCAGCTTTGCTGACATGGCCGTTCCCACAGAAACCCCTGGTGCCAAGTGCACGGAAACTGTAGGAATCTCTGGAAATCCAACATCTCGAGGTGGCATTGGGATTCTTACAACAGCAGCTATTGTCCTTTAGAGATTTTTAATTTTATTTTTTTTTTAACAACTAGTTTTCCTTGTGTAATCCCTGTGTCTGGAGTGAGTTCCCTTTGGTTGCTCACAAGGGCCTGTTTTGATTAGTAGGCTGTGAAATAGAGCAGAACTGTCAGATGTGGACCTGCCAAACCTGGGGAGACACCTGGAGCTGTTTAGATCTGGGTGTTTGCACTGCGTGCTGGTTTTTTCCAAGCTGCTGCTGCTCACATGCAGTGCCACCGTAAGTTCTGGTCTCTGTGCCCTCGGTATTCCCGAGTGCTGGCCGTGGTTTTGGCCTCCCGAGGCTGCAGTGGCAGGGGGACGTGTGAGTTTTCCTGCTTCTTCATGTCATTTTTCTCTGTTCTGAATTTCAGGAGAGCTCATACCCTGACAGTCCTGTTCATCCTCACGTGTGCGCTGGGCTACGTAACGCTGCTGGAAGAGACTCCCCAGGACACGGCCTACAACACAAAGAGGTGAGTATCTGAGGAATATCCCAATATTCCCAGGTGTGTTTTGGAAAAGGGACCTCCAGTGACCCCTGCACTCCCTTGTGGAAGTGCCTGTTCCCATAGGAAGTTTCAAAACCAGCCATAAATCCGTAAGCTCCTCTGATGCAGATCGCTGAATTTAATTTCTAATCAGTTTAGTGTCACTGTCAGGCCCGTGGCTGCTCTGTGGTGTGATTTAAAACAAAATACAGACTCTTGCTAAAGCCTCCTGGCTGGGTTTCTTTGGCAAGGGCTCTGCCTCTGTTTCTTAAAATAGCCTTTTCTTAAAAATAACCTTTCCTTAAAATAACCATCATTTCAAAATGCTGGAAGCTGTGACTAAATTCTTCTGGCTCGAGTGCTTTTTGTAAAATTCAAGACTTCAATACAAATCCTTGTTTGTTGTTGAAAATTGCTGTGAGAACATGTAGCCCAGAGGGAAGCTCTGGGGAAATGAGAATGAATCTTACGTGTGTGGTCAGTTCCTACTGTAATTTGAACTGATTCAATGTGGTTGAATTTCTCCCCTTTTAAAGTACAGTAGGGAAGAAAAAGGAGGTAGGAAAGCGGTGTTTTAAAAAGCTGAGTATGTTTTAAAAATATGCTGCAAAGCATCGTTGCTAGAAGCACGAAAATCATTGTTTTCTACCGGTCTGGTTTCTTAAATACGATGAAATTTTTCCCATTGCTGTTGAAAGGATTTTTCCTCTTTTTGTGCATTTCTGAAGTGGCTCAGGACACAGCATTCATTGTCCCGGAGATGCAGGAATTGGGGTATTTCCTGAGATAGTCTCGGTGGTTGTTCTGGGGCTGGGATTTCACACGTGGGGGTGGCACGGGGCAAGCTGGAAGGAGTCTGGAGCTGGGAAAGGTTCTGGAAGGCTTCTGTGTGAACAAATGCTGTTTTATTCCCAGTTGGGAAGGAGGGAGGCCAGGCTGGAGGCGTGGTGTGGCCCGCGGTGGCCACTCAGAATTGGGAAGGGGAGAAGCTCAGAGGGAAGTGGTGACACGTCCGTAGGGAGTGATACAGAGCTAAGGTGACTCAGTGGAATATCTTATTATTGGGCTTAGAGCCCCGACTGCCTGAACCAAAACAAACCCAGGGGAGATTAGTCAGCAGGTGGATCTTCCTCTCAGGAAACACGAGTTGTTGCCTGCTTGCCCAGTGCCTGGTGGTTAAAATCAGTTTGCAGCATCGTGCCAGGGAAGGGGCAGCAAATGGGCTTTGGTCGCTCGCTCCTGCAGCTCTGCAAGGTCTCGCCACAAAAGTCCTTGGAAAGCAGCATCCTGAGGCTTGGACACCACGATCTTCCAAATATTCCAGGTGTCATATATTCGAGTGTATCTCTGAGCCAGAGGAGGCGTTTCAGAGCAGGGTAAGGTGGGCACAACGTGCAGCAGTGTATCCGTAGCCCAGGTTATCACAGATTTTGTGGTTTTGCTTCCATAACCTAAAATCCTTCATCCTGCCCCGAGAGCTGTGTCAGGCCCGGTGTGGAGCTGGGCTGAGGTTTGGTTCCAAGCCCCGTGCAGCACGAGGCCGTCCCTGTGTGCCGCTGCTCCCCGGGAACACTCGGTGCCTAATGACCTGCGGGGGTTTTGTCACCGGGGAGCAGGGGCTGGAGCTGTCACGGGGTTTTATTTCCACCTCCTGCACACTGACAGTGGAGCAGTGTCCTGGGGTAGGTGCAGAGCCTGAGTACACACTTCCAGAGGCTCCAGCCTCCTTCGTTTCCACGCCCTGGCTGAGGTGCCCCTGTGAGCTGCAGGAGGTGCTCCGAGCAGTAAACTGAGGTGAACTTCCCAAATTTGCTGGCTCTGTGTTTCCTGAGAGTCACCTGATGGTCCCACCTTCCCCACTATAAAATCAGGATTATGTCACCCTGTAAAAGTGCTCCATCCTGTCACTGGCAGGAGCAGGGGGGATTCGTGGAATCCCTCACAGGAGAAGTGATGGACAAGACCCAAACGGGAGCAGGAACCTCTGAGCTCACGGGCCACAGCTCTGTGGCTGAGATTGGGTGTTTTCGTCTGTTGTGGGGCATTTTCCTTCCTGCAGCAGGGCAGGGCAATAAAACAATTAAAGGAGGATTGGGGCTTTTTTAAGGTAAGGTTTACAGGAGCCTTTTATATGTGAATGTAGCCAGAGTTCTTTGGGATCACGAACAGGATCAAACTGCCCCTGTTGTAAGAGCAGAGGAACATTTCCTTCGTTGGGCAAGGAGAGCTGGTGCTGCAAACCTGTGTGAGCTTTATTCCCACAGTTCCTCCAGCCACGGAGAGCCCATCCTGACCGACAGCTGGGACATTCTCCTCTGTTCAGCCTGGACTGAGCTCCGAGAGCAGCCAAATAAACACTGGGCACCTCCTCTGCACACCGTGGGAGAAATCCACAGCTCCCAAACATTTGGAATGCTGAGCAGGGTGTCTTGGGGACCGAAAAAAAAAAAAAAAAAAGCTCATTTTTTTCCATAAAAACACATTCACGTTTAAAAACAACCCGTGTGCTTTAGGGCTGTTGGATTTCCAGCTGGGAAATGTCTCTCCTGAGATGCTTTTGTGCGCAGCTTTTGGCAGCGCCTGCCTTCCACGGGGACAGATCCAGGGCTGTGTGGGTTTGCATGCTGATCTCCTGCTGCCGTGGCTGAGCACCCGCAGGGAGGTGGGGGTAGCCGGAGGCCAGAGCCCTCTGCCGGGGCTTGTGGTGGCCCGAGGGGGCTGTACCAGCTGTGCCAGCACGGATCCAGCCCGGGAGGGGACAGCGGGTGGGAGCAGCTCCTCGAATCCCGGGACAAAGGGCCATACACAGCTCCTCGTTGTCCTGTGTGTCTGAATCGACTCTCAGCACAAACAAGAGTTTGTTTGTGCTGGTGGAGCTGCTGCCAGGCTCTCCCTTTTTTTTTTTATTTGGTTGGGTGCTGAAATGATTTTTGTGGGCACGCTTGGCTATGTTGTGCCTTCCTGGTTTGCTGCTCAGGAAAATCCACTGGCTGTGTCCAGCCAGGGGAGGGGAGGAGAACCCCTCTCAGGTGCTGGAGCATTCCTGCCTCAAGTCAGGCTGCTGCTGAGGCAGTGGAACCCTCCTAAGGAGGCAGATTAATGATGATAAAAGGGAAAATTTAGTTACCACTGAGAAAAAAAAAAATACATAATGGAGCTGGTGTGGTTATTTAAGCAAATGCTATTTGCTGCCAAACTTCCCATGGTGAACTTGAAGTAAATGAATATCTCTGGAGCCCCAGCATATTTCAGCACAGCTGCTCTCGGGCTGAGAGTGGGTTTTAGAGGAAGGAGCACTGCTAATTTCCCGTGGTGGTTTGGATCCAGGATTTTGAATGCCAGCTTTGGGGAAACAGCCCTCCCAAGGCCCAGAGCAATGGTCTGGACCCCTCGGTTCGTGGCTGAGCAGGGAGGGGATTGTCACACCACACAGCTCCGGAGCTTCCAGATGCAGCCAGGCACTCAAAACGCAGAATATTCTCATTTTCGGAGGTCAGCTGAAAGGGTTTTGCCCTGCAGATCTCTGGAAATCCCCGTGGAACTGTCTGTTCACAGATGCATTCAGCAGCTAATTCTGGTGTGCTTCCCAGTGCTTGAAGCAGGCAAAATAACCGAGTTACATCTGTTAACTAAACCCCATTTTTATTTTCAGGGAGCACAAACATTTATACCCAGAGGTGAACGTTACAAAATAATTTTTGTAAATCCTTCAGTTTTCTGTTTTGAAAGACGTTTTTGACGTGTTTAAAGCACGAACAGTCTCCCGCTGCTTCTGGTTTGTAACGTTTTCTCTCTAGCAGCAAAATTGTTGGGTGTTTTGTGTGGCTCCTGCAGGCTGAGCCATTTTATTTGCAGTCAGGGGTTGCATCATTTACTGCAAACATGGAATGAGCTCTTTCCCAGTCGTCCGTCCTTTCAGCCAGCTCTTAAGCAGGTGATGCGAGACAGCAAGCAGGATCCAGTGGGAGTTGAGGTGTAGTAAAAAGAGCATTTTTGGATTGCTTTGTGCCATTTAATCCATTAAAACTAAAGGAACATGCCCAGGGTCGTGGGTCTTTGGCATATTTGGGCTCCTGGTCTGATAATTTATTTTTATTTAAAATCTCTGCTGTGTTCCTTAGGGTCTGTGTTATGGTTCCAGCTCCTGAAATAGCAGCAGTGCTGGTGTGGTCTGGAGAGCTCCTGCTTGTCTTTAGTTGGTTAAGAAGCTGTTTTGGAGTGGTGACAAGTCTGACAGCTCCTTTTTTAAATTCCATGGAAATCTGGTGAGAGCTGTCTCGCCGCTAAATCCGACGTGTCTTTGGGAGCCGGCGGGAATAAAAGCTGCTCCCAGACGCCGGGAAGCGTTTGACTCGCTGTGATCCTCAGCCTTTTTTTGGTTTGGTTTTTCTGGATGGCGTCTGGATCCGTTTGAGACGGACGCATTCAGCAGTTGAACAACGAGGGCCAGACGTTTCTCACATCCAGGAACGTAATTTGCAGTCCCAGGAGGAGGCCGAGGCAATAAACCAGGGTGTTCTGTTCTTCCTTCCAGGGGGATCGTCGCCAGTATTTTGGTTTTCTTGTGTTTCGGGGTGACACAAGCGAAGGATGGACCATTCTCAAGACCTCACCCAGGTAATTCCCCGTGCTGGGCTGCCTCGGGTGCTCCCGAGGAGCTGCCTGCTGTGTGGGGGAGGTGAATGTTTGTGTTGCCTGGAGAGCAGGTGAGCTGCAACTGCAGCAATCTCAGGGCTTCCTCCGTGACCGTCCTGCTGGGCTTCCACCGAGCCTGGAGGTCTGCTCTCACCTCCCTGGCTCGGCTTCCTGTTGTTGCTGAACAGCTCCGTGAGAGCTGCCAGGTTCTTAAACCTGAGCTTCCCCTGTTTATCCTCTTTTTTCCCTCCTCTCTGTGCTGGGAGTGCACTTGTGACCGTGTATCCGGTGCTGGAGCACTTCCTTAGCCCCGTCTCCATTATCCGTGGCAGACTAGAGGCCCTTGATTGTGATTTTAAAGGTTTCTTCTAAGGCTGGAAGTCTTGGAAGCGTTTGAAAGCACAGCAGAAACCTCTTCCAGGTAATGTAATGGCAGGAGGAACGTGAAAATATTTACATGTCTGTGATCTTCTGCCGATTTTTAGATGTGGATCACTGAAACAGAAAGAATTAAGGGAATTCATTTAGGCTTAAATAATATTCCTGAAAGCACTGGGCTCTCCTACAGCCAAATAAAGCCGAGTTTTATGCCAGAAATGTAAGCCAGCAGCCACCCCACAACCCTCAGGCGAAGCAGGCGTGGTTCCAGAGCGGTGCCCTCAGCACACCTCTGCACACCTGGGGGTTTATTAAATTTGCCTTTCTTGTTAAATAGCAGGTTTTAGTCTTTCCTTCTGTTCCAGTTACTTGTGGTTCCTCCTGTGAAATCCTTTTAGGGATGCCAGTGACTCTTGGGTGCCCCCAGGTTCAGTGGGTTTGTCCGGGCTGGTTTATTCCCTAGAACAAAGCAGGGGAGTTTGGCTTTAGTCTTGCCCTCAGTGTAACGTTTCCCCCTAACATTTTGGCATTGTTTTGAGCTTTCTGCTTCCAAACGTCCTCTCCAGAGCTGCACGGTTATTTTGGGGATTTCTGTGATGGTGTGATGCTTCCCAGATTGCTGGTTCCAGAATGTGGAGCTGCGTTAGGAGCTCCTCTGTCCCTCCAGTCGCCTGGGATCATCTTCTCTGCTGTCCCTGCTGCTCCTGCTGGGTGTCATTAACCTACTTTTCACTAAGGCCATTAAAGAAACCGATCCCAGCCACCACCTAAGTGGCACCTGTCCAGACTGGTGGCTTTATTTCTTTTTTTGGCTGCCTTCTCAGCATTCCCAGCTTTAGCCGGGGGCTCATCCAGCTTTGCCATTTCCCTGCTGATTGCACCCAAGCCCCCGTTTTCTCCAGTTTCATCATTTGCTACCCTGACAGTCGCCTCCCTGTGCTTCAGAAGTGCAGGATTATCATGGAAATAAGTAGCTATGACTGTTTAGGCAAGACTTTACCGACTTGCCCTGCTTTTATCCCATTTTCCACTGGCTTTGGTTCCCCCCCAAACCTTCAGGCAAATGGCAGGGAGCACTGCCTTAGCCCCGGGGGGGACAGATCTTAAACATCTGCATGAGGAGCCAAATTTGGGGAGCATTTCCTGGTCAAATTAATCCTGGGCACAGTCAGCATCAGTAGCCTGCCTCCTTAGGATCTGCAGAGAAGAGATGCTCTTCCTTCTCCCTGCCAGCTCCTTTCCTGGTGTTGTAGGAGCCCAGGGATGCTTTACTGCCTCTGTCAAGATAACACATCCACGTCGTCATCCCGGAGAAATTTTCCATGACAGTTATTAATGCCCTGAGAAGCAGCTTTCCATATTCCCAGCCTTCACCAGGAGTTATTTTGACTTGATACGCGGAGTGTGACAGGACGAGCTGTTCAGGGAGTGAATTGTGAGGGTCTGGAGTAACCCGTGGGATCAGGGGCTGGCATGGCTGGGATGTGCAGGCAGGGACCAGGCACGGGCAGCACTGGTGCCACTGGAAGGAGCAGCTCCAGGACAAGTTTTCCTTGGGCAAACAGCCCCGATTTTTGTATTTTGTTTTACTCGTTTAGCCCCTCGGGCAGAGTGGGCCAGGCTCTGAGCAGAAGCAGGGAAGGAGGCAGGTTGGAATCAGCTCTCTGGGGTGTTCATGCCCTGTCCCCAAATCCCTGCAGAGGCAGCAGTTTGCTGTTTGTTCACAGGAATCACTGGGTTATCAGGTGTGTCAGTGATTAGTGGAGACCTCCCTAATCAGGAGGGAAGCCCTGACTGGAGGGAGGCGAAATGGTGAGTGAATTTAAGGAAAACAAGTGTTGGAGATGTGCCAAAAATAACCTTACAGCAAAGCTGAGCCTGGCCCGGGAGCAGAGAGAACAGTGTTAGGAATTAACCTTTCCTCACCACACTTCTCCCACCAGAAATGAGAGGTTTCCTTTAAATGCCACTGCCAGGTGCCTGAAAATGCTGGTTTTTCTGACCCATAAACATTTGGGGTGCAGGTACTGAGTGTGTTCAGAACCTCTCGGGGACCTCTGTCAGCTGGGGAGAAACCTCTGCGCTAAATCAGAACCAGAGCTCAATTTTTAATTGCCTTTTTTTTGCTGAGCCTGCTCAGCAGCTGCCACAGCCCTGTGTACAGAGGGGAATGAAAGCTCAGACAAGGAGGAATAGAAGCTCAGACAAGGATTTAGATTGCTCTGCTTTCTGTGTCTTTCAAGACAACCCTGCTGACTGTGAGCAGTGTAAAATCCCTGGTATGAGGTTTATGGGTCAGAAAAAAGCAGCATTTTCAGGCACCTGGCAGTGGCATTTAAAGGAAACCTCTCATTTCTGGTGGGAGAAGTGTGGTGAGGTTCATTCTCCCTGCTGGCTTGAACGTGGTGCCAGCCTGGAAAGAGGTTCCTCTCTTCCAAATGTTCCTGTGACCAATGGAGGATAATTTTTGTTGGCTGTTTGGTTTTTCCTAAGCTGTGTTCTGGAAAGACAGGAGGGTGAAAGCTGTCACAGAGCTCTGGGCTGCTGTTCTCCGGGCCACACCTGCCTTTTTCATCTTCTCTTTTTCTTTCTTATTTTCCAGAAGTGTGAAATAGGTGGTTTTGATGGCATTAACTTAGCAGGTTTGCTGCAAAAAGGTCCCACCTTCCACATGGGGGTCTGTTTTAATGGTGGTGTCAGAGACTGCTTTTAAAAATGTGTGGGGTTTGTTGGTATTTTTGGTTTTTTTTCTTACTGTTTCTTTGTTGTTTGGGGTTTTTTTTTTAAGCATTTATTTCCTGCTTGAGGCTGAACTGGATAAAGACACGTTTTGGGAGAAAACATCTCCTGAGGAGCTCCATGGGGAGTTGATTTGGGGTTCTGAGCTGATAACTCTGTGTGGGAGCCTGGAATTTGTTTCATTCTTGCGTGATTTATGCCTGGCCCTGCTTTAAACATCAAAGTACCTACATTGCCTTGGAATTAACAGGGAGAAATTCCCAAGCCAGGCCTGAGGGTCTGGGTTTCCTGGCAAACCCCGCTGGGATTCCTCTCCATCACCCCCACAGACCTGAGGAGGGAGAGCTCCACTGATAAGCAGGAAGCACCTGAAGGCAGGTCCCGTTCCAGAGGGGTCGGTGGGTGATGTTTCTGGGATTTCAGCACCCACTCGGAACATGTCGAGTTCTCCTGAATTTCCCTTGTGTAGAATCCTTGGATCTGGGCAGGGAAATCTGCTGGAGCTGTGTCTGTGCCCACCCTGGCTCTGCATCAGCCTCTCTGGGCAGGAAACAGAAACACTGGGGGGGTTCAGAGCCCACAAGTCAGTGCATGGAACAGAAACCAGGCTCTGGGTGGAGCAGGATGGATCAGGGGCATGGATGAGCCCGTGGAGCACAAAACTCCCATGCAGGACGGCCTGTGACCCGAGGGCTGAGCCCGTCAGGAGGGCTGAGGTGCCAGGACGGAGCTGGAAGCGTGCAGATGCTGTGATTTGGGCACCCTTTGGGTTCAGGTCTGTGACCGCGCGCCTGGGCAGGGCTCCCAAGCAGCTGAGCTTTGCGTGGCACTTCTGGAGGAGAGTCCCAGGTGATCTCAGAGGCCTTGCAGCCAGCACCTGCTGAACCTTTGGTCCGCTTGGTTTTAATTTCATTCCAAGTAAAAGTCAAATTATCATTGGGGTTTTGAAATGCTTTCTGCCCCATGGGGACACGACCTTGTCCTCAGGCCCAAAGCCGGGCTGCCAAAAGCGACTCCGGCCTGCCTTGGGTGTGTCTGCTGTAGCCAAGGTCGGACAGGTCAGGTCACCTGAGAGCAGGGGGAAAGTTCAGGAAGGATCAGGTTCCCCTCCCAGGGCTGCTGGAAAGCGCTGCAGGTGGCACATTCCTTCCCCTGCACTTCTTACCTGCTGAGTTTGTTGGGTTGGGGTGCTCCGGGTCCCCTCTCCCAGATGCGGGTCAGCGCCTGGGCAGTGCCAGCAGGCTCACACAGCAGCCTGTGTGGGAGCTGGAGATCCTTTCTGACCCTGAGGGAGGGCCAGGAGCACCGTGCTTGCCAGCTGGGATTTGTAATTCCGCGGTGGGAGCCTCTCTGGAAACGGAATTGGTTCCCTGAGAAGCTGCGGCTGCCGCATCCCTGGGAGTGTTCCAGGCCAGGCTGGGCTTGGAGCAAGCTGGGCTGGGGGAAGGTGTCCCTGGAATGGGATGGGCTTTCGGGTCCCTCCCAGCACAAGCCACTCCAGGGTTCCATGTTTGGTGATACTGAAGTAAATGAATGATTGATTTATGGTTTGCTCCGAAGCTCCTGACATTCCCCCTGTGTCTCTCTGCAGCTTACTGGAGGTTTTGGCTGTGTGTCAGCGTGGTCTATGAGCTCTTCCTCATCTTCATCCTCTTCCAGGTAGGTGACTGACACCTCTAGCTCCAGAAAGCCACTTCCATGTGGAGATCAACTCCTTTGTGGTGTTTTTTTTTTCCTGCTGGACTACAGGAGATGCTCGTTTTTGCGAAATGCAATCACTGGGCTGTTTAATGAGACTTTGAGGCTGAGGGAAATGATAATACAAAAAATATTTCACCTGGTCTGACCTCCAGTCGCCCTCAGCCCAGGGCAGCCACCACGTTGAAGTGGTTTTAGATGAGCTGGTGAGGGAGTCCGTGTTCAGGAGCTGGTGTTTCACAGAGCAGTCTCTGCCCTGCTGGGCCGGGTGTGACTCGGGGGGACTCACCTGGATTCACCTTTGGAAATGCCCTTTACCTTGAGTGACAGGTTCTTTGTAGGTGTGGGGTTTTTGCAATAAACCAAAACCTCACGCCCAGCTTTGTGTGGTGGCAGGAGCTGGGGAGGGAGTTTTTCGTAGAAAGACGTGCCCTTGGTGCTTCCAAATCAAACAGTTTTTACCATGTTCTTTTTCGACCATTTCACCATGTCTTGTCCTTTAGTAAACTGAGACTTTGCCCCTGACTTTTACAATTCTCAGAAGTTAAAATTAAATATTTTGAGACAATATACTCATCAGGCAGCTCTAAAAGCCATGAGGGATGAGGAATGCTTTTTTTTTGTTTAAAGTTTTGCCTCTGGAGGCCATGTGAGCTGGAAGGAGTGGGGCTGGTCACCTTGGCTTCTTCCAGCCATCCATGAGCATGGTATTCCCGAGTGGCTGCAGTCAGACTGAGTAATTTTCGTTGGTTGTACTGGTGTGGTTCTGAGTTCCAGCAGAAAAGGCTGGGATGGCCCTGCTTCCCTGTGGCAGCGTGTGGTGTCAGCAGAGATTGAGTGGTTAAGGAACTCCCTGCTGCTGCTCAGCGCCTTACTAAAAATACATCACTGCCTTGCCCAGGTTTAAATCAGGTTGAATTCTGCTGAGTCTGCAGGTGGCTGGGCTTCCTCACAGCAAATCCAAGCTCGCTCGTGGCTGAGACTTGTCCCGAAGTTCGTGTGCCTTCAGCAGTTCATTCTGTAATTTTATTATTACTCTGTTAATTAACTTTGGCCTTGTCCGGCTTTGCTGCCTGTCACAGATGTTCCGGGGTAAAGCCTTGACCACAGGGCTGGCTGATTCCATTGGGAAATAAATACTCAGCAATGTGTGGCTGATTCAGTGACAGATTAGTTCACTTTTTGGTCATTTTGGTAATTTCTTCTTGCCGTTTGTGTGGGACCTTACTGGAAGTGAGGGTTGGGAAGGATGAGCTGTGTGAAGTTTTCAGGAGAGGTGGGGAGCACAGAGGAGTGGCTTGGGGTAAAGGGTTAAGGATCTCCGACTTCTCATCTTTAAGGTCATTCTGTAGCCATTTTTCCCCTTCACAGTTAGGATTAGAGGCTCCAAGTCAGGTGTGTGTGGGGGATGCTTCGAGGCCTGGCTTTATTTCAGGAATTGTTCCGCAGCCAGTTTGAGAAAAGGTCTGTTTGGAGATCGGCGCTGGCCTCGGTTGTGTTTGTGCCTCGTGTGCGTGGATCCTGGGGGGATGCCGGGTTTCTGTGTTCCCTCGCAGACCGTGCAGGACGGGAGGCAGTTCATGAAGTACATCGACCCCCACTTAGGGGTTCCTCTGCCCGAGAGAGACTACGGGGGCAACTGCCTGATCTATGACCCTGGCAACGGGACCGACCCCTTCCACAACATCTGGGTAAGCAGCGAACTCACCAGGGGGGCTCTTCTGGGGTGAAAAGCTGCTTAATTGAACTCTTCAGAGTGCAGCTGTGGGTCTGGCCGAGTGCTGAATCAGCCTGACTCTCCAGCCTCTTTATTTCTCTTCTCTTGACCCTTCCTGTCCATCAGATGGGGATGTGTCTCTCTGGATCCCACTTACCTGACTGCCCAGGGGTGAACAGTTCAACAGCCCTTCTCTCCCAGGTTGTTGGTGTCAGTTTTCCCCTCAGAGTCTGGATTTCTCCGTGTGCTCGAGGTCTCTTCTCCTCGGTCGCCTCGAGGCGCAAAGCCCAGGAGCTGCACCACAGAATCCCAGCAGGGTTTGGGTTGGAAGGATGATGTAGTCCCACCCCCTGCCACGGGCTAGGACACCTCCTACTAGTCCAGGTTGCTCCAGCAGCACTTTCCCGAGTCCTGAAAACCATCAGGTTCTTGTTTCTCCCTGGCAGACATTGCAGGGCACAGGAATGATGGTCATTTACAGCTCCCTGAGTGCAGGCAGTGAGGAGCACCGAATCTAAGCTTTAATCTTTGAGTCTGCCCTGTAACTCTTCAGTGCCCCAGGGGCTGGAGTAACTGGGATCTTATAAAAGTAGAGGGGAAGGCCCACTGTGCCCAGGGACTGGCAGGGCTGGTAAGATTTTAAGTTGCTCTGCTAAATTCCTTCCTGATGAAGGAATGCAAGTATTTCTGTGTGGAAAACCCAGAAGTTTATTGCTGCATTTTTCTTGAGGAGGTGGGGGGTGGAATTCTTAAAAAAAGGCTGTGGCCTTCACTCTCTTCCTGGTTTGCAGGACAAGCTGGATGGATTTGTTCCTGCTCACTTTTTTGGGTGGTACCTGAAGGTAAGGATGGCTCATTTCACCCTGGGGACTCAGTTCCTCTGCTCCCAAAGCCTCCCTGCTGCTGCTTTTGTGGTGCCAGGCCTCGAGTCACTTACACCACCCTGTGTTTGTAATGCATGAAAATACATTTAAATATGCGAAAAGCCTTTCTTCCCCTTTTTTTCCTGTCTCCTGCCCATGTTAGGCCACCTCATTTCTTTCCAGAGCTTTATTACAGCAACAGGCTCCCTCCTTCTTCCGCAGGGATTCATTCTGGGCTCACATCAATAAAGAACTTCATTCCTGTAGCAAGAGACATGCTGGAATGACCTTTGGAAGTGGAGTGGGGGGCAGGCAGTGACAGTGATATTCCCAAACACAGATGTTGCTGGTGCTTTCCCAGGGGCATCACATCAGCATTTTAAACCATTAAATGGGCAGTGGTTTAATTCTCATCACTTTTTAGTCGGTATCAACCAGCTGTGGAAGGAATTCCAGCTCTGCCTGTCTCTGGCAGAACATTCAGCAGCGTTTTGCTGATTACTTTGGTCTAAATATTACCTTTTTTAACCCAAGCAGACTGACTAACTCAGGCCATTTTGCCCCCTGCAGACCTTGTTTGGGTTTGCTATTTAAATAACAAACTGACGGAGCTCGGCAGGGTTAAAAACAAGCTGGAACTGCTGGTTTGTGTTTTCGTTTAAAAGTGCAGATGTGTTCTGTGAGTGGTTTGGGGGATCCCTCAAAACCAGACGTGAATTTGCTGGGCGTGGGGAGACCTGGACTTCAGCCTGTTCTGTTAATGGACTGAGCTTGTAAGTTTGGGAAACTTGGATCCTTTTCTTCCAAGAGAATTGCAGTGGAAACTGGGGTGCCCAGCTGGAAGGAGGCTGGCTGCTGGATTTCTGCTGGGCCATAGCATATTTTTCTCTTAAATCTGTTAAATATTAACCTATTTCTCTGTTAAAAGCAGGAGGTTGAGTGTGCTGTCTCAATAAACAGAGATGGGCTCGTGCTTGGATTTTTTTCCCCAAATCTCAAAGCACCAGGATGGCAATATTGGGAATGAATGGGCCTCACTCGTCAGGAATTGTTGTGGCTTTGGAGTCGTTTAGAGCCCATAAAAGGCTCTGAAAAGCCTTTTCTGAGCGCCGATAGAACCGTGCTGCCTGTGGTGGTTGAGCACCCAGTAATTCCATGCATTTAACTCATTTCCCTCCTGCTGAATCCCATTTTACCTCTCTCTGTTCGTCCATGTGATGGGATTATTACCATGATCTGTATTCCTGTGCTGGTTTTGGCTGGGGTAGAGGTGGTTTTCTTCAGTGTCTTTCCTGTCTCTTGTGCTGGAAGTGTTGGTAAGTTGAGAGGCCATCACATCATGAAAATGAAATTGTCCTGAGTTTCCTGGTCCTTTTCTGGATGCTGGTGACAAGATCTACAGCTGTAGGCGGTTTTTGGCAGCTGTGTAAAAGACTTCTTTCTCCCTTCAGACTCTGATGATTCGGGACTGGTGGATGTGCATGATCATCAGCGTCATGTTTGAGTTCCTGGAGTACAGCCTGGAGCACCAGCTCCCAAACTTCAGTGAATGCTGGTGGGATCACGTACGTGCTGCGGGGGTCGGGGCTGGTTTGGGAGTACGGATTCTGTAGGGAGGGGTGGGAAGTGGTGAGAGCTGAATTGTGTCACACGTGTGACTTTGTAACGCGCTTGTCACTGCTTGTATAATTCTGTGGGCTACAAACTCTCCAACGTGGTTGAATATTTGGGTTCATTTCACACCAGAGGGAGAATCTAGAGCTGCTCCTGAACACTTCCAGACATTTGCTGATGGTGCAAAGCATGAAGTCTGAAATTCAGAGAAAGGCTAAACTTGGTGTGAGCTTAAAGGGACACCCTTTTAAAGTTATGTTTGATTTTCCTGTGAGGAGTAAGCTGGTGCCAGAGCGATCAGAATTCCCTGAGTCAGGGCACACAGCTCTGGGTCTGTGTCTGGATGGATTTTGGGAAAGACCCAAGCTTGGAACAGTTTGCTCTGTGGTTGTGTTTACAAAAGTCAGTGCATCGTTAGGGACATCAAGCCGAGCTATTTAGCCTTCAGAAAACCCGTGGAGTTAACACTCTGTCCCACTCCTTGGAACGCAGATCCCCTCTCCCAAGCTCTAGTGTTCCTTCCCCAGCATCACTCCTGTGTTTCTCCTTCCAGTGGATAATGGATGTGATCTTATGTAACGGGTTAGGAATTTACTGCGGGATGAAGACCCTGTCCTGGCTTTCCCTGAAAACCTACAAGTGGCAGGGGCTGTGGAACATTCCGACCTACAAGTAAGTTGGGGAGGAGGGAGCTCCGCGGGCACGGCACAGAGGTCGGGCCCCTGTTCAAGAGCTTGGTTGTTCTTTGCGGGTCAATGTGGATTGAAGAATTCCTGGGTGTCCAGGTGACTCCAGGATGCAGTGACTTTCTGCTGCAGGGAGGTTTGTTTGTGAGTTTTATTCGCCTTGAGAATGGGATTGTTGGAAATCCACCTGTGTGTCCCAGACATTGCCTGGTGGCCGGGAGTGAGGGCCTCCTGTGGCAGTGAGCTTGTTGAATGTGAAAGGGTTGAGGGAGGTGCAGGAATCCAAGCTGGCGTCGTCATTCACAGCAAGGATCTGTTTGGTCTTCTTGCATTCCCTAGTAACCAGAACTTCACAGGAACTGGGACGCTGGGAATTAAAATTTAATAAATCCCTGTAGCCGTGTACCAGTAATGACCCGTCGTGCTCTGTGGTGTCTTTGCTGAGCAGAGCAGAACTGCTTACAACACGGCGTGTAGTATATTAAAGCTTAAATTGATAATTAAAATAACAAGCTCAGAGCTAATCTCATTAAGTTGTGATTTTAATGGAGTAAACGGAGGCATTTTGCGTATCTGAACTGGTGTCTCACGTGGAAACGCTGGCAGATGCCTCCTGCCTGCCTTTCCTTCAGGCTGCAGCGGTTGCTTTGCTCTTTTCCAGAGGCAAGATGAAGAGGATCGTGTTCCAGTTCACCCCGTACAGCTGGGTGAAGTTCGAGTGGAAGCCGGCCTCCAGCCTGCGCCGGTGGCTCGCCGTCTGCGGCATCATCTTCGTGGTGAGGGCACCTCCCCGGCCCCCGGTCCCGGCTCCTGGAGCTCGGGCTGCAGCTCTGGGGCTGTTGCTGAGGCTGAGGCCGGGAGGGATCCCCTCCCAGTCCCGCGGGACAGGGGGCTGTGTCCGTGCCTCTGGGGCAGGTGACAATTCCCTGCAGAGAGGGTTGTCCCTGCTCGCTGACTGTTGGTGGCAGTGGGAGCGATGCAAACTGGGATCTTTGGGTTTTCAGCGGTTTGCTGCTCCCCAAAGCATCAGCTGTGGGTGAAAGTAGCTCAGATCCCTCGGTTTTATGCAGGTACAGGTCACCGTAGAGCTGGAAAGGGCTGTATCCAAGGCCTTGGCCTCCTCTGAGCTCACTCCTGAAGCACTGATCTCCTTAAATAATTCAGTTCTCCTGAATTTTCCTTTTCCTTTTCCTTTTCCTTTTCCTTTTCCTTTTCCTTTTCCTTTTCCTTTTCCTCTTTCTCTTTCTCTTTCTCTTTCTCTTTCTCTTTCTCTTTCTCTTTCTCTTTCTCTTTCTCTTTCTCTTTCTCTTTCTCTTTTCCCTTTTCCCTTTTCCCTTTTTCTCTTTTCCCTTTTCCTTTTCCTTTTCTTTTTCTTTTTTTTATGTTTTGCTGCACACACAGCACCTAAGTGGGTGTGGACTTGTTTCATGCTGGGAGTGCAGCATCTGAAATTCATACCTGTGCCTGTGAAACAGAACTTGTCACCCACATGACACTGATAGGGAGGGTGAGCTGGGCAGTTTAAGCGCCTTTTTCCCACTCCTGCCCCTTTGCCAGCCACGGGCCTTTGTGCCATCCATGGGATGTCACTTGGCTCTGCTCTGAGCAGCTCAAACTTACTTCAACCCAGCGGCTGTGAGATGTAACTCAATCCATCCCCGTGGCCCTCGTGGAGATCCAGAGGCATTGGGCACGAACCAGGTTCGGTGGCGCAGCACAGAACTCTGTGTTTTGCCAGAACAAGCTCCCGGCACCTGATCCCTGCTGCAGGACACGTTGGCCAAGCTCACGTGGGACGCCAGGCCTGCTTTGTGGGAGGAGTAAAAGTGTGTAAATAAAATAGATGTTTCCCCAAAAGGCCGCTGGTTGCACCCTGAAGAAATTGGGGTTTAGGTGCTGCCGCAGCAGAGATCCCAGTGAATTTATACTGGACTGTGGGATTGTGTTTCTTTTAGCACATCCCAGTTTCAGCTGACAGGTTCTAAGCAGCTTCAGGTTCTGGCTCGCTCCTTGGGCTTAAGCAATGCTTAATGCCCTTTGTTGTCACTTCAAAAGAAGTGACAGTCTGGTGTCTCTCTGCTCCCTTGAGCACATTGCCAGGGCAGCTGCTGGAGAGAACATTTTGCTCTTAATTTATAATCAACTTTCCCGAGCTGGCTTTGAGGGCGAGTTTGCGTAACCGAGGGAAAACAAGCCAGCCCAGCCCCCAGGATGTGCAGCTCGTGCCTCTTGTTGTGGTGGGGCTCCCTCAGCCGGGTTTCAAAGGACAGGGAAAGGGGAAGCTGTGCTTTTGGGGTTTGTCCTCAGTGCTTCTGCAGGTACTTCAGGCTCTTTGTTTGAAGTTCACCAACTTGTTTGAAATTTGAGGGTGCCGCTTGTCCAGCTTTTTGCTGTGGTTTTTAGTGCCTCGAATGTTTAAAAACCCGGTTGGTTTTGGGTTGGTGCTGGTGGTTCCCTCAGTGATGCTGAGCAGGGCTGAGAATTGGGCAGGGGGAGCCCTGCAGGCAGAGAGGGACACTCCAGGCTTCATCGGCTGGAATTTTCCAGGTGTAATTCACGCCTCCTTTCTCCCAGTTTTTATTGGCAGAGCTGAACACGTTTTACCTGAAGTTTGTGCTGTGGATGCCCCCCGAACACTACTTGGTGCTGCTACGCCTCGTGTTTTTTGTCAACGTGGGAGGAGTGGCCATGAGGGAGATCTACGACTTCATGGATGACCCGTAAGCCCCAGCTCTCTGTACTTGCCATGTCGAGCTCCACGTGCTTTGTTCTGAACTTGCTCCAGCTTGCTGGCATCCATCTCGGGCACCAGTTCAGCTTGTCAGGGACAAAAAAGGCCTGATCCCAAAGCATCCCGCTTCACGTTCCTTTGTTTTGGAGGTACCGCTCTCAGTCAGTCCCCCAGGTCAGAGAGCAGCTGTTGTGAAGGGCCCTGGGTGTGCGCTGCGTTAACCTCAGTGTCTGGTAAAGGATCTCTCTGTGGAGAAGGGAGTGTGGAGATGAGGATGATGAGCTGCAGTGCCCCTGGCTCGTGGGCAGAGGAGCACCGTGCTCCCCTTCCAGGCCCAGACCCAGCAGCTGCAGTCCTTGGGTGTGCCCTGTGGGGACATCGGGGCCCAGACTAAAAAATGGGATTCTTAAAGGCACTTCTTTCCTCGAGCTGTCTTGCCCTGGCCCTCTGGAGCTCTCCTGGCATCCTCTTGCAGGTCGGAGGCCCTCGGTAGCAGGATATGCTGCAAGTGAAGCACCACACACAGCAGTGCATGTACTTGAGACTGTTCCCACCTCAGCATCATATTTGTCCTCGCTGCTTTTGTTTCTGCAGACCATGTGAGAGCTGAGAAAGCTTTGTTCTCAAAGTCACCTTTTCTTTTACTGTCACAACCTGCCTGAGCCCACATCCTCAGCCTAAGGCACCGTCTGGCTTCCAGGGGTGTTCATTGTCTGTCGCTGACCAACGCAAAAAAGTGTCTGTGTTCAGAATTTAGGGTTCCAACATGGTCTGAAGATCAGTTTCCCTTGCAAGGCTTTGACTCCTAGAACTGGGAAGAAGGGCCAGCCCACATTGCTTAGTCGGAATTCAGGACATTCCGCAGGGCCAGGAAGCCCTGCCCTTGGTGTTGGACCTACTGGTTTGGGACGTGCCTCCAACTCACAGGTAAGAAGAGTCTCTGCCTCGCTGCTGAGCTCCTCTCCTTAGCACCATTCATCTTCTTGTGTTGGGGTTGGAAAAGCTCCTTTGCCCTCTGTTCAGCCACACGGCATAACACTGGAATTTGGGAGAGCCATCCCCGGCCAGTGCCTCGTCCCTGGTTCCGATGGCTGCCGTTCTTTCCGTCCCCGCCGCTGCCGCCGCCTCCCGCCGTGTTCCCTGCCGGGGGAGGTGGCTCTCCCTGCATCCCGGGCTTCCTGAGCTGACCCCAGAGCTGACCTCGGGCTGCCGCTGCTGCGGAAGGGCGGAGCCGAGCGCCCGCTCCCACCTGGCGCCTTCTCTGCGGAGGGTTTTGTGGCTCCTTCCTGCGTTCCCGGCCCTCCAGGCAGGGGGGATCTGCCCCCGTGTACCAGCTTCACTGGCACATCGTTTCCAGCCAAGGATCCTCCAGGATTATTCCCGTGGTGGCGCAGGGAGAAGCTGCTGGGAAGAGCAGGCTGTACCAGAGGCTCCTGGCTTGCATCACCTGGGAAACGTCGCTGACCTTTTCCTTTTGCAAACTCTTAGTGCTCAATTCCGTTGCCCTTCCCTGACAGAAGCGTGGCTCACTGCCTGTCTGGTGGCGATGGGATTGTGTGGGATGAACTGATGAGGTCTCTCCAGCCAGCCCTGCAGTGCTGGGTCTACAAAGCAGTGAAATTCCAACGTGAAGAATTCTCTTTGCCGTTCGGGATTCTGAGTATCCGCAGGCGGTCCTGGGGCTTTGCTTGCAGGACCTCGGGCTGAGTGTGGTGACAGTGCAGTGCCTGGAATTGCCATAGTCCCAGAAGAGGGGTGAAGCTTTCTCCAGCCCTCACACACCACGCTGCCATCCTGACCCACGTGCTCCCGAGGACTGGATGTGTGAAGTGTTCCTGACCAGGAATGTCTTGATGCAGCAGCCTGTGGCGTTTGACCGAGTCACACATTCCTGGTTGGAGTCTTCCTGTCACTTCCAAGGAGTCTGCATCGAGGCCGTGAATTTTTATCTCCTTCATCGCAAGAAAGATCTTTCACATCTTTGCTGAGTGTTAGGGCAGGAAAGCAGCTCTCTTCCTCGGCAGCCTCGGGGGCTGCCTGGCTCTCGTGTTGGGGTTACCTTTGATTCTGCTGTCAGGGAAAGCATGGCAGAGGAGGAAGCAGCCCAGCAGAGCAGAAAGCTGCCCTCATCATCCCAGCAGCTGGAATTCCCTGTGAGAGATCTGCTGCTCCCTTTCATCTCTCCGCCTGTGGGTTAGGGCTGGCCTCTGCCCATTTAATCTGTCACCACCTGGAGCAGTTTCTGCAGCCCTTTCATCCGAGCTCATCCAGGCAGGGTACCTTTTCAGAAGGAATGCACTCATCCCAGAAATCACCTACACTTGATACATCCCGTGTTTTTTCCCAGGGTGTTTGGATGGTTTTGTGTAGCTTCAGCTGCACATTGGTGTCAAACACAGCTCTGGGCCTTGCGTGTGAGAGGCTCCTGTTTGGAGCCGTACCCTGAACATCAGCTGGTCTCAGGCTGCTCACAGAATGGTTTTGTGTGGGTTTACCTGGGAGCAGGGACACTTCCCTGCATCGTGTGGGGATGAGGTTTAACTTTCCTGGCTTTTAGAGCCTCTGAGAGGAAACTGAGGTAGCACCACCGTGGAAGTGTCATCCAGCAGAGCCTTGGTGCATGTGTGATCTGAGCTAGACTTGTAGCACTGTGCAGAGCGGAATGAAATCACTGCCCCGGCTGTCTCTCTGTGCACATTTCTCCACGTCCCTGATTTTGCAGCAACGAGATGTTCCTGTCTGTGTTTCTCCTGCAGGAAGTTCCACAAGAAGCTGGGCCAGCAGGCCTGGCTGGTTGCTGCTATTACTGCCACGGAGTTCCTGATCGTCGTCAAGTACGATCCCTACACGCTCACCCTCTCCCTGCCCTTCTACATCACCCAGTGCTGGATCCTGGGGATTATCCTGGTGCTCACCTGGACAGCCTGGCGCTTCTTCATTCGGTGAGCGGGGCTGCGTTTGGGGCTGGCCAGGGTTTTAGGGGGGTTTGTTCAACCCCCATCCTCAAACGTGCTCGCCAGGGCTGCCTGGGGAGAAAGCGCAGCTCTCCTGGGGGGTGGGTGCAAGCCCTGAAGTAACCAGGGAGTTCTTTGGGCCTGATCCCAGCAGTTCCCTGTCTGGATCATGGAAAGCAGCTGCACAGGGCCTAAGGAATTGTGTTGGAAGTATTGGAAGGGGCCCACAGGGAAGCTGGAGAGGGACTCTGCACATCAGGGGCTGGAGGAATAGGACGAGGGGGAATGGCTTCCCACTGCCAGAGGGCAGGGTTAGATGGGATATGGGGGAGGGATTCTTCCCTGCGAGGGTGGGCAGGCCCTGGCACAGGGAGCCCAGAGCAGCTGTGGCTGCCCCTGGATCCCTGGCAGTGTCCCAGGCCAGGCTGGACGGGGCTGGGAGCAGCCTGGGGCAGTGGGAGGTGTCCCTGCCATGGCAGGGGGTGGCACTGGATGGGATTTAAGGTCCCTTCCAACCCACACCATTCCAGGATGGTTTGAAGTGCAGCGGTGTGTGGAGGGGCAGCAGTGGCTGCTCCTGCGGGATTGGCTGTGGCGCTCCGGCAGGGGCGGGGAGAGCCGGGCCCGCAGCCAGGAGCACAAGCTGCCGGGGAAGCAGTGCCATCAGCAGCTCTGGAAATGCCCGGCCAGAGGCTGCGGTGCGCGGCTGTCCCAGGAAGCCGCGTGCGGGGCGGGCTCCTCCCGCGGGCTGGAACCGCGTGTGCTGTGTGTGTTGCAGGGACATCACCCTGCGGTACAAGGAGATCCGGCGGCAGAAGCAGGAGCACAGGCACGAGAAGGACAAATGCCTGAGCAACGGGGACGGACACTCGGCCCTGCTGGACGAGCCCAGCGGGAGCAGACTGCGGGAGAGGAAGCTCTGAGCGCGGCCGCGGCGCTGACGGGAACTCGTGGTGCCCGAGCGGGCCTGGCGCGCGGTCCCAACCTCATCCTACCTAACTCCTAATTGTCGTCGTTAGCGTTCCAGCGTGCGGGAACCCTCTCGGGGAGGCTGGCTCTGACACAGCCCCCCTCGCTCCCCGAGTCACCTGGGCAGGGCCGGAGGAAGTCTGCGTGGAGGGAGGTCGGCGGGGCCTTCACCGGGTGCTGTGTGTCTTCCTCGGAACCAGGTGTGGAGACAGGGGGCTCAGAGCACGGCGCACAGGGATCTGCTGCTCCATTCCCAGGGAGCTGAGAGCTCCGTGGGGCGCTCGGGCATTAGGAGCACTCGTTCTGGAGCGTACAGAGACTGGGCACGGGAAATGAATTCTGTTCTTGCTGCTGGAGCCGCGTGGAGCTGTGGAGGAGGACTGGGTGAGGCGCAGAGCGANGCACCCCGCTGCCCCAACGCCCCGGAGCGGCACTCGGGCGGTGCGTCCCAGCTCTGGGGGGACAGACGACTTCTCCTTAGCTCTTATTTTTAATTTCTCTTTAGTCTCGGTCATCTCTTAAGTGTGAGGGAAGGTGAAGGGAGAAAGGTCAACCTGCCTTGGCTCTGCGGAGTAAAACGTGTCACAAGCAGAAACTGGGAGTGTCCCGTGGGTCTGGAGTTCCTTGCTTTGTCCTCACCGAGGGGGGGGTTGGCTCCGGGGTCTGACAGGGGCACGTCAGGCTCTGCCACCCTTTGTCACTGCCCCATTCCTCCCGGGATGGCTCCGGAGCGAGGGGTCTCTGGGAAAGCCCTTCCCTGCGGTGTCACACCCCCCATGCCTGTCCCTGTCCCTGTCCCTGCCAGCAGCAGGCCCAGGCCGAGCACGTCCCTGGCACAGCCCGGCCGAGGAGCATCCTGAGCCAGGCAGCGCTTCTGCTGGTGACTCAGCATCCTGGGAAGGGCATGGGAAGCCCGGGCTGCTTTGTTTTCCCGGGCCGTTATTCCAAAATGCGAGAGAATCCACGTGGATTCTGTATCCTCCACCCCGAGCCCTCACGTCGCTGTCCCGGGCCCTGCCGTCGCCCCGTCCCTGCTCAATCCAGCCTGGCTGTTTCCCAGGGAAGCATTTATCTGGAAGAAAATGACACCCACAGCTCAGTACAGTCCCGAGAGTGCAGCCCCAAACTTCTGAAGCGGCAGGAGCTTGCAGAGCTGCTGCCTGGCACACAGCTGGGGCTCAACCCTGCTTGGTCTCGTATGGGAACGACGGCCAACATTGCCAGCTTTAGTGCCCCGAGTGCCCTCCACCCATGAGGAGTGGGCAGTGGGCGGTCTGGAAGTTGGGGATCCCCAGCTGGGAGGTGGCCAGGTGGCCTGGGGGGACTTGTCACTGCACCCCCCTCCCTCCAAAGGGCTGCTCACCTGCGCTGGCCACACCCGGTGAGGAATATCCAGAAGGATCCGGGAGCTTTGGCCTCATTCACGAGCCACTGAGTCATCTGTCTGCATCCAAGGGATGCCAGGGATAATCTGCATCCTGCCCGTTTAGTTCTGTGTGCCAGTTTGGGACCATGTGGGTCCTCTCTCGTCGCCTCACACACGGAGCCGGGGGGCTGAGGGCTCGGGCTGTGTCCCCCCAGCACACAGGACGGGTGGGGTGGATGCTGGGCTTGAGGTGAGGAATGTGTCCAGGTTTTCGGGGAAACAGGTGGGCTCTGGTCACTGGAAACTCGCCTGGATTTCGGAATCCTGTTGTGGTCATCTCGAGGCCGTGCTCAAGGCAGCCTCAGAGGGAGGAGGTGGAAGGAAGCCACGAGGCCTCGTGGGGATAACATCTGGCGTGGCCTGAGGTGGGGCCCTCCCTGCGGAGAGGGCAGAGGCAGCCGGCTCCTGCTCCCGCTCACGGGAGTGCCCGGCTCTCCTGGCACAGGTGTCCCACCCGTGGGCACCCTCATTTCACAGAGAGCTCGGCCAAAGGTAAGTGTTGGCTTTAAAAAGGACAGGTTTTAGTAGGAGAGAGGGTGTCTGTGTGAGGCTGGATGGATGCAGGGACACTGGGAGATTTCCAAACCTCAGCCTGCTCCGATCCTGTCTGGAACAGCCCTGGGGGTCACCTTTGCCCAGTCTGCGGTGGTGAGCCCTGGGGTGCCCTGCAGGAGGGTGCTGGGTGCCGGGCAGTGCTCTGGAGGGACATCCTGCCACATCCCTGGGGATGCAGAGGAGCTTTGGGGAGTGGGGAAGGACCAGGGCCCGCTCTTTCCCAGCTGCACCCGGAGGAGGAGCCGGGAAGCCCATGGAGAGGAGCCTTGGCCGCAGTCCGAGGCAGCTCTGCCGGCCGGGCAGCGCTTCTGGTGCAGTCAGAACTTGTTGTTTTCTCCCTGGAAATGAGCTTCCCACCGGGAACGTCTCCCAGTGCTGCCCTCCCTGCGTCCTTCCCGAGCAGGGAGCCTGCAGCCGGGCTTGAGCTGGCCCCGTGGCTGGATGTGGTGGGTGTTCCTGGGAATTACAGGTCCTCTGGAACATCGCGCTGCGCCGTGGCCCCTGACCCCACCTTTGCTCAGGGCGTGCGGGTGTTTGCCGCCCACAAAATCCCAGTTATTCCATTTTCTCCGAGCAAAGTGTGTCTCCTGCTGTCTGAAATTGCTCCTTGCTGCCCTGGAAGCCGCCTGGCGTGCGAGGTGAGGTGGCTGAAGCCGGGACATGAGGGCAGGGACGGGGAAGGTCCCGCGGGAGGGTGTGCAGGCGCAGTCCTTCCGATGGTCACGGCGCCGCGGGTGTGGTGGGCGCGCAGCCAAACGGCTCGAGGGCTTTTTGGTGCCAGGTCCCAAAGGGCTCCACCTTTTGGTGCAGAGGGAGCGGATCTGATGGGTTTTCTTAGGAACATCCAAAGCCGAGACCTTTCTGGGTGGCCCCGGGAGGGACACAGAGCTGGAAGCTGTTCGGGACAAGGGAGAACCCAAGGATTCGGCTTTGGGGTGGTGATCCAGAGACCCCGAGGGGCTCTGCGCCCTCTGAGGGACAAGGGGAGGGGACCTGGGGCCCCATGGAGAGAAACGCTCATCAGGCTCCGCGGGGAGGAGCAGCCGGAGGTGCAGAGGTGCGGTGGGATGGACCAGGGAGTCCCTGGGAAGGTGGATTTGGGGATTTGAGGAAGGCTGGTATGGCCAGGCACACAGCAGAGGGTCTCTGGAGTGGGATGAGGGATCTGGCGTTGTCCCTCCTCTCTCCCGGCTGGGATTTGGGGTGCGTTTGCAGGGTTTGGGGTGAATTTTGTTGAGGTTTTTTTTTTTTTATGGCGACTTCCTCAGGAAAGCTGGGAGCCTGGCAGGCAAACCAGAGCGAGAGACCCCCGGGGTCCCCAGGCTGTGCCGCGGGTGCGGGCTGGGCTGAGCCGAGCCCCGGGGAGGGTCTGGCGAGCGCAGAGACCGCCCAGCTCATGGCACGGATGAGCGGCGGCTCC
>WEIT01019452.1:25357-45010 GCA_013389985.1 Dryoscopus gambensis | reverse complement strand
GCACGAGGCCGTGCTGGGACAGGTGGTCCAGGAGGCGCCGCAGGAAGGGGCGGCTGCCCACGGTGTGGCTGTCGCACACCACGGCCACCTGGCGCCGCGCCCGCGTCACCGCCACGTTGATGCGCCGCTCCTCGGCCAGGAAGCCCACCTCACCTGGGAGACAGGAGGGAAGGGATGCTGGGGGGACAGGGCTGCCTGCAGGCAGCGGTTTGGTCCAAGTGATCCAAGGATTTCTTGGCTGGAGGGTGGGAGTTGGCGTTTATGGGGCTCTGGTCCCTGCTCACACCTGCTCCTATTCCTACCTGTGTTCCGCAGGCTCCACACTGAGCTCCTGGGGTTGGGAAGAGGATGGGAGGCGCATGGAAAGGGGAACTGTCTCCCTGCCTGACCCACGACACAGGCTCAGCTTGGAGCCGGGAGCAAACACAAGATGGAGCAGCGTGGAAAAGGCTCACCTTGCGACAGGGACCGCAGGTAAAGAACTCCCCCTGTCCTACAGAGCTCCCAAATTCTCGGCGGGTCTGTAGGAACAGCCATTTGGGAACTCGGGGAGGTTCTGCTCTGCGCACAGGCAGCAGCAAGAGGCGGCAGGGCCGGGATGACTCAGGATCAGCAGCGAGAGCGGCGCGTGGGTGGTGCCGAGCTCCCAGCTCCAGGGAACGGCGAGCGGGCCGGGCGGGAGGAGATTAAAGCCTCTGCCGGAGCAGTGCCCAGCCCGGCTCTGCCTCAGCAGCCTCCTCTGTGCTGCCTTGGAGGGACGGGCTGAGCAGCCCCTCTCCCCGCTCTGAGGCTCGCACAACAGTTCCCAGTTTCTCTGACGAGGTTTAACCCGGCTGCAGAGGCAAGTCCAACTACTTTGAGTCCTGGAATGGTTTGGGTTGGGAAGGACCTTCAGGCCCATCCATTCCCACCCCCGCCAGGGACACCTTCCATTATCCCAGGCTGCTCCAAGCCCTGTCCAACCTGGCCTTGGGCACTTCCAGGGACGGGGCAGCCACAGCTTCCCTGGGCACCCTGTGCCAGGGCCTCCCCACCCTCACAGGGAAGGATTTCCTCTTAAAAGAAGGATGTTTCCTGCTGGATCAGGAATGGCTGCAGAGGGATAGGTCAAGGAGAAGCCTCCCTGTGCCCTCAGGGAAGCAATTCCTGCCCCACAGCTGAGCTTTGGCCTCTCCCTGTGCAGCAGAAGGGGCTGTGGGACACTCGCCCTCCTGGGGCCACCAGCTCCCACCAGCACAGGGGTGACTCACTCCTGGATGAGGACTATTCTTGGTGCTGTCCCCACCTCCATTCTCCCCACAAGGCTGCTTTTCCTCCTCTAGGCTTGGAAAAAGAGGCACCTCCTCCTTCCATGCATATTGTCCCCCTCCTCTTCCCCTTCTAGCCCTCAGCACTCAGCCTCTCACCTCCAGCAGCACAGGTAGGGCAGCAGGGCTGTGGGTTTGGAAAGGGAAT
This sequence comes from Dryoscopus gambensis, assembly GCA_013389985.1. Taxonomy (NCBI): domain Eukaryota; kingdom Metazoa; phylum Chordata; class Aves; order Passeriformes; family Malaconotidae; genus Dryoscopus; species Dryoscopus gambensis. Next base: position 43,555 of record WEIT01019452.1, on the reverse strand, counting down.
TGATCCCAGCACAGAACAGAGGTGATCACAGAGCGATCCTGCTCAGCTGGCTCCACAAGACCCACAGGGGCCTCGTGCCCCCAGGGCAGCAGCTTTTTTCCAGCTATTAACTTTCACTGCAGCTGCTGATAGCAAAGAACTTGATTTTCCGCTCCAGATTTTGCTCCCAAAAAGCAGCGTTTTCCGTGCATGGCTTGGGATGCCAGGTCCTGCTCACTTTCTGCAGGGAATTGACTCAAAATGGGCTCAAATCCCAAGAACTTGCCCCCCAACTCCCCTAAATGTGCAGGTAATGGGATGTGACACTCTTAGGGCCCTGGCTAAATCATTTCTGAGGCCTCAAGGGCCAGGAAAACTTCAAACTGAGCGGTTCCAGACCTGCTGTATCACGGGAGCCTCCTCTGACAGCAAATACACTCACTAATTAAACAAAAAAAGCTGAAAAGGGAGTGTTTGCCAGTGAATCCATCCAGAGCCAAGTGTTAGAGCCCTGCGATGAAACCACAGCACTCGGCTCCACGACTCCCTCGCCGCTCCCCGGGGAGCAGCGCTCCGGCAGCGCGCCCTCACCTTTCCTGTTGGATCTGACCAAGGACAGGATCACTGCCTCCTTCTCCCTCCCCTGGAAACCATCCACCGACTTCACTTCCAGCTCGGGGTGGCTGTGGCAAAGGTGCTGCCGGAGCATGTCCACCTGGGAAACAGGCCAAGGGCAGCTTTTAAAGGAAATACACGGGTGAAAAGGGTTAAAACGGCTCAGGTTTGGGGGAAATCCCTCCCTCCCAAACCCACAAGGATGAACACCGGCATCTCCTGAGGCCGGGAGTGGAACACTTGACTAACAGCTCTTCCCTCCACGGCCTCCAGCTGCCCAAAGGGGCAGGAGCTGGTGCCAGATGCAGGTTAAATTTGGCTCTGCAGGTCTCTGGGATCTCGTGGTGCTCCGTGTGCAGGGAGAGCGGGGATGCCAGGAGAGGGACAGCTCACCTGCAGGTTGTAGGGGGCCACCACAGCGATGTCCTTGGCCTTCACACCAGCATCCACCAAGGCCTGGACGTGCATCCCCACCAGCTGCACCTCCCCTGGGACAGGAACAGAGTGTGACAGTGAAGAGAGGCTGGAAGAATGTGCCCACCTCCCCCAAAACAACAGGAAAGGCTGCCATGAACTGGTTATCCAAGATGGTGCCTGGTTCAGAGGGATCTGAAGGGAAAAATTAAATCCTATACCAATTCTTTCATGGTTTATTGGCTGGGCTTGTGCTTTGCAGCAAAACACAGCGATAAACATCAAGACTGCAGAGCTGTGCCAAAAGGCTGCCTCCCAGATTTGGGGAGATGTGCTTCTAATCCCCTGCTCCAAATCCCTGAGTCCTCTCGGAGCAGGCTTTCCGGCTCTCTGTGAGGGAACAACAGCCTGTTGTGTTCAGCAGGGCCCTGGGAATGGTGCACGGAAAAATGAGGGGCTTAAATGATGCTGGGGGTCAAGCAGAAGGTAAAAGATGTTCAACGTGGTAAAAACTGCCCTTGCATTTTCCAGCCTGGCTTTGCACTCAAGCTCCTTAATGAAACCTATTTTTTCAGGTGAAAACCAGCAGGAACTCGGTGTCCTAGGAAGATCCATGGAGAAGAGCCAGACAGGATTTCATGGAAGGAGCAGAGGACTGGGAGGTAATTCTGAACCCTATCCACAGCCTTCCCAAAACAGGCCTGTGCTGCTGCGTGCCCTTCCTTGGTGTGAAGCACCTGCCACGGGCAGTCTCCACCCTGTCCCAGCCCTCAGCACGGAGAAATGTCCCTGCGAGGGGACACGGTGGCCGGAGTGGCCACTCACAAGCTGGACATTGTCACCAGAGCTCCAACACAGCTCCGAGCCCCTGGAGGTTGAGGATTTATGGAGGGAATGATCTCTCAGCTAAGCAAGGCTCTCTGGGACCCCACCTTCCCCAGGGGGACATCTCTGGGATGCGGCCAAGCCCATGGTGGGCTGAGCACCTCAGTCCATCGATTCTGGTCAGCGGTACCTGGGTTGCCCTTGGACTGCTCATCCTCCTCCTCCAGCTCGAAGAGGCCGCAGCCAGCGGTGTCTATGAGCAACAAGGGAATGCTGGTCTCTTCCGTGGAGGACACGCCCGGCAGGTCCCTGCACAGGGGATTTGGGAAAGGGCCGGTTACCAACGCTGGTGTTACAGCAGCATCCAGGCAAGCTGTGGCTGCCCCACCCCTGGAAGGGCCGGCCTGGATGGGATATGGAGCAGTCTGCTCTAGTGGAAGGTGTCCTTGCCCATGGCACGGGACTGGATGGGCTTCCAACCTTCCAACCCCCACCCCTCTGGGGTTCTGTGATTATCACAGCCAAGGAGGATGCAGAAGTCAACTCTGCATCACTTTTGCTTACTGGGCAAAAAGGACAAACCCCCCCAGGTGATGTCTCCTCGATGAAGTAACGGCTGAAACAAAACCACCGCCCCAGCCACAGGAGGAGCGGAAAACTCCGCAGGGAAGGGAGGGACGAACCGGGATGAAAAGGACGTTTCAGCCCCCGTTCCAGCGGAGAGCGAGCGACCCACCTGAGCAGGTGCTGTGCCACGGAGGGGTGCGCGCTGAGCCGGCCGCCGTAGAGCTCCGAGGACGCCCACTCCATGATGTGCCGGTGCATGCGGTACTGCACGGTCAGCATCCGCACCGCCCGCTCCCCGTAGTGCCCCGCCAGCCGCTCCATCAGGCTCAGGGACAGCCCCTCGGCCGCGGCCCTGCGCGGAGAAGCGCCTCACAGTGGGAGTGTCCACCCCCAGCGACGGGATGGGGCTCAGCCGGCCCTTCCCGACACACGCGGTGCCCAGGGTGCCAGCGGGAATGCTCTGGGAGCACCCGCGCTCCAGCCCTGCTCGGCACCCTCGCGTGGTTCCCCCGCGGGGGCACCGTCACCCCTGTTCCACCTGGGTGCCAACAGTGCTGCCTGTCAGACCCTCGGGGACAGACTTCTGCCGTGAGATCAGAGAAGCCTGGATGTGGATCCTGCCACCGTAATCCAAGCAATGCCAACAGCGTGGCCTGTGGAAGTCACCACGCCAGAGATGTTCAAGGAACAACTCACGTGGAACTCAGTGCTCTGGTCTGGCTGCCAAGGTGGGCACTGGTCACAGGGCGGACTTGGTGGTCTCGGAGGTCTTTCCCAGCCTCAGTGATTCCAGGATTCCATGATCCATCGGTGTAAGGCTGCACTAGTGTCACTCCAGTGCATTAGGAAAGGAGCTCCACCCCAAATTTTGGAATGCTCAGTGTCAACACAGCCAGCCCTTGCTGGTTCCATCAAGACCCCTGCTGCTCCAGCATCTCCATCCTTCCCTGGCCCCTCACTCTGGACTAATGCACGGACGCACCGCGCTCATTGCTTTTTCACCCATTAAACCCCCTTTCACCTCCAGCAGCGCCCTCTCCTCGTTATCTGTGGCACAAATTAATCCGGTTCCTACTGAATTCAGCCTTTCAGGAGCCTATTTGCTTTCCCCAGCCCCGCAGAGGGTTTGTTGGGAGGCACTGCCAGAGCAAGAAGGATGGAAGTCGCTGTGCTCGGAGGTTTCTCCATCCAGAGGCTGACACTGAGGGGTGCTGGCGGCTGCCAGACACAACGAAGCAGCACGCGGATGATGGAACGATGGCAGGGAACAGCTCGGGAGAACGCTTTCCATCGAGCTGCGGGGCACAGCACACATCCAGTCCCTGCTGGGGGAGCCCCAGCCCCAGGCCCCACGGCGAGCGGGCTGCCGCGGCACCGGCCGGCCCCGCCACGCTCGCCACAGGCGCTTGGGAAACCCGACAAGAGACTGCCGAGCCATTAAACCTGCAGAAGGGACAATTCAGGACAAATCTTTCCGAGAAGCCGGGCCTCGTTAGCTCTGCTCCTCGCTGAATCACAGGATGCAGCACACAGGCAAAAGAAATGGGGAAAGCCTGTGGATGGACAGGGCTGCAGGACTCGGGAGGCAGCAGTTTGCCAGAGGTGGGCTGGGGTAGGTGGGGCAGAGCAGGATGTGGGGTTGGGGGATGCATTCCAGTTATCGGGAATTAGCTTGACTCTCCCAGCTCCGCTCTGCCCACGGAGCCTGGATCTCCTGGGCAGGAAGGAAATTTAGCAGGGAGAGCTGTTGGCACTCAGGTGCAAGCACATGCCTGGAACTGCCATAAAACCTCACAGCAAGCCTCAGGGATGGTGCTCTTCCCTACCCTTCCAGCACCATTCCCACCGCAGGGATCCGCAGGAGGTTATACGCTGAATTAATAATGAGTTATTAATCTGCTTGGAAATATTTCACCTGTTAATAATCTTCTATTATTTTACCACTCAATTAATTCCTACCGTGGTTGATCTCTCTGCCAACAACATCCTGAGTGCCCTGAGCAGATGTTTTTTTACCTATTGATTGCTTTAGAGAAATAAAATTGGGATAAGAGGTTGGACAGACAGAACCGTGCATGGAATGCTTGGGAATCTCTACTTTAAAGTACCTAAAGTAGAGCTGGGAAAGGCAGAATTCCCAAAGCCAGCCCACAGCAGGCAGGATTTGTTGCTAACCTGGTTTCACCTTGTTCTGCCTGCAGGAAATGCTGTGCTTGGCCAGCCTGCCCTGTACGTGTCCAGAATGATCAGCAGGAGGAGGAAAACAGGGAATTGCTTCCCATGGAAGGCTGGAGCTGTGTCCTCAGTCACGGCATATCTTTTCTTATTCATCCCTGAGACAGGAGGTGCTGGTGTGACTGATCCCTGCGGTACGCACTGGATTTGGGTGGAAAAGCCCAGAGAAGGAGGTTGCTGTGTTTTCCCGCCTCAGGAACTCCACATTAATGGATTCTAATAATAATAATAATAGTAATTAATGGTGATTCATTCGTGGATGTGCACCCAGGACATTCCAGGTTTGGAGGCTACCAGAGAAACCCAAGGCCTGGCACTTCAGTGACGGAGTGAAAGCGAGTCCATTCAGACCTGACGTGGGAATCAGCACGTGGATTTGGGATGGTGCAGACATCCAGACTGACCACTGACAAAGGAGATGCCAAAATATCCCTGTGTTTGTCCAGGAAATGGGTTGAGAGCAAGAGGTTTGATAAACATCTGCTGATATCTGAGGGGAGTAAAATCAAGTTAATACATCAGAGCCCTGACGTGGAGACGAATTCATCGGGAAAAGGGTGGAATGAGGGCTCCAACAAGGCAAACAAATGTTCCTGTCAGACTGCAGGAAGTGCCCCAGCATGGAGATGCCCACTGGGACAAAATGGAGGAGGAGGAGGAGGAGGAGGAGGAGGAGGAGCTCCGAGATGGAAGCTGCTGCCCGTGAGCCCCGGCTGGAGCTGCTGAGGGGGATCAGAGGGGGCTGCAATGTGCCAGCACGGACTGGAAGGTGTGTGCGGGGATGCCCTGTGCCTCCCAGGACAGCTCCAGGTGGGTCAGAACGCAGGGAAGAGGAGCACCCTTCAGACTAGCCATCAAACATTCCCGAGGCCCCGTGGGGTCACTGCTGATAGCAACAGGTAAATGCTGATTGCACGGAGGGAAAATAGAGTCCCGCAGCATTCCTGCTGGACAGAGGCTGCCTTCCCCTGCTGTAGTAACAGCCGAGCCTCCTGCCAGCCTGGATTCATCCCCGATAGCTTCAGACCCTTCCCTGCGGCCCCAAAAATAGGAGCCCACCCACTGCAGGCCCGCTGTCATCAATGGAGAAGGGGAAGGTGGGCAGAAGGGTTGGAGTCCTCCGCATGAATCATCCCTGGAAATAGCTCCTTGCTTCCTCTGAACCACAGAGGAGGTGGCAGGTGATTCGGGGCCTTCGTGGGAGCTCTGGAAATGCCCACGGAAGGAGGTGGGAGGGATCTGCCTCCGCCCTGCTTCCTGGGCCCGCGGGGAACGCGGAACCCCAAGACAGGGCTCTCCAGCGCCCCGTTTATTTGCATCGCATTGTTCGGGCTGGGAGAGGTCTTTGAGATCGTGGAGTCTGACCTTCCCCCAGCACTGCCAAGGCCACCGTGTCAGAGCTGGTGGAGAGGAAAGCACGGCTCCTCAAGCAGGAGGAGATCCAGGAGCTCTGCAGGACGTGAGGAGCTTTCTGCTGCCGGCTCCAGCCAAGGCTCCTGGCAGCAGCCACCGTGACAGAGCAGAAAAAAGCAGCTGCTATAATGTTTCTGGAGTGAAGAAAAGCTGCCTTTGTCTCAAAAGAGGGAGCCAAAAGTGACATCAGCTGAGCGCCAGCCCCGTTCCAGAGCGACAGAGCTGGGATTTTTTACTGTGTTTTGCCCTTAATCTGACAGTCTGGGGAAAAAGCCAGGCCGAGGCTGCTGAGGTGGATCCAGCTGGACGGGCACTATGGAGCTATGGAGCATTATGGAGGCAGTTTCTCTGGAGGAGAAGAGGAACCTTATGCGCCACTCACAGCAAATAATGACAAACCTGAAATTAGAAGGACCAAATGGCCAACTTCTTCTTGCTACCAACAAGATACTACTCCAAAAAGTGCCTTGCTTGGAAAACCCAGGCATGGAGAGCCGGCCTGAAAATTCACAGGGAATAAACAGCAGGACAGCAAGGCTGGAGGGCTCTGGAGAGGCGTTTGGAGCTCACCAGCCTGGACACCTCCAGGCAGTGGAGCATGTGCTTATCACCTGCCAAGATCTGCAGAACAGATGGGCATCCGAGAGAGGTAAAATGAGAGGATGCTGCAGCCCCTGAATGTTGTTCTCCCTATCTCTCAGCCATGTGCTGGGAGCTGCTGCCTGCCTTGGATTTTCCATTTCCTGTGCTCAAGTGAGATGGCAGATATGTGTCTTGCTCATTATTTTCTGGAAGCAGGAGAGGACATTTATGAAGTCAGCCCTATTTCTCTGCTTCTGTGGTTCAGTAATTCCAGATTTGGAGCTGCCTAAACCAGATAAACATGAGCACATTTATGTTTTAAATTACTCAAAGATTCCTCAGTGCTCTTTGCAGTATCCCCCTGGAAGCACAGGCAATTTGCACTATCCAAAGATCTTTTCCACAAACTAACTGTTCTTATTATCCACGTTGTAGGGATCGGGAGGTTTTACAATCCCCGAGGTCTGTGATAATGCAGCATCTCACTGGGCCAATCCACATATCAATACATTAAATAAATCAACGTGGAAACCACAGAAGCAGAATTAACGGGAAGACTTGGATTAGCCTGAGGATGAGCCCAAATTCATCCCACAGAGCCTGCAGGCAGCACGGATCCCCGTCACGAAATGTCTCCGATCGCGAGGATTCGGAAGCTGCACGAAACCCGGGAGGATCCGGGATTTTTACCTGTGGGAGATGATGGTGGGGGGCAGCTGCTTGTGATCCCCAGCCAGGATGCACTTGGGAGCCTTCAGCAGGGGGATCCAGCAGCTGGCTTCCAGAGCCTGGGCACACTCGTCAATCACCACCAGGTCGAAGTGGGTTTCGGGCAGCAGCTTCAGGGGGCCGTCCGAGGAAGCACCTGGTGGAAGGAGAAGGTTTCCAGCTGAGCAGGGAAGCGAGGAACCTGCTCTGGAAACAAACCTCACCAGCTGTAATAGCGACTGAGGCAAGTGAAATCATGTTTCTTTGCAGAGATGTAGGAATTCAGCCCTGCCAAGCACGTATCCACTGATATGTGTAAGTCAGGACTGTTTTTGCCAGCTCCTCTTGTCCTTTTTTCCCCTGGCATCTGGGCCCAGAAGCTTCCAAATGTCTTTGGGAACAGCAGCGAAGCCCAGATGCCAAGGAGAACAATATGCTCCAGTGCTTCTCCCGGAGCAGAGCAAGGAACGCCCACCTTCCTGCTGCCCCTCAGTGCCAACAAAACTCCTCATCCCCAGCACCAAGAGGGTGAGGGATCGGGGATCCACCTGTCTGCTCACTGAGAGACACCCCGAGAGGGGGACAACGCCTCTCCTCCTCCTCGTGGCACTGGGAAGAGGGAAAGAACACGAGACTGGAACCAGACAGCCACAGCAAGGGCTAATTTTTAACATCACAGGTCCGCTTGTAACATCTGTCTCCTTCCAGACATCCTGCTCCAACCCAGACCTACTGATACTGATCCACGCACTGATCAGAAACCCGGATTCCAGGGGCATCCAAATCTCCCTGCAGTTCACAAGGAAAAAGGATGCCAAAGGAGGAGGGCAGGGTGACGAAGCTGCCTCCCAGAGCAGGGGATTTTTATTCACAGAAATGTTTTTCCCAAAGCTCCTGTGCTACTGCAGCTCTGAGAGCGGGGATTTGGCTTTGCCACTGTAAATCCTGCTGCCTCCACAGCTCTGCACCGCTTCAGACGTGCCAGTTTGCCACCAAAGACACTGCTTTCCTTCCAAAACTGTTTTCCAGCCTGTAGGAATCCGCCCTGCTGAGTTGTACGGTTATAACTCGACTTTTGCCACTTGCACAGACCCCCCCAGCTGGCTGGGAAGCTCCAGTCCCACGGAGAATCACAGCTGATCCACAAAAATCTGCTGGGAGAAGGAAATCTCCCCATCTTTCAGGCAAGTTGAAAGACGTGAGAGGCCAGTTCCCAGGGACTGAGACACGGAAGGATTTATCTTTCCGTTCACCTCCTCTCCAGTAACTTGCTTTTTCATGACCTACGATTATTGATGTTTCCTTTTGGCAAATGACCCCTGAGCAACCCGATCTCTCAGGACCGAAAACCTGAGCCAGGAAAGCCCTTCCACGNGCAGGCTCTGGAAACGCGGGCTGGATCCCGTCAGTGCTGGGAATGCTCCGAGCAGGGAAGCCATCCCACGGCACTTATGCAACCGGGAGCAGATTGCACACCTCCAGCAGCACTTGTTTACTCCCTGCGCTCCCAGCTCCTACTCGCAGCTCACGGGGGCCCTGCCAGATCCACGTTCTGTGCACAACAACATCCTGTGCCAGAGTGGAAGCTGGGAGAACCCCGCCGGGGAGGGGTTTGGGAGGCTTTGCCGAGCTGCCAGGAGCTCGGAGCAGGTCTCCCAGCTGATCCCAGCAGGATGCTGCCTGGTTTGCCTGGCAAAGGGAGGGGAAACACCGAGCAGGAGGATCTCACACCTGTGTTGGTGGCGAGGACAACGCTGGCCTGGCTGAGGGCTGCAGCCATGGCAGCCTCTTCTCGCTCCTTCAGCTCCTTCCTCAGGGTCTTAATCTCACCCAGGAAATGGCTTCGCTCTCCCTTGTCTTGGGCCTTTTTGGTTTTCGCCTAGAAAATAGAAAAACTGGGATAGAGCCAACTGCTGCTACCCAGTTCTGGCTGTGTCTGTGACCAGCCAAAGCATCTGGGCATGGAGCAGGGAGGAATGTTTGGGGAAGAGAGGTCTTGTTTGGCTGCTGAGGGAGAGACTGGGGTTTCCCATCTTATTTTGGGGAAGCAGGAGGGCTCCCCAAGCCCCAGCAGCAGCTCTGTCACCTCAAACAGGCCTCTTTGAGCTGCTGGAAAGGACCCAGAGCAGCATCCAGACAGGCCCAGGGCTTTCTTTAGCAGGTATTTAATGTTTTTACCACCCCAACCCACCAGCGCTGGGCACCAGCACTTCCAGAGCAGCGGGCACGGGACCGCAGCTCACATGTGGCTCACTGAGCACTCCCAGATGGAAATTGGGATTATTTCCCTGGAGGTGAGCCTGATGACTGCAGAAAGATGAAAAGGCTGCAGACAGCTCTTATATGCAGCCAAAACAATAAGACCTGCTGGTTCCCATAGTCATGCCATGGATGGATGGATGGATGGATGGATGGATGGATGTTCCAGGCTCTAACACGGATCAGCTCAGCCCCCTGTTTTGGTTGAACTCATGGGTATTTAAAGCTGTGAAACCTCCATGTGTCTGTCACGGGTGGTAGAAACGGGCTCAGGAATTCCAGGGGTGGCATCACAGGCCCTGGGGATATGCTCAGGGTGGATGTCACCCGCTCCCAGTCAGGGATTAGGAATATCAGCTCTAATCATCCCCACCTGCCTCACATGGGCTCCCCCACACACCCACTGCTCTGGGAGCCTATTTAAGGCCAGCTCATGGAGCCAGCCTGGTTTCTTTCCTGGATTCCCTGCCTCATCCTCCTGGATTCCTCCCTGACCCTGCTCAGCACCCCTGGGGCTGGACTGGCCCTGGAGCTGGGCTGCATCTCTCGCTCAGGTACTGCGGGGCTGCAGCCTTGCTGGGCCGAGGGCTACCCAGAAGTGGAGGTCCTGGGAGTCTCGAAGCCAGGTGAGGGAAGGAGGCACGAAGGGGTAGGAAATGCCCACAGAGGGAGCAGGTTTTCATTCTGCTACGGCTCCTTCTGCGCGCTGGGGTGAAGGGAAGGAGGGGCAAGAGGCAAAGCGTGGAGCTGCAAAGGGAGAAATTGTTCCAGGGACAAGGAGGGAATGTGGCAGTGGAGAAACAGAGGCGGGGGAGGAGGAAAAGATGGGTCAGGACCTTGGAGATAGATGAGCTCTCTGCAGCCAAGGGCAGCTTCTGTGACAGACTCCTCCCAAGGAGATGAAAGGGAAAATTAATCACCAGTGAGAAACATGGAAAATAAGTAGAGAAGTAAAAAAAAATGGCTTTTGGACAGTGCTGCCACCAGAAAGGGAGGGAAAATAACCTACTTAGCATCAAATCCTCACCCCAAGTAACGGAGCTATGCCGCAGGATAAGGGTAGGGAAATTAGGGTGAGAAAGAAGAAATTAAGGATGCGTTTTTAAATGTGCTCTGCTTTCTACTTGAGGTGGCTGAGAGTGGGAGGAAGTGTCAGGACAGGCAGACAGCTCGTTAGGAAGTGAATTAATGATGGGAATGTTTCTCTGGTGAAGAGGAGGGCATGGACCAGCCCAGACAGGCGATGTGAGGGGCAGCAGCAGGGGCTGGGATTTTCCCACTTCTGAGAGGGATTCAGGCAGGAGGAGTTCTGCCCTGCAGCACAGGAAGATCAGAGAATCCCGGAGTGGTTTGGGTTGGAAAGGACCTTATGGATCATTTCATTCCACCCCCTGCCATGGACAGGGACATCTTCTACTAGCCCAGATCGCTCCAAGCCCCATCCAGCCTGGCCTTGGGCACTGCCAGGGATCCAGGGGCAGCCACAGCTTCTCTGGGAAACCCATTCCAGGGCCCCCCTGCCCTCACAGGGAAGAACTTCTCCCTGATGTCTGACCTTCTAACCTCCAGCCGGAGCAACGGGCTTACCCGGGGCCCCACACCTACCCAGGCCCGGTCGATGTCCCTCCTGATGTCGGCCACGACCTGGGCGCTGTCCCCGCGGGCCAGCACGGCGTCCAGCAGGTTGTCCACGGCCACGTTGGAGGGGGCGCAGCACAGCACCTGCGGGCACAAACGCGGCCTTGGCACCTCCGGGGGCACCCGGAGGCCGGAGCAGAGGTACCCCAGCAGGAGGAAGCGGAGAGAGGGAGACCCACGTGCTTCTGTTGGGAATAAACCACTGGCACGGCCACAGGTAATTCCCTCCTTGCTCTGCAGCGAACACCGCACTGGAGCTGCTGGGGAAGCCCCTGGGCCCTGCGAGCCAAGCCAGGCTCTGGATCAGCACAGATCCAACGGGAGCTGCTCCGGTTGCCACACGGCCCAGCAGTGTGCAAAATAATCACAGAAACTTGAAACGGTCTGGGTGGGAAGGGACCTTAAAAATTATCCATGCCCTGGGCAGGGACGCCTTCCACCAGACCAGGTTGCTCCAAGCCCCATCCAACCTGCACATGGACACTTCCAGGGATCCAGGGGCAGCCACAGCTTCTCTGGGCACCCAGGGCCTCAGCACCCTCACAGGGCAGGATTTCTTCCCAATATCCAACCCGAATTTCCCAACTGAAGCCATTTCCCCTTGCGGTATCACCCCAGTTCCTGACGAAGAATCCCCGCCCAGCTTCCCCGCAGGCCCCTCCCATAACTGGAAAGCTGCTCTGAGGCCTCCACACGAGGAGAGGTGGTCACTGGTGGCCACCTGAGGCGGTCCCTGCCACCGAGGCTCACCTTCAGGCCCCGCTGCACAGCCTGCAGGATGATCTCCACCAGGGTCGTGGTTTTCCCTGTGCCGGGAGGCCCGTGGATGATGGCGAGCTCCCTCTGAGCCAGGGAGAAGGACACAGCCTCCCTCTGAGACTCATCCAGGCAGGCATTGAAGAACTCCACAGGCTCTGGGGAGACAGCAGGAGAGTCACTGGCACCTCAGCCCCAACTGGGAGCTGGCTGAGCTGCACAAATCCAGGAATACATGGAGCTCTCTGCAGCTGGCCCACATCCATTTCACACCGAGGAGAGCACTGAGGGGGCTGGAAGATCTCAGAAGGTAAAATTAAGCATTTTGTGCTTCCAAAACAAACATGCATCCATGCATCCTGCATCCATGCTCCCCCAGCCCTGGTATTTGGCCTCCAGCCAGCCAGTGGTGGGATTCCCAGCATTTAAGAGGCATTTGGCTGCACCAGCATCACACAGGTAGGTTTTCCTGGCTCTGGAGGGAGCTCTGGGTTTGTTTTGCAGGAGAACCAGCATCTTTAGTGAAATCTTCAATGAAGATTGGGGAGGAAGTAGCAGATCTGGCAAACAAATCGCTGCCAGCAAACAAACCCGACGCAGCACCAGGGAAAAAGCAGGAAAACCTACAGAGTCTGTGAGCAGAGCAGAGCAGCCCTGTGCTGGTCAGCCAAGACTGGGAATGAAGGCAGGAAAAGGTACAAAGGGCAATTTAAACGATAAAACTAAAATTAGTTTCTGCTTTAATAAGGGAGGAAAAAAGAGGAAAGAATAGGCAAATTGCATTAGAAGAGAATTGGTTTCACTGCAGAGACTGGATTCTCAAAAGCTGCTTCTTAACCTCCCAGATTTATCTCATTTAGGCCCAAATTCATTCTCTTTCCCCCCCTAATCCTGCTGCTAATCTCCCTGTTCATTATGGGAGTTAATTACAGCAGGGAGGATGACTCATTACACCGAGGTTTCCCGAAAATAACGTTCCCACAAAAGCTTATGTAAGACACGTCTCTGGGCACCCTTCCCTGCTGGGCATCATGTGCTTTGTGCCTCCCTTTGCGCTGAGGGCCGGGTTCAAAACGTGGAAGTTTCTCCTGCTTTTAGGCAGGTGAACTCACGTGTGGCCTGCGCCTCTTGAAGCGGCACCGCTCGAGGGGGTTAAACAAAAAATACTCATTGAGAAGGTGGTGGGGAAGAGAGAAGTGGGGCTAGAAGTGCTTCTGGCTGTCACTCTGCCTCTTGGTTTCTGTGTAGTTTTTGGGTGAGCGTGTTAATGGCTAGGAGAAGAGCAGGAAGCATCCCATGGGCTGGGGGAAAAAGCAGGAATAGCTTAAAACCTGGGAGGCTTTCCCCACAGTGAGGAACAGCCGGGACGTGGGAGTCATTGATGTTTCCTTGCCCAAGGATGAGCTCAGGAGCTTCTCCAGGCGTGCGCCCACCCTCATCCCTCCTAGGAGCTGCTGCGTGGGAAGGCTGGGAAGGAAGAAATCCCTGGAATGTGTCTCCCTGGTGGCCGGGCAATTGTTCCCTGATGCACAGCTCTGTTTATTAGCGTTAAAAACCCAGTCACCTTGGCCAGCCAGGCCAGAGCCCCAACATTCCCAGGAACTGAGATGCTTCCCTGCACAGTTTCAGTGGCTCTGGTGAGGCAGCGGCTTGGCAGGTGATATCCAAGCCCAGGAAAGGGGTCTCTGCATAAAGATGGATGGGAACAGCCCTTCCTGGGAGGAAGAGCTTAGGTTTGCCAGAGCTGGAAGCCTTTCCAAGGTCTATTCCTCACCGAGAGCAATCCAGACCCTCCCCAGCACAACCTCACTGCAGCCAATGCTGCCGGACAAAATCCAGCTGGGTACTTCAGCCTGGATCAGAACTTTCCCTGTTCTCCAGAGGAAATATCTGGCAGCTGAGGTGTCTGGACTGCTTAGTCTTCCCCAAGAACCTCGGGGGTGTCTCCATGGCCCCTGTGATGACAAGAGGTGACACAGGGCAGAGGGACGCGGAGCATTTCAGGTTTTTTGCAGGTGACTTGTGCCAAAAAGCCAAGCAAGTTTTGCTGGAAATCCCTGGGGCTTCCCCACTGCTCTGCTGCCAGGTTGGCTTTTACTGGGGATGTTCCTGCCGTTTAACCAGGATTTTTAATTGCTTCTTTCCCTTTTCAAATGTTTTTACAGCCATGGGCAGAGTTGGACACAAGCCAGGCCTTGTGGAGCCAGTGCTGGCGACAAAAATGAGCATCCCTCACCTTCTCCAGCACAGGAGAGAGCTGGCAGCTGGCAGCGACCTGCACAGGTGAGGCAGAACCTGCTTTCCAAAGGGAAAAGGGCCGTGTCCCTCTTGGATGGCTGGGAGGAGCACGGCAAGCAGAGCAATGCTGGCCTCTGCTGGCAAGCCAAGCCTCTCCACTCCCCCACATTCCCAAAATGCGGGGATGCAGGGGTCCCACGTGGATGCTGGGAGCAGGGGAGGATTGTTTGGAGGAGCTTTCAGGTGCAGAAGCTCCAGCAGGGCCACGGGTGCAGGTCTAAGTTGAAGGGAGAGGAGCAGGGTGTTTCTGGGTGAGCACCTGGGTTCTGCTTCCCAGGGAGTCCGACGAGGGCAAAACTCCTGCTCAGTTCACAGCCTGCCCTTTTTGGAAGAACTCTTCTCCCACTCGGGACCCTCCTGGAGGCAGCAAGGTGAGCTGTGGAAGTGCTCCGTGCCAGTCCCAGGCGTTGCTGCAGATCCCAGCTACCCACTGGCGATCCCTTCTTCTCCCCCTGACTGCTCCTTAGGTTGTTCTTCCCACAGCCCATCCCATGCTTTTGTGTTCTGACAAGGGTGTTTATTGTTGCATTTTTAAGTGTTTTGAAGGATTCAGGCTTTGATGTGCTGGGCTGGGCTGCTGCTGCCTGCTAATTAATTACTGAAATGCACAGCGGTGTTGGAGCCCACCTAAAAAGGTTCCCTGATTGAAAAATTAGGATTCTCACCTTTTCCCACACACTTAAAAAAAAAAAAAAATCAGATTTAGGCTTCTGCTGCTGCACATTTCACCTGCTGGAGTGGATTCTGCCCTCTCCCCTCCCCGTGGCTCCCTGGTTTCTGACGGAAGCCAGCTCGCCTCGCATCCCCGGAGCGGCGTTGACACAGATGTGTGTCTAGACAGCCAATTTCATGAGCTCTCCAGGACTTATTGACTCAGCCTGCTGCTGATGGGCTTGTTGGAAACCAGGTAACGGATGGGGTGAGACAGACCCCCAAAGAAACCAGGCTGATGGGTGCTTGGTCATGGAAGGGGAGGCTGTGGTGTGGGAAAGCTGCCTGAGTGCCGGGAGGTTTGTGTGTCAGAGCCCTTCAGCCCAGGGCAGGCTTATTCCGAGTTATTATCACTTAATTCCTGGCTAGCACAGCATCTCCCCAGCTGGGGAGAGAGCAGCTCTGAAGTGAGGAGGTTGCTGCAAGGCCTTTGTGCTCATACTGCACCTCCTCCGCCTGCCCAACGCGGCTCGGTCTATCCGTCCACGTTCCCAGTGCTGGGGAGATGGAAAACTCGCTTCTGCTCAGCGTGGTGCAGCTGAGTGATGTGGTGGAAAGGAGTTTTCCTTCATTAGAGGCACTCCTGCTCCCTCGGGGGGTGGAAGCAGTGTTGAGCGAAGTTGGTTGATTAAAATTTGATTATTTTTATTTAATATTAAAACCTTGAGTGCACCGAGGTCCCCAGGCAGCCAAAGCGCTAAAAGGTTTGACTCAGACTGGGATCAGAGCTTAGGGAAAGAGGGACACAGACTCATCAACACCCATTTTTTTTGTCCCTGGTATATCCTATCTGAAGCCAAGCCTGGCTGGAGGGGATGGCAGAGAGGCAAACCACGGTGGGCAGCCAAATCCAGGGATCAAGGGAAGGCAAACAGTGCAGGGAGCTGCAGAGGGGAGGAAAAGGGGCAGAACCCTGGCAGGGGTGGATGGATGGATGGATGGATGGATGGATGGATGGATGGATGGATGGATGGCACGAGTAGGGAGAGCAGAGACCTGAGCTCTGCACATGGCTTACACACAGCCCACCCTCAGCCCTCATCCCCTGCTTTTTGCAACCCAGCTGACCCTTCCCTTGTGCCAAGGGATAGAATCCATTAGCAGCTGCTGATATCTGGCACAGCTGCTGGTCAGAGGATCTGCTCTCCCCGTGGCTTCTCCGAAAGGTGAAGCTCTCTTAATTCCATCTCTGGTTTTTTTCCAAAGAAGCACAACAAAGTAGATGCTTCTTACATCCAAGCTTTTTGTCAAGGGTCTTTCCACGAGGGAAACGTGCCCGGTATAAACCAGCATGAGCACAGTGCTACCAGCTGCAGCACCACTGGTGACTCCCACTCAACACTGGGGTCTTTTCTGGAGCAAAGTGGCTGCACGTGTGGATAAAAACAGGGATGGGAGCTATTTGTGGCCCCAGGGGCAGTTCCCAAGGATGCCCATAAAGCCTGATAAAGAAGGATCCTTACTTGTTTCAGGGAACGCCCTGGGAGCCGAGGCAAAGAAGAGGACGTCGATCAGGTCGGAGGCTGGGCCGCCACGGTACTGCTTGAGTGCAGTTAAAGCTCTGCCAAAGAAGGGAATATCCAGGTTACAGGCACGGCAGGAATTCCTTCGGAGGCTCCCAAGGGCCCAGAGACAGGCTGCGAGTACTGACTGAACTATTCCAAAGCCGAACAACGCCACCCCACAAGGCCAAGCCCACAGAACCCCTGCATCCCCCGACCCTTGTGCACACATCCCTGTGCTGGCCAGGCTCCCACTCCCCACCGTCCCTGCTGGGTACAGCCAAATGTGCTTTCTCAGGGTGTTTATCCGGCGAGGAGCCACTCACTCCTCCTGCCAGGATGGAAAAGGCCACACACTTAACCCAGAGGGTTCCAGAGGCCATGCAACAAAACAAAACCAAAACACAGCCGCGAGAGGGAGAGGGAAGAGCAGGACCAGCCAGCAGGTGGGTAAGCTCAGGCTGCTGTGAGGCTGCAGAATGACAAATCCAAACTGGGAAGGGTCTGGGAAGAGCTTTCCCAGACTAACCAGGGTGCAGTGAGCCTGGGCGAGCCCTCACCTTTTGAGCCTGTTGTAGGTGACGTCGTTGGCCAGCTTGAGCAGGCGGAAGGTGCGCTCGTGGTCCGCGGCCAGCTCCCCGTCCCGGGGCTCCTCCAGGGCCACCGTCACCGCCCGGGGGGTGACACGTGTCACCACGCCCGTGCACAGCGGCTCCCCCTGCCCGGCTGACTCGTACAGCCCCACGATGTCCCCTGCAAAGGTTTGAAGGGAGAGAGTGAGGTGGGGCAAACGTGTCACTGCCCAGAGAAGCTGTGGTTGCCCCATCCCTGGAATGGTCAAGGCCAGGCTGGACGGGGCTCGGAGCAACCTGGGATAGAGGAAGGTGTCGCTGCGCATACCAGGGGGTGGCACTGGATGGGCTTTGAGGTGTCTTCCAACCCAAACCATTCTAGGACTGTTTGATCTCTTTCTTTGGAAAGACAGGAATGCCACTGACCAGGCCCAAAGCTGTTGGAGGGCAGCTCCGTGTCCGAATCCCACTTCCTGGGCTGGAACGTCACGAGGAGACGCCCATAGAGGCCGGTTCTCTGGCTGGCGACCTGGAGCTTGAGCAAGCAGACGCCTCTCCGCTGCAGCTCCTTCAGGGAGACGCTCTCCTGCCATGCCCTGGGAACCAAACACGGGTGGGAGCACCACGGGGGTGAGGCTGAGGGCCACAGCTCCGGGGGACAGCGTGCCATGGCCTCATCCCGGCTCCTGGCTGGGTAAGCGTCTGTACCCCCAACACGGCACCTAAGAGGGTGACTTGGTCCTAAGGGGGTGAGTCCAGCAGGATTCCCCAGGGATCAGAGCCCCGCGGGGTTCTGGGGTTTCCTGCTGGGGTGGGCCGGTTAGCACGGTGGGACTGCAGCAGCATTCCCGCAGGTCCCGGGGCTCCCAGGGGAGGATGTCTCAGGGTTTCCGAGGAGTGACCGGGGATCCCGGCGGAGGGTATCTCCGGGTTTGCACAGGTGACAGGAGGTCCAAGGCGAGGGTCCCTCAGACTCCCACGGGTGACAGAGGGTTCCAGGAGGGTCCCTCTGGGTTTCCCGTAGAAGACAGGGAGTCCCAGGCGAGGATCCCTCTGGCAGGCTCCAGGGGAGAATCGCTCCGGGTTTCCACAGGTGACCCCGGGCCCCAGCTGCGGGTCCCTCT
>WEIT01019452.1:11413-24872 GCA_013389985.1 Dryoscopus gambensis | reverse complement strand
AGCTCTGCCCGCTGCTGGGATGGAGGGAAGGAAGGAAAGGGTGAAGGAAGAAGCTCTGCCCGCTGCTGGGATGGAGAGAAGGAAGGAAAGGGTGAAGGAAGGAGCTCAGCCCGCTGCTGGGATGGAGGGGAGGAAGGAAAGGGTAAAGGGAGGTGCGCTGCCTGCTGCTGGAAAGTGGGGAAGGAAGGAAAGGAAGGAAAGGAAGGAGCTCTGGTTGCTGCTGGAAAGGAAGGAAGGATGGATGGACTGGGCTGCTCCATGTGCTGGGGTGAAAGGAAGGAAGGCAGGAAGGAAGGAAGGAGCTCTTCCTCCTGCTGGGAAGGAAAGAAGGAAGGGAAAATGCCCTGTCTGATGCTGGGATCGAAGGAAAGGGAAAAAGAGGAAAGGAGTTCTGCCTGCTGCTTGGAAAGGGGGGAAGAAAGAAAAGGAAGGAGCCCTGACTGTAGCTGGGAAGGAAAGTGCTCTGTCTGCTGCTGGGATGGAGGGAAGGAAGGAGAGGAAGGAGCTCCATGAGCTGCTGGGAGGGAAGGAAGGACGGAAAGAATGAAGGAGGGAGCTCTGTGAGCTGGGATGGAAGGAAGGACAGAAAGAACAAAGGAAGGAGCTCCGTGAGCTGCTGGAAGGGAAGGAGGGAGGGCAGGAGGCTGGCAGTAGGTCACAGTCCCCGCTGCTGCCTCCTGGCCCCGCTGTATCCGTGCCATGCACAGCCTGGGTGAGCCCTGGAGGTCTTCCCCGGGCAGAGGTGGAAGGGATTTGGGTCTGTCCCAGCGTGAGCCTCGGAGCAGCCCGAGAGCCGGGGCGTGTTAACAGGAAGGAGAATCAGCTTTACACAGTTCTTCCTGCCTTGGCACAAACCCTTCAGCAAAATCCAGGGGATTCCGGGGGACTTCATCAATCTCCTCCTTCCCGGGCTGGGAAGGGGCTGCCCAGGGGCTGCCCAGGGAGGTTTGGAGTCCCCATCCCTGGAGGTGTCCAAGGAATGCCCGGACATGGCGCTCGGTGCTCTGGGCTGGGTGCCAATGTGGTGACCGGTCACAGCTTGGACTCGATGGTCTGGGAGGACTTTTCCAGTCTAAGTGATTCTGGAATTCTGTAAAAGCCCAGCAGCTGCTGCCTGTGTTTAATTCCCTTTTTTCTCCCTCTCAGCCTCCCTGCTGTCGGCCGCGGTCCGGCACCGGAGCTCGCAGAGCTCGTCCCCACAGCCAGGGTAATGTCACACATCACTTTGCCTGTTCCCCCCTGGAATGCTGGCCTCCTTCAGCGGGGTGGGCAGGGCAGCTGGCTTTCCTTTGGGAGGGAGGCTTGGGCACTCTGGGGCTCCCCAGTGTTTTGGACTCCTTTCCCAGAAGGATGCTTCCCTTCATTTCTTTTTCTTTTTTTCTTTTGTCCCATCCCTGGAAGTGCTCGACGCCTGGCTGAGCAGGACTTGGAGCAGCCTGGGCTGGTGGGAGGTGTCCCTGCCTGGGGCCGGGACTGGATGAGCTTTAACGCCCATTTTAAGCCGATCCATTCCGGAATTCGGTGATAACTCATCCAAGGGGACCTTCAGGCTCTGCTTTTTCCAGCACTTTGGGAGCTGCCTGTTGTGCCTTTATTCCATTCCCCGTGCTGGGATCTCCCGCAGGGCTGAGCTGCTGCTGGCTGTGACCAGGAGGGGACACTGCAGGAGCAGAGAATTCCTGCCCTGGGGAACGGCAGGATGTGCTGTTCCCTCTTCCTGCTCATCCTCCAGGATCAGAGATCCTTGGATCTCCGCCTGGCTGACGCAGCCCCCAAAATCCTCACTGCACCCCGTGAGGCCTCCGTGCCTGTGGTCAGGTGCTTGGAGTTCCTGCTAAATTAAAGCCCTTCGGGATGTTTGGCTGGGGGCTACAGAGTAAATCAGTCATGGCAAAGGATTTTGAGTCAGTTTTGCTTTTTTCCACTCCATCTGATGTTTATTCCTGAATGTTTTACGTGGTTTGGAGCATCCTGTGTTGCTTAGGCAAGGTGTGGGTTTGTGCACGCAGGAAAACCTGAACTGCCCACTCCTGAGGGGGATGGTGTTTGCTTTTTGTTTTGGGATTTCAGATTTCAGAAACCATGACCTTTGTGGCCATCTCGTGGAGTTTTCTGAGGCAAATCCCCCTCCTCTTTATGTCTAAGACTAGTTTTGTGCTCTTGTAGATTCTTGCCTAATTGTTACCTATAATCCAATACCTTTTGGTTGGGTGTTAATATCCGTGTATATTCCAACTCCATCTCCTTTTCCCTTCTTTCCTCTCCCTGTTTTCCATCTCTTGGCAGTATCTGTTTGCTGCAGTGAATTTTACCTTGTCCTTCACAGACTTGTTGCCAAAACTTCCCTGACTTCGCCCCCGTGGCCCGAAGTGAAGCTTCCAGACCCAGTGGAAGAAGCCAAGTATCATGCAGGTAGAAGTCTCAGATCTGGTTTTCCAGCACTGCCTCGAGGCCTGATTGAGCAGAAATGCCTTCTGCTGCAAGTCTGTGTTCTTCACTTTTTGTTTTGTGCGTTTCTCACGTGGTTCAGCGTCGCTGGAACTGTGCCCCAGCTGCTGGTTTGGGAGATTTGGGTACAATATGATTTCTCCTTGCTTTGTGGCAGCTTGTCACGCTCCCAGAGGAGCTTACCTGGTGCGATGTGTGGCGTGAAACAACGTATTGAAAAAATTAAAAGCGTGAGGGAAGCATTTTGGGCAGGAGGAACGAGTTATTTTCCACTCACCGGCTAAATCCAAGCCAGCAGGAGCAGTTGGATGGTGGGCACGCGGAGAGCTGGTGTATTTTGGTGCACAAAACAGAGCATCCAGCCAGCAGGAGCAGTTGGGTGGTGGGCACAGGACAGGCCTGCAGAGGTGGGGCACAACGTGGCAGAACGTTGGTGCTCGTGTCCCCGTCCCCTCAGCTTGTCGGGGCTGCTGGCTGAGAGGGAACGGCCTCCAGCTGTGCCAGAGCAGGCTCAGGCTGGACATCAGGAGGGATTTCTTCCTGGAAAGGGCTGGCAGGCAATGGAAGAGGCTGCCCAGGGGGGTGTTGGAGTCCCCATCCCTGGAGATGTCCAAGGAATGACTGGATGCAGCACTCGGTGCTCCGGGCTGGGGACAAGGTTGGTGGGGAGAGCTGAGCTCCCCATCACACTGAGGGATGGGGGAGGGATGTGCTTTGGAGAGAGCCTCCTGCTCCTCCCAGGCTGTTCTGATCCTGCTTTTTGTCTGCTCTGTGCTCCTGGGATTGCTCGAGTGGCAGACGGGTGCCTGTCCCTGCGTGCTGGATAACCCAGCAGTGACCCACAAACTGCTCTGTGCGAGCTCTGGGGGGAGCAGGGTCCCACCCTGCTGGATGGGTCCCATCCCTGCTGGATTCCCTCCTGATGCTGCCGAGTGTTATCTCCTGGCTGCGCTCATCCAGAGGGAACAGCAGCAGGGAGCGTTCCAGTCCTGCCTCCTGTCTCCTGCTGGCTGTGGAAGCAGCCCCGGATATTTTAGGATGAGTCTCTCCGTGTGGTGCTGAGATCCAAGCCAGCAATCACTTGATGTTTCCTGGCACTGGAGGTGCTGGAAGAGTTATCAACAACTCTTTATCCCCGTGGGAACTGCAGCAGCTCCTGCCCTGCAAATAATTGGTGTTCCTACCTCTAGCTTTAGGTTTGTATCCTCTGGCTTGGAGCTTGGACCTTTTCTGAGCATTCCTGTAAGGACTGGGTTGGGTTTGCCTGGCTGCTGGATCCCTGTCTGTCCCAAAGGGATGTTCTGTTTGCATTCCAAGAAGAAAAAAAAAAAGATTCAGGCACTTCATAGGACAATAAGGAAAATGTGTTTTCCTGAGCAGCTCGGGAGGGTGGGAAGCTGCTGTTTGGCAGCGGGATGGTGCCAGGGAGCAACACCTTTCGGTGTTCCCAGAAAAGCTGGGTTTGGGTTCACTGCCGAGGAGGTGATGGCAGGGGATGGAGTTTGTCCGTGTGCAGGGCCTGGTTTCAGGATCCTGTTCCTCCGTGCACGGGGGAAGAGATTTTCCTGGGAAAGAGCGAGGGACAGATCTCACTGGTCCTTGCTGCACCTATAGGTTCTAGGGCTGGGCGTTGCCATGTGCTGGAAGCCTTTTCCCGAGCTCTTCCTGATGTTCCTGTGTGCCTTAGGCACCACTCGGAGCCCTGGGAAGCCTTTTCCCGAGCTCTTCCCGATGCTCCTGGGTGCCTTAGGCACCACTCGGAGTCCTGGGAAGCCTTTAGCTCTTCCTGATGCTCCTGGGTGCCTTAGACACCACTCGGAGCCCTGGGAAGCCTTTTCCCGAGCTCTTCCCGATGCTCCTGGGTGCCTCAGGCACCACTCGGAGCCCTGGGCTGCCTGCGTGTGGCTCAGAACAGAGGGCATTTCCTCCCAACGCCGGGCGCACGGACGAGAGCTCTTTGCTGGAATGCTTTGTATCCAAGCACAGCACATTTTGGGATGCCTGAGGAACGGGCTGGGAGTCAGCAGTGCGGAGTAGCTGCACAGTGTATACAAGATGTTTACTTATGCGTGGCTTTGCCAGCACCCAAAATACAAACAAATCATTAATTTTAACAAAGGGAGGCTCACACGTCTGGGAAACAACGCTGCTGTTGATCCCCGCTTGAAGATTCCCGGGAGATAAGAGTGCTGGGGGCAGAGCAGGGTGGCTGGGTGAGGTTCCCCAGCCCTTCCCAGCCCTCCGGCCGTGCTGCCCTGACCCCTGCCCCGCTGTTTGCCGGCAGAAGTGGTGCGGAAGGTGAACGGGCTGATCTCCGCGGGGCAGTACGGGCGCCTCTTCGCCGTCGTCCACTTCGCCAGCAAGCAGTGGAAAATCACCAACGAAGACCTGATCATGATGGACAACGTCCTGGAGGCCGAGTGTGGAGACCGAATCCGCATGGAAAAGGTGAAAAAACCGGGGCAGATTCCCTGCAAACGTTCCTGGAGGCAAAAGCCATCGCCGGTTTTAACGCCACGTCCCAAAGCGCTCCTGGGGGGTCTCCCGCCCTCATTCCAGCCCTTTGCTTTGTTCCAGTTCCCTTAGTTCTGTTCCAGTTTCAGATATTATTGTGATTTCTGTTCAACAGGGCTGGAGTGAGTCTTGCCAGACTCCGTGGGGAGACAGATTTTTGTTGTCCTAACTCCTTCCAAAAAAAGAAAATGACAGTTGTTGTTTCCAGAGCCGGCAGCGAGAGCCTGTGTTTGCCTTGAGACTCCAACACCCCCGATCACAGAACCATTTAGGCTGGAAAGGACCTCTAAGATCATCGAGTGCAACCTCTTAATTCCTTGCAGGGCTCCCAGAGGGATTATGAACTCCTCAGGGCTCTGCAAGATCCTTATCGGGCCGGGTGGAGGCAGAGGGATGGGGCACGGAGGGGAGAATTGCCAAGATCCAGTTGATGTCTTTATCCTCAGCCTTGGCCAGCCAGCAGGGACTTGCAGAGGCTCACTGATCCAGGCTGAAGGGAAATACTGTGGGGTGGGATTCTGTTGGCTTCACCTCCGTGCTGGTTCTTGGAGCTGAGCAAGTGATTTAGGGGAGCTGCGGGGTTTTTGTGCTTGGCCTTTGCTCTGAAGCCCGGTTTTGAAGCAGCTTTTTAGGGACATCCTCAGCTGTGTCCCACATCCCTGCGTCCAGCAGAGAGGAGGGATTCCTGTGGTGCAGCCAGCTCGGAATGCAAAGGTCTGGCTGGGAGTGGAGGTGAAAGTTTGCCTGAGCACCAGGGCTCTTTGGGGATTTTTTTCCGTCTAAAACAAAAGCCAGGACTTCTCACAACCACTTCTGTGTGGTTTTTAAGTGCTGCCAGAGGATTTGTGAGGCAGCCTGGGAGAAGTGGCTCCGGATGTGGCACTTGGGGGACGTGGTTTAGGGCAGATTATGGTGGTGCCGGGTTGATGGTTGGACTCCGTGACCTTGAGGGTCCCCTCCAACCTCGATGATTCAGTGAAGTGCAGCCTCTTCCTACTGTACCCTCTCTTATCCTGCCTGTTCCTTTGGATGTGGCCGAAATGCCCCAGAACACCAAGGGCTGGTGAACCCCCAGATGTTAGTTTCTTTCTTTCCCATCTTGAGGCCTTATGGAGGAGAGTGAGGGAATTTTTTCTCCTCTGGGATTCGCAGCAACTGCTGTAAAAATCCAGCGGTTTAGGAGCTGCCATTTGTCCAGATCCCACACGAGGCAGGTTATTCTTCTTCTCTGATGGCTTTCCATGGTGTTTTACGGCTGCTGGTGAGCCAGGACAGAGAGGTTCAGTGCGTTCTGATCATGGAGAAAGATACTCCTGCAGTCTGTTTCAGTGGGACGAGCTCTCTGGAAGAGTAATGGCTCTGTCTCCAGCCTGCTCGCAGCTTCCCCCACCACCCCTGCAGTCAGTGTCAGGTTTGAAATGTGGGGAGGCCTGGTTTTGAGCAGTTTGACTCCTTTATGGCTGTACAATTTGCGAGGTCTCGTTTGCATTTCTGCCAGGGCAGTGAGCAGTGATTTACGCCTGATTTACTTCCCCCAGGTTTTGCTGGTTGGTGCTGACGACTTCACGCTCGTTGGAAGGCCGCTGCTGGGGTAAGGTGCTTCATAAAGCAATTATATGACATTTTTGGACTTAATCGTGGCTTCAGGGCTCTGCAGTCCCCGAAACTGGGATTTATCAGCACTAACTTTGATTCCAGCCCCGTGGCTTTTGGAAGAATCACCAAGAAAACAGCTCATCAGCCTCTGGAGACTCTCCCCTTCCCCAGTGCCGGGAGAGCAGCAGGTCCCGGTTCTGAGGTAGCTCTTGGATATTCACCTCAGCTGGATCTTTTCCTCCTTGCACAAACTAGCAGGACACCTTGCTCTTCAGCACCTTTACCTTCTTACCCTAATTTTGGTGGTAGCCATCTCGAAATAAGCCAGAAATCCTTTTCCTTAATCCCTCGAGTTGGGTTTTTAAACCCCTTTCCTTTTGCCGTTGTCTTACCCCAGCAGGCCTTAACCTTAATTTTAGCATTCCTAATTTCCCCCTTCCTCTTCATCACGTAATCCAGCAGTCCCAGAATGTGGGAGAAGTTTATCCCTTGGCACTGCCTCTGTCCCAGTGCTGTAGGCCTTGCTGTACAGAAGCCCCTCAGGCTCTTCCTTCCCAGAAGGAAGGGGGGTGTGGATCAGGTGTTACTGCTGGTCGTGTTTAGGAGTTATTTGTGCAGTTTTAACAGGGCTTGAGTTGCCCTGGTGGTACCTGCGTGGGACAGGATTTTGGGAGCTGCCAGTCCTTGTAACAGCACTGGAAGCAGATTTGGAACAGCAGATTGTCAGGATTCTGAGTTACTGCCAGACAGTGCCCTTGGGGAAGGTTGTAGGAAGGGGAATCTCACTTTTAGGACTAGAAAGGGGCTTTTTGTTTTGGGATGTGCCAAATCAGGTGGGTGAGGAGCACCTTCCTTCCCCCAGCTCTGCTCCAGGGGCCCTGGGGTGGTTCTTTGCAGCTCTTTGTGCTGGGTTTGGCACAGGAGCTGCAGGGCAGGAAGCAAACCAGCTGCTGGCTCCTGCAGGTGCCTGGAGGGTGTGGGAAGTGTTGGCAGCTGCGTGAGGCAGACCAGGCTGCACATCTGGCCCGGACTCCAGCGCCTTTGGCTGAAGGGCCTCAGTGGGAGGAGGAAGAGGCCGGCCAGGAAGAGTGAAGGCTGGGGGAGGGAGGTGCCATCACCCTCTGAAAAAAGCCAGGGAGACCACCGAAATCCCAGCGCTCTGATACGGGGTGAGGGAAGGGGGAAGGGAAAAGGGCACTGCAGCTCTCTCGCTCAGTCCCCTAAGCCACAGACGTTCTGGGGAGGGGAGAAGAGGCTGGATGGGAGCAGAGGCAGTTCTGTGTCTCTGCTGTTCTGCAGATGAGCACGCAGTGAGTGCTCACAGCCGCAAACACTTCACCGGAGCCGCTTCCTGCTGGCTCCCAAACGCGTCCTGTTTGGGACAGCTGGACAGGGTTTGTTCCTCTGATTCCTCCCAGGATGACACTCCTTCAAACCCTAAAACACCACGTCTGCCTGCTGGAGGCTATTCTGGGAGCTCGTGGCTGGCTCCCGCTCCGGAATCCCTTGGGCTCCGTGTCTGTCCAAGTCGCGGCCTGCCCCGGCTGGCACGAGGGCTGCAGCCCGTGTTAGGCATGAGTGGAGGCCGAGTTTGGCTTGTTTCTAGACAAAATAGAGCTGATGGGAATTTTCCCTCTAGGAAACCTCGCTGTTTCTCCTGCTACCTGCCCCTTTGTGCAGCGGGAATGCCCAAGGCCTTGTCCCAGACAGCTGGGCCAGGATTCAGTCCTGCGGGGCAGCTGGAGTTCTGAGCTCCAAGGGTTATGATCCTGTGGGCTTGTAGCTTGCCAGGGTCTTTTTCTCTGCCTCTTGGCAGCACCTTTCAGCCCAGCTCAAAGATCCCTGAGATTCCAGCCTGAGTTTTTCCCGCCTCCTGCAAAAATCCAATCCATGGAACATTTTGCTGCTGAAGGCAGCAGGCCCAGCTGTGTCGGGCTCTGGGAAATCTGTGACCCCCTTCTTATTTTTATGGACATTCCAGTCATACCTAAAACGTTTGATGGAGGTTTTTTTTTTTTTTTTTTTTTTTTATCCTTGGGCTCTGTTTTGCTGAGAACTTGTCCTGCCCACGAGCTCTTCTCCAGCAATTTTGGTTTCTGTTGTGCTTTGGCCTCCCGCCGGCAGTTCCTAGAGCTGTGTCCCACAGAGAGCTGACCAGAGCCTTGAATCCAGGAAGTTCAGTCCCAAATGAGTGGTAAAGCACGGCTGGAGTGCAGTTGGCTCCCTGGTTTCTCCCTCAGGGTAGCAGCGTTTGTGTGTGGCTCAGTGCTGCTGGGTCTGGAGCAGATCCTGGAGCTGGGGTGTCGGGGTCACCCAGTGGTCTCTTAAAATCCACATTAAAAATCCACATTATTTTATGGCTCTTTTCTTCTGGGCTGGTCACTAACTGCAGATAAATCGGTTTCCTCCAGGATCCAATCTCTGATTTAATCACACCCCCCGGGTGGATTTTAAGAGATGGTGGCTGTCTGAAGCCTTTGGCCTCCCAGTGACCTTGCTGGAACCATCTCAGCTGGATGGGCTTCCCCCTCTGCCCCCCTCAAGTGCAGACAGAGCCGTTTGTCAGCAAAATGGTCTTTAAATGTCTTCCTGTGGCAAACTTAACGAGCTTTTAATGGAATTCTCCAGTGCTGTGCATGGAAGAGCAGCTCCTCCTCCTTCCCTGTGGCTGCTGACTCAACCCCCGCCCTGTCCAAAGCTCCAGTCTGGATCCTGCCTCGGAGTTCTCAGCTTCTGAGACCCTTGAAGCATCCCAAGGTTGATCACAGTTGTTTTAGCAAAGAGTAGTTTGTCATTTCCCCAAAAACTGTGTTCCTGCAGCAGCAGCTTATGGCAGGCCTTGCTGAACGCTGGCTGCAGTGGAGAACTGCTTATGCTCCATTAAAAGTATTATTTTAAACATTATTGGGAAAGTTAAAGCATTTCCAGCAAGGTGAGATTTCCTTCCAGCTGCCTGTGATGCTTTAGAGGAGGAGGAGGAGGAGGGACTCGCGTGGGGAGCAGGGATGGGCTCGTCCTGTGCCAAAACCAAAGCAGGGCACACGAGATCAGCTGGCAGTGCCAGGGGAATTTATCCTGCAGGCTCCTGCAGGTCCCTGTCTGTCCTGCCTGCTCAGGGGGGGTGATCTCATCCCTCATGTGATGGGGAAGTTGTGGTCTGTCACACCTCCTGATCCAGGTACAGCACCTGGAGGCTTTTGGCCGTGCCTGGGCAGGCGGCCCTCCTCCCACGGAGGAGCTGCAGCTCCCGGGACCCGGCTCTGCCAGGCAGGAGTTTCTCCCAAAAACCTGCTCCCCAGGAGCAGGACGTCAGTAAGCAGAACCTGATGCTTCTAACACCCGTTTTTCAGCAAGGACCTGGTCCGCGTGGAGGCCACGGTGATTGAGAAGACGGAGTCGTGGCCCAAAGTCAACGTGCGCTTCTGGAGGAGGCACAACTTCCAGAGGAAGAAAAGTAAGAGGGAAAGGACACGTTTCCTTCCCCGCTGGGTGCGGGAGGGGAGGCATCCCAGCATCCCGAGGAAGGGGCTCGTTCTCCGTGTCCCCAGAGCCCCTCAGGGCCCAGCCCCTCTCCCAGGCACGCCCACAGAGCGCCAGGATTTAATATTCCCTCGGTGTTCCCTAAACTTCCTGGGCAGGAGAGAGCAATCCCCTCCTCTTCCCAAAGCCTTGAGCATGGCTGTGTCATCACAGCTCCCCACAAGCCCCAGCAGGGTCCTGTGCAGGTTTTGGTTGCCAGGTGATGTGGGATGGATGGTAAAGCCTCGACCAGGCTGCCCTGGTGCCAGTGTGGGACCTGCTGTCCTCGGTGTCCCCGTGGAGCGCAGCTGTGGTGTGCCAGCACAGCCCTGCAGGAGCCCTGCCATGAGGCTGGCACCAGGTTTGTGCTCTTACCTGATCCTTTTTTCCCCCGCTTTTCCCTCTTTTTCAGTCATTGCCAACCCCCAGACCGTCCTGCGGATCAACACCATCGAAATCTACCCCTGCTTGTCCTGACTGGGGGGGCCGTGCCTGGGAATCTTTATTGCTCCGGGCAGTTGTGCAAATAAAACCGCCTCGGCCCTGGGAAGTCCTTCCCTTGTTGCTGTGGTGGGAAAAGGAAATCTCTCTGTGCTTTCTTTGTAAAGTAATGAAGTGGTTTTTAAACTGTTGCTTCGGCCTCGCCGGTGTTTATTTGCCAGGAGTTTCGAACCCCCCAGGATCCATTGCTGGCTCCTCAGACTTTTCATGCCTGAAGGATCCACTCCCAGATCGTGCCAAGGGGTGAGAATCCTTAAGGATTAGCACTGGGAAGTGGAGCTGGAAAATTCCCCTCTTGAAGGTGAGCAGCAATAAATTGTCTGAGTGTGTAACACCATCAAAATGAGCCACTGGTGGCTCGGGAGGGATTCTGTGCCTGGTTCAGAGTTGGGTTTTGGCCTGCTGATGAGTGTATTCCGTGTCCAGATCCTGGTCTTTTGCCTCTTCTGTGGCTGCACATTGAGCATTGTCCTTTCCTGAGCAGCCCATGTGAGGCCAGATGGATCCAGCTGAGGTCTGCTGGTGTTTCTGAGCTGGATGTCCACCAGGAGGGGACTTTGCTGGGGTTTCCTGGAGTTTCTGGTCCTTTGGGGTTCTTAACAAGCTACCCTGGGAAGGGATAACAGGCGCTGCTCACCTTGTCACTTCCCTAGGGAATTCCTTCGATCCACACTGGGGTGTCCTTTGCATTCCCACCACGGCTCCTCCTGGGACAAAGGCTGCCATAACCCTGTCCTGAAGGAAATGGGAGTTTTCTTCCGTCTGGGGCTTGCCCTGCCTGTTCAATCTCACAATTCCTTTGGGAGATCGCTTCAGGTGCCGCGTGGGCGGCTCCGGCTGCATCTCACCATCAGCTGGAGAAGGATCCCGGTGTGCCAGCGTCGAGCTGGTTCCTCAGCCGCTGGAGACAGCTGGGTCTGCAGGGCTGGGCTCAGCCCTTCCCATTTCAGATCCCGTGGCACAAACAGCCCTCGGGAGTGCCGCTCCTTCCCTGCAGCTGAGGCTGGACACGCGGCTTTTAGCAGGCGGGGGCAGCTTGGATCGTCGCATCCACGTTCCCAACCTCTTACAGAAGAGTGGGGAGGCCCCTCCAAAAGCCATCTCCCACCTCTTCGCCTTCTCCCGCAGGTGCAGTGCCACGGTGGGAGCAGCAGCAGCTCCCAGCAGCAGGCAGGGCTCTGGGCTGGCACGGGGACCGCAGCCCCCGGGCGCAGCCTGTTCCCGGCCCACGGCGGAAGCGGCGCTGCCAGCCCGAGGAGTTGGACTGGAAACCCTCAGGCCCTCTGTGCCTGACTGCTGGGGCTAAGAAACAGCACGTCTTGGCTTTAAGGGGATGCAGCAAGGAATGTTCTGTCCTTCCCAAATAGGAAGAAACACTTGGAAATAACAGGAGATTCAGGGCTCAGGAACACGGAGGGCTGAGGCTGCAGTGGAGTCAAGGGAAAAGCAGAGGGCTTAAGTTCTGTCAGTCTGATCCCCCAAAAAGCCCTTGGGAATGTAGTCCTGATCCAAGTGAGATACTACACAAAATTAGGGTGGTTTCACAGCACTTTAGGGGGACAGAAATTCAGGAAGGGAAAATCCAGCCAGTATCGGGAAGTTTTTTGGTTTGAAAAGTTTATTGTGCAAAATAATCAGCTTTTATTGCAATCATTTATTCAGACTGAGGTAAAAAGGGATTGTTTTCTTCAGGAGAATTTAAATCAAAAGCTTTTTGTCATTCCAAGTGGAAGCAGGAATGCCCAGTTCTCTGGGATGAAGTCACAGCTCTCCACGTGGCTTCGTGTGTCAGGGGGTTGATCCTTGTCACCCTTCCTGGTGCTAAATAGCACTGAAATAGTTTTAAGAGCGCTGAAATTTCTCAACAAAGCAGGTTTGGGTTGTTTTTTTTTTTCCCATTAAGTACTGATTCACGGTGGAAATTTATCTGCCAGGACAGAACAGCTCTGGGTGGAATTTGAGGTGCTTTGCCCAGAGCAGAAGATCCGCATGGGTCAGATGGGCAGCAGGCCGGGGCTCTGGCCACCCCTGCGGCGTGAGTGGATCCCTGGCCCTGCTGCTCCCTGGATCCCAGGTGTGTGTCCCCTGAGACCCTTCCTTGCCCTCCTCTCTCCAGCAGGGATTGAATCCCTGATTTGTGCATGCCACGCACCGAGCCCAGCCCTGACCTCCTCCTCTGCCCTTTCAAGAGTGGCCCGTGGCACTGCAATTCCTTTGTGGCTCCAGGTTTTTCCCTCCCCCTCAGCTCCGGCTGTATTTGGGAGCCGCTTTGGAGCGAGGTTTCCATCCTTTCAAAGGCTGGTGCTGTTCCAAACCCCTCCAACCCTCTGGGTGTTGCAGCTTCGAGGGGCTTGGACTCGCGTTTCACATTGTGACTGAAGATAAAACAGCCCCATCCTGGCCATCCCGCAGGATCCCTTCTTGCCGTGGTTCTGGAGGTTTGAGTTTCTTCCACGCTGGGGTTTCTCTTCCTTCCCTCAGCACGGCTCTCTGTGTTCTGAAATCAGCTTCCCCAGCCAAGCCGTTCCCGCAGCGGGAAGCTTCCCGCCGTGAGGAGCTGCTTGTGGAGCCTGGTGGAGCCTGGCAGACGGGGTCTGTGGCAGCGTCCTCCTCCCCAGCAGCCAGCTCCTGCGGGAAAACAAAGTGCAGGACACTGTCTCTGGAGCCCACGGGGCAGCAGAGGGATTTGGCAGCTCCGTCAGGGCGTTTGGGTCGCGCGCTCTGCCAGCCCGTGAGCTGCCGGCGTTTATCCGGTGGCAAAGCTGCTCAGAAAGCTCTTGGGACATGTTGTTCAGGCCCTGGGGCGGGAGGAGAATGCTGTTAATTTGCCCCTTCCCTGTGTTTTTTATCCCTCACAGCTTTGGGAAGGAGTCTTTGAGCT
>WEIT01019451.1:42443-62534 GCA_013389985.1 Dryoscopus gambensis | reverse complement strand
AAAATAACAAAGCCTTTTTAACTAATGACTTTAACCGTTTTAACAGCTATTTATTCCATTGCAATCTGACACTTTCAAGAGTGCAATGAGATAAATACTCACAATTTGTCAGAAAAGAACATAGAAAATGTCTGTAGTGTAGAGGCAAAAACATTAACCTTATCAAGATGTTTGGGAGATTCCCTTTTAAAATATGCTGATGTAAAATCCAATTTAAAAAATAAATTTAAAATAGCTCATNTTTAAAATTGCTCATATTCAGTATGTAGAGCTGCCAGCAGGAGGAGAGAGTTCCAGCCTCACGCATTCACAAATTCCCCATGGCTGGTGGAATGATACTGGAGCCAGTGTCACACTGTCACCTCCTGCCAGTCTGGTACGTCTGGCTTCAGGCCAATGGTGTTACATCACATTGTCTATTGAATCCTTTCTAAATGGGGGTCTGAATGACCATGCAATAAGAAGAAACTGTCAGGAAATGGTGGCTGTCTTCTTGGCATCCTTAAATTTTGATAGGAATGTAATTCCTATGTGATAGGAATGTAATTCATAATAAACAAGAATGCAAACCTATCTCCACTGGCCATGACCCTTTAACTTAATTCATCCTTGAGAAGTCTATCGAGCAATTAATAACCAGCAGAGTGTGATACACACACTTGAGTCCTATGCTGTTCGCCAAACATGCTAAATATGTAACAAATGCTACTGATTCCTCATTTCTGGAAACACATCTACTGATATGAATTCATACATCTTTCATGCTTTGATTTTGCAAAACCATCATGTTTCAAAGGTTCATAACTGAAAACCATGCATTAAAATTTTTGTATTTAAAAAAAAATTATGTATATTCATGCTTCAATTGAATGCAGCTTCCCAAAGCACATGCATATAAATATAAGGAAAATATTGTATATAAAACATAGTTGATCTCTTGACAGATGGTAAGTGTAGACTTAATGTTACTGCATTCTTCGGTTTATTTCTCATTCTGAATCATGTCAGTACAGCCTGCAAATGAAGAATAGGCTTTGGCCTTTGCAAAAGGTTTTTCTGTATCAGTTGAAGCTCTAAGATATGCAGTTCAGCAGCAGCTACTGGGAAAAATGTTGTTATGCTTTGCTCATACTTTCTTGCCTGAGGAGTACAGAAGCCTCTCAGAGTGGTGTCAACAGAATGGCTTTCAAGTTAATTGAAAAGTATAGTCAATCTGCTTGATATTTCTGTCACAGAGCAAAGGGAAGAATTGCATTTAACCAAGCCTCTGTAGTGTTTATGCATGGTGTGTTCTAAGTGTCATGTCAAGCCCTAGATGAAAAGTAAACAGAAAGGTAAAAGAAAAGGAGTTCCTTAGAAAAAGTGCAAAAAACATTCTGATTAAAAGCATTACCTGCAGGACCTTGACAATGCAGTGCTGGGATAAAGCCTTTTAGGGCTCCAGTTGGGCAAATTCGAAAGTGTTCAGTTGACCTTGATGAAATTGTCATCCTCAGACACTTTCTAGGCTGCTAGCTAAACAAACTCCACTGAAGTCACTCATAGCATTCAAAAATCTTGCTGATCTCATCAGTCTGAAGAAGTCATCTCCCTTTGGCATTTTAGGGCAACTTGAGAGTGCCAATATATGATTGCTGAGCTACATTTCATGTGCAGATATTTTGAATGACAACAAGCAAGCCATCTGATCAATGTAATTGTTGAGGTACAGTGTACCTATGTCTACAATTGTCTTATTAATAAATATCCTTTCACATCTCTTTGAAGATTGCATACTGCAGCTACATGACCAAGAATACTTTGGTAAAATTTACCAAATAGTAAAGCCTCTGTTCCCTTTTTACCCTTTTTGTCTCCTATCTTGCATAATCCAAATAATGAGTGTCATACTAAATATTGTAATGTGAAATATTTATTTTACAGCCTTCAAATTTTAAAGTTATTCTATGTTTCTTCTACTAAAGCATGTGGAGAACAGCCTTATTTTACTGGACCATAACTTATTTTTCTGAACTGTAATCAAAACTACTGCTTTAGCTGTATATGCATTTACTTTTGATTCCTGTGTGTCTCTTTTATAAACAGGAACTAGGCTTTTTATGGAGACACACAGTCAGAGTTCACCTCGGTAAAGTTCCACCTGTGTGTCTTAGCCCATTAAATCAAATTCTATAAACTGAAAAATGAAATGGTCTTTGTGACAACAGTGTATCTACTATTTTAAAAGAATGTTACACATTCTTTTAATGAGAGGCATAAATGCAAAAAATTCAGCCATTTCCTTTATTGTTATTAACAAAAGTATTTATTTTTCTCATAAAATTTTAAATACTGAGTGTGTTATTGGCTTGCCTTATCTCTCCCATTCTGTTGCAGTGGATGCACTACATGTAAATCCTAAGTGAAAAATAATTTTAGTTTGAGTAAATCTATGGTGAAGCATGAAAAGCTAGAAATATTGCACAGCATTTCTGGACACTGTTAAGTGAAATTGTTAAGATTTTTGCATTTGCTAACACACATAAGTAAGGGAGAAAAAATATATTTAAATTATAAATAGAATATAATGATTATAGTTGCAAATATATTGTCATAAATTATGCATATGGGTCATAGATCTATAACAACAGGAATATGCATGTACAATGTTGAATAAAAAAAAACCCTCATACATTTGGCCTTAAATAGTTTTAAAATCTTGAAAACTGACACAGAAAGCATAAATGGCTAAAAAGCATTTACTATCTCCTCCCAAAACATGGTGGGTGACATCTACTATCCATATTTTATTTTAACTTGGCAGCTGCAATAGAAAGTCTGGATCACTGCTGTTATCTTTCTCAGGGAAAAAAAAGATTGTGTTCTGGCTGGCTTATACACTATACTCAAGGCAACAAGCAATGGGTTATGACACAGATCAATAGAGAACATTGTATTGCACTCACCAATTGTCCCACAGTGTGAAAAGCTTAATGCAACACAAAGGTATTTATAAAACGATAGCTTTTGAAATACTGCTTTTGTGTATCTGTAGATACTCTTATTTTTAATAAAACAAAATTATTATTGAAATAAAAATGAAACCAAGAATAGAGGTGATATTTCTTATTTATTTGGTTATTCACGGCACAGAGAGCAGCTGGAAGTACACTGTCTTGCATTCATCACATTGAGCAGTTGTTGTATCAGGCTAAAACATATATCATCCCCTTACCAGAATTTTTACACTTTTCCCATTATCAAAGAGGTTTTATAGATTTTTCTAGCAATGTAGTCTCCTTAGAATGCCTTCAGAGTCTGTGATGAAGAAATTTATAAAAACAAAGCCTTACAGACTTTTGTAGGGATTCTTTCATGTGCATGAACAATAATAAACCAAAGGAAAGAAGAAAACCTGTAGTGTAAATATTTAGATCTACATGGCTGCAAGCTTGTACAATAAAAAGAACCATAAATATTGCACTGAGCTAAAGGACAAACTGTGTTAATGTCATTACCTCTGCATAGTGAATATGATATGTGAAATTCATAAAGTTCTCCATGGTATCTCTTTTCAAAAAATTATTTGCAATCTCCAAATAAAGAATACTTCTGTCAGACAAACAGGAATTATATTCACAGCTGTGCAACACTACATGTGTAAAAGGCTTTATAGATTGCAGTCCTTACATATTGATGGTAGCTGGCTAATCCCTAGCATGTTGCACTTTTATCCACGAGGCTTAGATGTTTGTTGCAGTGCCTGAATGAATGCAGCTTAAATGCACTTGTAACATTGAATTTACTAAAAACTTTATATGGGCATCACCATTCTTTGCACCTTTCTGGCAACTTGAGTTGCCAATAGTAAATGATGTACAGGCAAGGCCAATGTTAGACCAGCTAGGGAAACTGTCACAGCCAAGTGAAGGAAAAACAATAAGATGATGAATTATGATATGCAATGATTTAAAATCTGTAGTCACCCATGTTTTCTTAGGAGAACCTGAGGTACTTTGGATGATTTTCCTGTGCAACAGAGTTCATTACATTTGCATTTTCATAATCAAATTTGAAAGGATAAATGACTAAAAGTAACAGTGGCACCTAATTGAAAAGATGCAAAGGAATGACTGCAAAGGAATGACTGCAAAGGCAGTTTTATGTGCTTGTCTCCAACATGATAGAAAATCTGCTCTGTCAAAACTGGGATTATAAGAATAAAAGTGACATTTTCTAAATTATTTGATATAGCAGTGAAAGATAAAAAGCAGTCAAATTCTGACAAGAAAAAATGCTGATGAAGGAAAAGCTGATGTCTTAGAATCTAGGTGTTGTCACTATATAAGCTGCTGATAAAGTAGACAGGAATTTAATAACTTTCATTATTTTAACAATGAAATAAAAGACTGTCAAACTGAATTCATGTGGAGGAAAACGTTCCCTAGTGTATATGTGCATGTGTGTGTCTGTGTGTGTACTATTCCCCTGCTGCCACTGTTAAGCTTCTAGCCAGTCAGTTTCCACTACATTTGTTAGACATGTAACTCTCAAAGATAAACAGGTTTCCAAAAATTCCTCAGAAAGTTTCTGTATTGTGAGTCAAGAGAAAAACAAGTTCTGTTTATCCCAGTGTTCCTGGACCTAGGTGCTTTGGAAATATTTTTGGGTGTTTTAAAGAGTTGAATTCTGTCTTCAACACTAAATCAACTTGGTTGAGATGTTTATAAATATTGTGTATAGGATTTGAAATCTGGATCCTGGTACAAGAAAGAGTAAATGATGTTAACTTCTTTGGTAGGGATTGAATAATCTCAGTCAAGAGAAACTTGTGAGACAGACTATGAACAGAGGTGAATTTCACACAGAAATCATTAATTCTATCCTGGGAGAAATTGTCACAGAAAGGGTGTACAGTTGCAGAGAAAATGAATTAAAGTTGTTGCTCTGGACTAGTATTATTCAGATAGTGGTACATTTCTAACCATTTTTAAAATTTGTACCAATTTTTTACCAATAAATATAGTTTAATCCCTTTATAATTGTGGCTAAGCTTTCCATGGTCACCAAGGTGATCAGGTCTGATTCAGGTGCGTTCCAAAAGGAGTGTATCACAACCTTTGGGTTGTCTTTCCTGTTCCAGGGAAAGTCCAGAGGGTGCTGAGCCCTGCCAGGAGCCAGCAGCTTGCATGAGAGTGACTGAGGAGGCCTGGCCGGGTGCCTGCACCCCACACCATCAAAGGTCAGCCCCTGGGAGCATGAGTGACCAGGAGCACCATGACCAGGGCAGACAAACCGGCCATGGTGTGTCAGCCAGGGTGTGGTGTGGCAGTTTGTGTGGGAGGGTGTGTAGGAATGTGCCTCTTCAAAGGAGAGGTATTCCACTGGCTGAGTGGAGCCACTTGAAGTCCACATAACTCTGCAACCAGTCACCGTTCTGTGACCATCTGCACAGGCCAAGGGCGCTTATCCTCCCAACCCTCAAAACAGAATGGTGAGCACTTGTCTGAGAGCCAAGGCTGCTGCTCCTACTGGGGGGTCTGTACCATCTACCCTGGTGGCTGATGACTCCACCCAGAAGGAGCTGCTGAAGGGAGAGGCTGCAGTGCACACCTCAGCCTATAGGAAGCACCAAGACATTTCTCCTGGGACAGGCAACAGACCTGCCTGCAAAAGGTGTGCCCAAGTGAGGTACCTCCTGTTGCAAGTGGCTCTGAGCTGTAGGAGGCAGTGAGAAGACTGTGCAGTATCAAGGAGGCTGCGAAGGAGTTGGAGAGCTGGTTCCAAGTGCAGTCTGCAGCAGACCCACAGCCCATTGCCAAAGAGCCAAAACCTTTTCCATCAGAACACACAGAAGGGAGGAGGGCTAATAATGTAGAATTGTAGCTTATAATGGCAAGGACCTGCAGGAGGGCAGAACCTCTTCACTACTCTGCAGACTGAAAATGAAAGACCTATCACATTAGGAGAGCCACTGGAGCTGAGTAAGGCAGCCCAATCTTCTCCCTGTTTAACAACCAGTGCAACTAAGGAAAGGTGACAGCTAATAGTAGCAGGCAGCTCTCTTCTGAGAGTTACAGAGGCACCTATTTGCTGACCTGATGCAATTTCTGGAGAGGTGTTCTGCTTACCAGGGGTTGTATCAGGGATATCCTGATATAACCAAGCCCTCTACAGTCTGCTGTTAGCCACTGCCGTTGTTTTTTATTTTACACTTCTCTTCAAGATACTTTTGTACTGGAATGTACTTTTTCCAAATGTAAGATTACTTACATTTTGTCCTTTGCTATTTAGGAATGTTCTCTGTCACCTGAGGTGTCAGAATTCACCTGACAAAATACCATTCAGCAGACAATGTAGGTTATGACTTTTTGAACATTTAGGAGGAACAGCTACAAAAGGCTGCAGTTCCCATTCTTTTACAAGTCAAATGACCTGATATTCCAATGCAGTAGCAACTGTCTTCTGCTCCTGAGCTGAAGACAAAGTATATTTTTCTCAGTCACGCTGCATTTGGGCTCTGTCTTGTATCTAACCTAGTTAGATTTGACTGATACCCACCTTATTGGAGAAAACCCTGCACTTAATTTAGATTTGCTGCAGGCCAGGCCAGGTCAATTACAGATGGTCCCAGAGATTTTCCGCCTGAAAAAGTCACAAGTCAAAACTGGAGCTTAAACTATTATTCTAAAAAAGTTGATGTACATCTTTGATATTGGGAAGGAAGGAAGTGCTGGATGTTGGCTTGTGTCAATGGGCAAGATGGTTTATTCTTTGAACAACCATGGAAAATTTAAGCACAATTAAAAAGGCATTAAACTATGTTTACTAGTATTTATTTGGTAACAGATTTTTCAGCAATAATGTCTAGAATCATAGTGGCTTGGGTTGGAAGGGACCTTAAACTTCATTTTTTTCCAACCCCTGTGTCATGGGCCGGGACATATTCAACTAGACCAGGTTACTCAAAGTCCCATCTGACCTGGTGTGAGAAGCCAATTCAGCCATTTTTAGTTTGCCTCAGCTCTGGTTGTCAGGACTATCAGAGGCATGTGGAGGAGAGGGGGCAAGTGCCCGGATGCCCACCAAAAATGCCCGCCAAAAACGGACCCACGAAGTCCGAGTAGGGGGAGGAGTTTGGGAGCACATGAAGGCAGCTAGCTGCCACACCAGGAGGTCTTTTTACTTTGGGTCGCTGTGGGGGTTGGCTTGGCCCCTTCTGCTCCTGCCTTCACGCCCTCTTCCCTGTAGTCCTGTTTCCCTGGCCTCAGCCTTCCTGCCCGCCTGCCTGCTGGCTTGCCCTTGCATCCTTGCTGCCACTTTGCCCTGCGTCCTTGCCTGAACCCGGCTTTGCCCTCACCTCTTTTTTTTTCCTTCTTTTTTTCAATAAACGATTTTCAGATACAATATTGCCATGTTTGTGCTAGATTTTTTTGTCAGAAAAATCTATCAAAAGAATCCTTCCTGGCTCCTCCTTTTTATAGTGGAATGGGATACCTGGCCTTGGACTTTTCCAGGAATGAATGGGGTATACACAACTTCTCCCAGAAATCTGTTCCAGTGCCTCTGCACCCTCTCAGAGAAGGGTTATATTTATACTAAATCTATCAGTTGAAAACTATTGCCCCTCATCCTTTCACTACACTCCCTGATAAAGGATCCCTTCCCACCTTTTTTATAAGCACCCTTTTAAGTACTGAAAGGATGCAGTTAAGGGCCCTGCATAACCTCGTCTACGCCAGGCTGAACTACCCCAACACTCTGAGCCTTTCTTCAAATGAGACATTCTCCAGCCTTTGCTCGTGTTCATCGCCCTCCTCTGGACCTCCTCAAGCAGATCCATGTCTTTTTTAAGCTGAGGGCCCCACAGCTGGATGCAGCACTCCAGGTGGCGTTTCAGGAGAATGCAGTAGAGAGGGTGAATCACCTCCCTTGACCTGCAGGCCATGCTTCATGATCTTCATCGTCTTCTACAAATGAAGAATCAAAACTTCTCATGTTTTCTCATATTCTATCTTGAAAGTAATTTTTGTCAATGTATTATTATTTATAATATTCCGATACTGACTTCTAATATTTTCTGCCTTTGTAGCCTAATCTGAAAGATGAAAAATTCATTAAGGGCAGAGAAACTTTGTAAAAAGTTCATAAAGAAAAATCCAATTATCAACATAAATCAAGTGAAGGACTGCAAAGTTTGAATTTTGTTTGTGTTCTTCAAAATGTGTATATACTCCTATTCAGGTGTGCTCTACAACTTAAGCAGCAGTCTATGGAAGAAAATTTTTTGTATTGTTTTACCTCTTTGGAACGATATTCCCTTGTTATGGAGAAAAACATTTTATCTTCACTATATTCTCTATTGTCTTTTTTCATCATAACAAAGTGCTTGTGATACTGTATATGAGAGGCAGCTTTTTTTTTTTTTACAACAGCATGTGAAGGAGAGTTATGCCACTCTTCAATACTAATCTCTACAATAACTTTATGCTGAGCAGCTTCTTGTAGCAAAAACCTAAAAAGTATGGGCAACAGAAATTGACAGATTCATGTCAAAATGCTAAATCAAAATACAAGGAAATGGCACAGTACACAGTTAAGAAATTTATATTAAAAAAAAAAGACAATAACAAACGAAACCATACCGTAATGCAAAATATTTCAGTTAGAGCAAAAATTTCTTTTCAATTTTCAGGCGGGCAATGGCTGTTGCAATTCCAATATGTTTACTGATGCACATATATATGACTGATATCCATGTCAGAGGAGTAGTTCTTAGATTCACAGAATATGTTTTCTTTGAAGAACTAAAAACCAAAACAAAAACAAACAAAAAACCCCAAACCAAATAAAAATAAATTTCTTATGAGATGTGGAATACAGACACTTCTGCATTCGTTCTATACTATAAGTTGTGGCTTTCTAGATATTCCAAAGTGACTCTAAGACAACAAGGATTCAAACCAATATCCTAAAGGTCTCTTAAAATGAATACTTTCATTTCTCATTTCACTACTGTGTGTTGCAGTTTGCCTTGAAGGAAAAAGGATTATTTGCCTGGGGATTCTTGAAGATGTCAAAATACTTAAAGTGTCAAATCTTCTGCCTGCACTAAGATTTGTCATAACTGGTACAAAGTCAAAGACATCATTAGTTTTTCATTTACACGGGTTTTTCCTATACATGGGTTCGAGCAATATTTCACTGAAATCCTTTGTGTTTAAATAATCAATAACCTTTCTCTGAAATCAATTGACATTAATATATCCTTGTTTGTTAATGAACATGCTAACGTGCAGTCATTCAAATAGATATTTAAAGTGTTGCTGTGTAGATAAAGAAGATTATTAATGCTCAGCATTAATGTAATTAAATTCTGTATGAAAATATAATGCCCTATTAACAACATCACAAGGAAACAAAAATTGCACTTCTGTAATTTTTCTTTTAGCTTCAAAAAGTGGTAATGGGGTAAAAGATGCATTAGAATCTAAGGTCATGATTCTGCAAACTCTTTCAGATATAGAGCAAATTATCATTGAAATACGTGGCAAAAATTATACTTTTTTTTCATTTTTAATGAATCAGAATGAATGAGGTTTGTTTTGATGATCAAATCCTGAGAGTTTTTGCTAAAAAGACCCCATATCCTATAAATGTTAAAATTAACGAATGAAAGAATAAATGCATGAATAAATAAATAAGCTGCATAAAAAATCCAGGGTTCCTATACAAGAAAAATCCGTCACTCTAGATATCTAGGAAAAAATACTCTCATCATATAAATTGTGGAACTCTAATGCAATTTTTGTCAGGCTATTCTGTATGCAAAATGACTACAGAATATGCAGCACAATTTCCCGATGTAGATAGGATATCTGCAATGCAGATCAGAGGAAGGAAATTCTGCCTACGTTTACTATATATATATATATATGTTGATGCATGTTTATGTATTACTTACATGCCTCCTTGCAAAGAGAGCATCTTCCACATAAATACAGTATTTTTTATTTTATCTACACCTCTAAAAATAAAAAGTGTGATTACTTTGGCACATGTCCACTGCTATAATCTCTGCTAATAGTTTGGTATTAAAGGCAGGGAAAGTAGAAACAACATGTATTCTTCTATAAAGCTTATTTATTGAGGGGATGCATAGTCTTTCACAGCTTCCCTTCTTCACCAGCTATTTTGGTGATTGCTAAAGCTCCCTCTGTCTCTCTGTGTCTATCTATCCATTTAACTGTCTGCTTTAGTTCTCGCACATTCAGGGGCAGTACATCTAAAATTATTATTCAGTTGACTTACCACAAGGTTTCAAAGCTAAGGTGCCAGGCAGTTATTTAAGTTTCTTGAGTATAACTATGCAAAATTATGGCATCAAGTAGTGGATTAGGTATCAGGATGAGTCAAAGTCTAAGCCTGGTTTAGATTCGATTTCAATGATTTTTATTAGAATGAAAAAAAATCCCCAAAACCCCAAAGTAAAACCCAACCAAGAAAAAAGCCCATTTCGTAAGCTCATCTTTTCCCCTACAGACTTTCTATTCTCTTACAGAAAATTAAGAAATAAATGGTTCCTTCTGAAAAGTTAGAACTACTCAGAAAAGAGAAAAAGCAACTTTTAATTTAGATTGCATCCAAAGTAAAAGCTACAATAGAGGGTCAGCAATCTTTCAGGGTTGCTGTGTCAGACTGTGCATCTTTTCATCCTCAAATTGGAGATTGAATGCAGTGGGATCCTCAAGATGCCTCCTCTCAGACGAAAAGGAGTCCAAGTACCTTAATTTCTGTATTTTGTCTCTGAGTGAGGGAGCAAGTACTAGGGGTTTTTTGCTGAGTTTGGACCTCCTGGAAATCAGGGAAAACAACTATTTCTCATAGATGCCACTCTCCAGATATTATGCTTCAGTGATGGACCTCCTCCTTTTCATTTAAAAATCTGCCTCAGACAAATCCCTCTGTGCTGTCTCTGGCACCTAGACTGCCTGTCTAGCAGCCCCTGCTATGTTAGCTACTTGAAAACTTTCTCACCCTTACAGTTTAAGACACTTAAACAATGAACTTTATATTAGCACCTTTCTGATTCACTGGTGCTGTTATAATGACATGGCTAAGTAAAAGGAGTTGTTGCGAGAAAAGCAGAGATAAGTATATTCAAATTTTTATTTGGTAGTGTTCTGAATTTTCTAATAATTTCTCCATTTCTCCTACTCCCTGTCATGTCCTTTAAGCCCTTTTGTTCCTCCCTTGCACAAGCTTTCTTTCCATTTTTCATGTAATGGAAAAAATGCTGGGTTCAAATCTTTAAGTTTATTGATTAGATAGCTTTTTATTTCATCCTGGAAGAATTACAGGCCAAATTTATGTTTGCTTTTATTCACTAATGTATGTCTACTCATTCAGCAATTTTTACTGGATTAATAGTAATAGAATACACGTGACAACTCAGCTCTCAGACAGATTTAGCTGAAATGACCAACAGGTTCTAAAGTTATAGGAGATATTTACAAATATGCAGATGGGGAGACAATTTGGCTACATGCATCTAATTTCTTCAAGAAACGAGCCTGAAAGTGCTGTGTTAAAACAGTTTGATATTGCAGATGGTCTACAGACCTCTTCTCCAAACCCCATTTATGGGATTCTCTGGCGAAAATCTTACTGAAAATAGTAGATCAGAGAGAAAATGAAATGCTGACCTATGATTTCCTATCCCTAGTTTAGAAGTGTGCCTAGGCCACTTATTTCAGAGAGCACTAAAACTCTCCAGAAAGGGATAAAAGGATCAAAATATATTCTGCATGGTTTTTAAGGAATCTTTTTTACGCTTTTCTAGCTATGTTAATTTATACTGAGTTCTTAATGAAGGGTAACTGACAAAAGCTCTCTTCAGATTAAAGAAAATATTAAGCTGTATGAAGGGAAGTAGAGCACATGGTGGAAAACATGTTCTTTTGAAAATTGCTTGGTAAGATCAGTAGCTGAAAAGTCTGATTGGACACTGGTGTATCCATGCTAGGAAATTAAACAACCCCGGGTACTGTTCTCAAGTAAAGGAAACCCATTATTTCTATGTTTTGAAGTTATCAAAATGATCCATGGCATGAGTGTGGTTCATTCTGATTTGCATCCTTGCAAAAATTCCTCAATGTGTTTGGGAAGTCAGCACAGGCTAGAAATAGTTGAGGACAGGCTTTTTTAGTTGGCTTTCCTGCAATAGAACAAGGAGGGTTGTTTTTAAACTAAAAAGAGCAGATCTAGCTGAGATATAGTTGAGAAATTTTTTGTACTATGAGGATGGTGAAACACTGGAACAGGTGTCCCAGAAAGGTGGCAGATTCCCCATCCGTGGAAACATTCAAGGTCAGGTTGGACGGGGCTCTGAGCAACCTCATCTGGTTGAAGGCATCCCTACTCACTGCAGCAGGGTTAGACTAGATGACTTTTAAAGGTCACTTCCAACCCAAACTATTTTGTGAGTGTATGTTTCTTTAAAAGCAACTGTCAAAACAGAAATGAAGTATTCTTTCAAAGAATGCAAAAAATGCAAACTGGTTGTTACTGGATATGCATTACATATCCATTATATGTCTGGACATGCATTACAACACTTCCCCAGTGGATTAAAATAGAACAATCTTGAAATATATGATGACTGAAGGATCCCAACACTGGAAAACTTGTTGGAAGAAGAAATTATTATGGGTTCTCTGTTTGACAAAATTGTGTAAAATGAAAGTGGCAATACTTATGAAATTAAAATAGCAGTAGCTTTGGGAAATCATTATTGACCTTTGGATAAGCCAATATCACCTCTGCCAATCTCTACTAATGGAAATCTTTGGAGTGAAAGATGTTTGCTTTAACTATAGCTTTTATCCTCTTAAGAGAGTGAAATTATGATTTAAGAAAGAAGAGGAGGGGCAATATAGAGATGATGCCCAGTATTACACCTTCTCAGAAGTGTTACTCCTAGAAATAAAAGCCTCAAAAAAAACTCCCGAAAAACATTAGCAACATATTTGCAGCCACTCTGTTTAAAGAAAAAGAGAATTTAATAGAATAGATTTGGGCCATTTTTTTCTGTAGCTATCTGTGTATGTAT
Organism: Dryoscopus gambensis; assembly: GCA_013389985.1. Taxonomy (NCBI): domain Eukaryota; kingdom Metazoa; phylum Chordata; class Aves; order Passeriformes; family Malaconotidae; genus Dryoscopus; species Dryoscopus gambensis. Next base: position 49,444 of record WEIT01019451.1, on the reverse strand, counting down.
CAGGATATTGTTTTGACCTATTATGACTGTATGGGCTCATGAGAGAATCTTGTGAGGAGCAGTCTTTTACTCACCATCATTTTTCCCCCTTTTAGAACAGCAGAAAAAAACTACTTTGAATAAACAGTAGGAAGAAGCAATTAGGATTTCTTGAGTCATAATGTGTCTCTTTCCCTTCAAAATAGTTCAAATCTGACTACTTTGAATGATACTGTAAAACTGCTACTTCTAAGAATTAAAAATTAGGGGGGATGAGTATGTATATTTATAAGGTTTTTAAAGACTTAAAGGTGTATTGATGCCTATTTCAGAAAAAAATTTCAGTATAACAACATCATTCATATGCACCAATGATTTAAAAATTATATATACTGTTTCCTTCTCTAGATTTGATAGATTTTGCTACAGCAGTGCCTTTTAATAAATGAAAAATTACCTTCCTAGTACAGGTTCTTCCTGTACTTCCTAGAAAGTCACACAGACCTAGATATCACACTAAAAATAGAATATAAATTATATACTGGCCCTCTATAACAGAGCAGATTTTATGTGCAAAATGCTCAAGGAAATAAGTAATGTGTTACCGAATTAAAAAAACAAAACAAAACAAAACACCAAAAAACAAAACAAAACAAAAAAACCAAACAAAAACAAACAAAAAAACCCCCACAAAAACAAAAACAATAAAAACCCACAAAAAATAAACACAAAAAAACCCCAAGCCAACAAAATCAAAGTAAAACCAAACGCAAAAAAACTCTAAAAGAATGAAGGGATTTGAGTCAGTAAGTCCTAGTCTTTCTTTAAAGATAAAACAAAGTTGTTTTGGCTTTGAAACTGAATATGTTACAGCTTCTAACAGTGAATCAAAGAAATAAAAAATGTTACAAGAAGGTGTTTTTCAGTGACAGATCACTATACCAAATTTTAAATGGAGGATGTAAAGTTCAAGGTATCTAAGAATGCCATTCATTAGATTTGCCATCCATGTTGTTAAGGAAAAGTAAATTACAAATTCATTAAGATTATGTGCTTGTCTACCAGATTTACCCTTTGGATTTGTGTTTAAACCCAGTACCTAATCACAGAAGAAGAAAAAAGGGGGTAAAAGTTGTGGGAGTGGCTTAGCCTGATCATAAGCCGCAGCCCACTGGGTAGCACCCTGAAGATTGTTCTTCCCCTTAGTCTGGAAAGTTCTGTTAAGTTCGGTTCTGCATTTGTTCTGTGTTACAACTCCGCCCCCCAAACTCCCTCATTNAAAAAGCGCAGTTCTCACCGGGCTCTGCGATTCTCCACTGCGTTTCCTCTGCTGCCTGCTGAGCGGCGAGGACACTATTTGGAGACACTGCTGCGCTGCCTCTGCCTTGTGAGCTCGGCCAGGGAAAAACCTGGAAAGCGTACAAACAGTCTACAAAATATTATTCCTCTCTACAAGCTGAATTAAAACTGGTGCCAAAAAGAGACATCATTTTAATGCTTCTATGTGGGAGCAGCTAAATTGTGAGGTCATTTGTAATCCTCATTCATTTGACTGCCAGTGTGTAGGCAGCCAGGATGTATTTACCAGGCTGGGTAACTGGGAAGTAGCTTTACATCAAGGACAATGCACTTACTTGAAAAGCCATGCAAAGAAAGGCAGAGAGTAAGAAAACAGCTGGGAATTGGCACTGAAATTGCTGGATATGTGGAAGTGGCCCGTGGTTACTAGGGCCTGTATAGAGACTACAAGAAAGTATGATTTCTCCAAAGGCTGGGAAGACTGGTCTAATAACAATGACATTGCACAGTGTCTTTTTTACTTAAGAACATCTGTAGAGAAAAAAGCTTCATTAGTTCTGCTGTTTGGGGAGCTATTTGTGTTTGATATTGTTATGAACAGGGCTCAGTTAATAAACTGAAATACAAGTATGCAAAATCAGTTATTTTTATAGCCAACTGGCTGTGAAAGTCCAGACTGTGAACACCAAGCTTCCTTCTTAGGGATTTGGGTGAGTTACTACTCTCACTCTTCATGCAGGGTGCTTATAAGCAAAACAAATACTGTCAAAAAGTTCATTGTAATTTCTTTATCCAATAAAAGGAATTTGTAGAAAATATATATAAACCAAAAGACAACAAAACTAACTGGCTGGGACTAAACAAGTGGAGTTAGAGACGTGCACACCTGCAGGCCTACAATCCTACTGGCATCACTGAGACATAGTGGGATACCTCCTATGGCTGGAGTGTTGAAACAGAAGGATACAGACTCTAGAAAGGTCAGGCAGGGAATTGTCACTCTCTATATCAATGAACAGATGGACTTCATGGAGCTCTGCTTGAGGATGGATGAGGAGCTAAACCAGAGCTAACGGGTCAGCATTAACGGGAGGGCAGGGACGTGTGACATTATAGTGGGGGTCTTCTATAGGCTGCCCAGTCAGGAACACTGAGTGAATGTGGCCCTCTATAGAGAGATAGGAGCAGCCTCATGTTCATAAGCCCTGACTTCATGTGGGATTTCAACTACACCAATGTTGAAGGAAGAACACAGCAGGACAGAAGTGATTCAGCAGGTTTCTGGAATGCATGGATGACAACTTCCTTCCAAGTAATAGAGAAGCCTACAAGGAGAGGTGCTATGCTGCAGCTTATCCTTAGCAACCACGAGGAACTTACGGGTAATGTGACGCTTTAGGGCAGCCTTGACTGAAGTGACAACAAAATGGTGGTGTCCAAGATTCTTAACGCAGCGAGAAGGTCACACAGCAAACTCACTGCCCTGGACTTCAGAAAAGCAGACTTTGGCCTCTCCAGCAGTTTCCTTGGTAGAGTACCGTGGAATAAAGGCCTGGAGGGAAGAGAGGCTCAAGAAAGCCAGTTGATATTCAAGAGTCACCTTCTCCAACCTCAGAAAAGGTGCATCCTGACAAGGAGGAAGTCAAGCAAGAACACCAGGAGGACTGCATGTATGAACTCGTGGAAAAACTCAAACAAAGAGGAAGCCTACAGAGAATGGAAGCAAGGAGAGGTAGCCTGGTGTTAAAATCTGACTGATGAGAGACGCATCTATCCAAATTAAGTTGCGGATGAGACCATATACCAAAGTCAATAGTATGGATTTTATTTAACAGTAAAGTGTGAGGTAGAGAGATAGAAAGAAATAGGAAAGGGGGGTGGGAGGGGAAGAGAGACAGATTAAACAGAAGATAGCCACCACCCATGGATCCAGTGGCATCCTGGTAGTCCTTTTTCACCCTGGGGTTCTTGGTGCTGGAGGTTCCAAGGTCATTCAAAACTTCTCACTATTTATATATTTTTGCACAAAAAGGAATTAATGCTTATTGGCTACACACTTATTCTATTGGTTAAATGATTCCCTCACTTTTAATGCTAATTAGCCCTTTTGAGTCAGTGTGTTTCTTGAGTCAGTGAGCCTCAATCTCCCCCTGACATCAGCACAGCTGTTCAGTTGGTTTTCCTTGTGGAACCATCTTTGTGTCCATGATCAGTGATACATTCTTCTCTCCCAGCTTTGTTTACCTCACCATAGGCTTGAGATAATCTGGACAATAGTACCACCTTATCTTATCACAGTGTCTTAATTTACTGCCCAAGTTTCAGGTATCCTTAGAGGCATATTCGGCAGGGGGGAGGGCTTCACCGGTCACAGATGAGCAGTTGCTTCTTTACACAGTTTTCCACAGTGGTAGTTCTTAGGTGGTAACAATGTTTGAGGCAGGCAACTGTGATTTGAGACAGAAAACTGTGATCTTTTAAGTCCTTACATGAGAGGAATGGAGAGAGATTATCTGAACAGCAAGGGATCAGGTAAACCCTGAGAGAATCAAACCTGGCCAAGGATGTTAAGGTCAACAAGAAAAATTTCAATAGGTAAGATGGCGATAAGGGAAAATGTGCGGTCACTCTGGAAAAAAATAGGAGACCTGTTTACCTGCAACATGGAGAAGGCTGAGTTACTCAATAACTTTTTCTCCTCAGTCATCACTATCCAGTACTCCACCCAAGTTGCAGAATGGAAAGGCAGAGACTGGGGGAATGAGGCATATTGTAGGAGAAGGTAATGTTTGAGATCATTTGAGAAACTTGAAGGTCCACAAATCCATGGACCCTGGTCATATACATCCACAGGTTCTGAGGGAATTTTTGAAAGAGGTGGATAAGCCACTATCCATCATATTTGAAACATTTGGCATTCTGATGAAGTTCCCACTGACTGGAAAAGAGGAAACATAACTCCCATTTTTAAAAAGGGATAAAAGGAAGACTGGGGAACTACAGGCCGGTGAGTCTCATCTCCGTGCCTGGCATGATCATGGAGTAGATCCTTCTGAAAAGTATTTAAGGCACATGGAAAACTAGGCGGTGGTCGGTCACACCCAGAATAGCTTCACTACGTGGAAATTTTGCCTGACAAATTTATTGGCCTTCTATGATGGGGTAATAGCAGTGGTGGCTGAGGGGAGAGTGACTGACATCATCTACCTGGACTTGTTCAAAGCATCGGACACTGTCGCATGCAACATCCTTGTCTCTAAATTGGAGAGATATTAATTTGACCAATGGACCATTTGGTGGATAAGGAGTTGACTGGACGGACACACTCCAAGAATTGTGGTCAAAGTGGAAAGCAGTGACAAGTGGAATTCTTCAGGGATTGTTATTGGGACTCCTACTTCTTAAGATCTTTGTTGGTGACACAGGGAGTGGTATCAAGTGCACCCCTTGCAAATTTTCCAACATCATCAAGCTGAGTGGTACAGTCGATGCACTGGAGGGAAGGGGTGTCATCCACAGGGACCTCGACAGGCTTGAGAGGTAGTCCTGTCCAAACTTCATGAAGTTCAACAAATCTAAATCCTGCACATGGGTCTGGGCAATCCCAAGCAAAAATACAGGTTGGGAAGGGGATAGAAGGGGACTCTGAGAAGAAGTGCTTGGGTGTGTTAGTAGATGAGAAGCTTAACATGACCTGACCGTGCATATTCACAGCCCAGAAAGCCAACCATATCCTGGGCTGCACCAAAAGAGGAGTGGCCAGCGGGTCTAAGGAGGTGATTCTCCTACTTTACTCTACTCCACTGTCAGGAGGCCCCACCTGGAGTNCTGGATTGCTACATCCAGCCCTGGAGTGCCAAGGACAGAAAAGACATGGACCTGTTGGAGCAGATGCAGAGGAGGGCCACCAAGCTGTTGAGACAGTTGGAGCACCTCTTCTATTGAAGACAGGTTGAGTGAGTTGGGTCTGTTCACTCTGGAGAAAAGAGTGCTCCTTGAAGAACCTTATAGTAGCTTTCCAATACCTAAAGGGGACCTTACAAGAGAGCTAGAGAGAGATTTTTTCCAGGGCATGTAGTGATAGGACAAGGGGCAGTGGCTTCAAATTGAAAGAAGGCATGTCTAGATTAGATATCAGGAAGAAATTCTTTACTGTGAGGGTGGTGAGACACTGGAAGAGGTTACCCAGGGAAAACCTTCTGCCTGGAAGTGTTCAAGGCTGGCTTGATGGGTGTTTGAACAAGCTGATCTAGTGCAAGGGGTCCCTGTCCATGGTGGAGGGATTCCAAGGTGATGATATTTGAGGTCCGTTTGAACCCAAACCATTCAGGTCTTCTAGGATTAGCATTGTCACTATAAACAGCTGAAAGTCAACTTTCATACCCTGCATTGAGAGTTTACCATGTTAACAATGATCCTTTAATGATTTCTCACAAAATGGTTGATCTTTGTTTTTAAATATAGCATATACATAATATGCAAGTTTCTTCTTAGATGATTCTGTGTTTATCACAATAATATGAATTGAATAAAATTGAATATGAATTTTTAAGCAAGAGATTTTTATCTGCTATTTAGTTTTTCCACATAAGCTCAACTCACCATGTTGAAAGCATGGGGACTCTGTTTACTGTCTCTGTATTTAAAGTCTCTGTCAATTTCATATGAATAATCCTCTTTTCTAATACTCATTTGATTAATGGACTTTGTTCAGGCATCAGGAACATACACCATGTGAGATTACTCAGGATCAGAGACAATGTTTCTCTGACAGTGTAATCAACTATTATTCTTACAATATATAGGAAATACTAATGGATACAGGCATATACTAGTGAAGTAAATGAAAGATTTTCCATGGAACAATGGACTTGGGTGCTAAATCCCATGATCTTGCTAGGCACTGTACTGATTGAAATCCTAAAATCAAATTAAATCCTAAACCAAAACTGAAACCCCAGAAACTGATCCGTCATGCTCCACCCACATATAAATTTATTATGGGTAGCTCAACACAGCCATACAAGCTTGCACAGATTTATTTTTCAGTATCACAAGATTTTGATTGATCTTTTATTTTGGGTGAATAAATTATTTTACCTTTGTCTAGATAAAAGTTTTTTTTTTTATTGAAAAGAGTACAGAAATTCTGTTTCCATGATCTTACAAGATTTAAGCTCTGAATGTTTTCAGTTAAGACTGTAGATTCTAGATGCTTTTACCAATTGCACAAAGACAGAAAACAAATTAATTAGTTTATAACAAGTAGCTGCTGAATGAATAATATAATTTTTTCTCCAGTGTTTTGCCATTCTAAGAACACTGACTGCAAGACATTTAATTAGCTTTAAGTTGAAATGAAACATTACATTTTGCCTATTAATTATTCATGTATACTGCTTATTTGTATTTGTTTATTTAATTACTTTAGAAAGGCATCTATTAATGTGGCAAATGGGAACCTCATATTCAATTTGAGAACTTGTTTTTCCTACTGAGGNTAATCAAGTTCCATAGAAAAGATGGTCATTTAGATAAATGCTAGATGGATGCTCTCTATATTTCACGAATTTTTGGAATTCAGCTATCAATTAATGCAGGTAATTGGTGCCAATATATTTCATGAACACTCTCATCTAAGAACAGATTTTATTAGAACTTACTCATGTTCTAAGTAGTCCTCTCCCTTCCAAAATTAATTTGAATGATGTGAAACCTAATTT
>WEIT01019451.1:3048-37783 GCA_013389985.1 Dryoscopus gambensis | reverse complement strand
GAGAAAACAAGTCATTCAGTCTGCTGCTCAGTTTACAGAAGGATTGAGAGTCCAAGCATAGTCAAGTGTAATTTTCCCATTTCTCCATGTAGCAAGGTAAGAAACTAAGTCATCATATTCCTATACAAGTAGTTTTGAAATCTCATAGCATGAAAATATTTTCTGATTTTGCAGCCAGTGGCTCTGTGGGATTTGTTTTCTAGGTTTTTCAATCGTCCATGCATAAATCGTGCTGTATTTCAGATGAAAATTTTCCAGCATTCATGAGATGAGGATATCACTTCTTTCATTTGTATCTTATGGGGAAAACAATGAACAAGGGTTCCTCCCTCCCCCCATGCACACTACTACTAAACCACTAAACCCAGGACTTTTAACAGATTATTTCTTTTCATTAGCTATAGCCTCCCACTCTGTTTTCTCTTGGGAGTTGCTGGGAACTCCCTCTACATCAATTCTTTATCATCCTTTATGACTTGTTTTCTCCCTCCATTGCATATCAAGAAGCCTAGTCATAATGAAGGAATGGGGTGTACACACAGGATCCAGGGAGGAAACTGATATTCCTCTGAGTCTCCAATTTGCTTCTATACTCTTCTATCTTCCAGACATTAGCAGAAGTTATGTCTTTGACTCCTCTCACCTTTTCTTCCCTTCTGCCAGCTAATCTGGAGCACTGTAGCCCAACAAAAAACTTCTACATCGTATCCGTCTGTGATAAAATTTTGAGTTTCTCCTCCCCAGAACACTTTAAAATGCCGCTTGTACCTTTCAAAGTACCTTCCTAAGAAGTAGGAAGCTGTGAGTCCTCTATACACATTTTTCTATGTTAAAAAACATATTCTGGATGTTTTAATGGTACCATCACCATGCTGGCAAGTAAAATAATCTTCAGTGTACAGTGCAATGAGAGAGATAGAAAAACAAGAAAGGAGCATGAGAGACATATGCAGAACAAGCAGGTGTAGAAAAACAGGGGCAGGATGGAGTGCAGAATACACAGTGAATTATATGGGAGCGTCTATATAGATAGGGAAGTAGTGCATAAGAAGCATTCATCTTTTCAAACCTGGGAAACGATTAATTTTTTCAAACCTGGATTTGGTCTGCTGTGTCTAGTTTTCGGTGAATAATTTGCTTTCAGAAATTTGGAAGTAGAAATAAGATTTTGCACATTCATTTTCATTGCAGAACAGTTTAAGGAAAATCCTGGAGTTTTTAAAAATTTGGTTTGAGACTCCAGGATGTGTTGGGTTCATGTTCAGCTGGAAAAAATGCAAGAAAATGCCAACACTTAGTGCAAAATAGATTTTACTATTTCTCAAAGAGATGGACTAAAATATATTTCCAGTGTTCTTTTTTTTCAGAGTATTTTGTAGTTTCTAAACTTATTTTCATCTACTATAACAAAGTAGATATTCTCTGTTCTTTCCAACACAGCCCTATAAAAACATATAAGGGGAATATGAGACCAAAAAACATGTGCCTCATGGTAAGACAAAATGTGTACGGGGTGAATAGGTGAATATTACCTGATAGAAAAATGACAGCCTTGTGACAGCTTGAAATGCGTCAGCATGGAAATTAATTACACTGATAATTTCCAGAAAAAAAGAAAGTATCTGGTATACATAGCCTAAGTGATAGGAAGTGCTTCCTCACTCCCCTCTAGCCTTACTACCTTCAGATACCTCAGTAACAACCAAATTAGTTTTTATCAAACTTTTGAGGCACTTCACCTCTGGATTGGGAACTAGGCTGAGAAATTTCCTTCCTAGAGTAAATGGCTTGGAAAAATGTAAGCATATATATAAGATATAAGAATTCTTATGTATCTTATATAAGATATATAAGAAGTATATATTTCCACTTAAAATGGAAATAACATCTTAACCACAACTGCTAAACTTGTATCTCTGTCACCTCAAGGTCCGAGTTCAGATCTGAAAAGATATATGACAATAGGCTGACTCAGTGCTCAGATGAGAGCCATTTAGGAAACATCCAAACAGAAATTCAGCAGATAGCAGCATTCCCACTGGGCTGCTAATGAAGTAGTGCCCATGCCAGGTGTTTAAGCCTATCCAAGACAAGACATAGAATTATTTTCTTATCTGTCTAGTGACATAGTTATTCTGATCATACAGATGTGAAGTGTAGTGTCCTGGTCTGAGGTCAATTTGCATAGTTTCTATCATCCCTCAACCTCTTTTGGATATACAGTTCTGTTTCTTGCTCTGGAAGGGTCACAGTTTAGCCATCAGGGGACATGCATTCAGTGGTCTTCACTATTATTTTGTAGCTATGCAGCAGAAGAGGGCTAACCACAGAAGGCACTTCTCAGCCCTTGTCTGTGTGCTTAGACAAGCCATAACAAATGGAATTTTTAGTCTGGTAGGCATGAAGCCAGGCTTTTAAACAAGACACTTCATCCTAATTGTATGACCTCTTTGACTGAAACAGAAAGCCTCCTTTTACAACTTGATTGTCCAATGAGGAATCACAGTTACATACTAGTAGATAAACGGTACAGCTGAGCTTCAGTCAACCTGCCTAACTTCAGCCTATCAAGATGACATAAAAATTATTTTCCAGTTTCCAATGAATTTTTTGATTTAACATCCATGCACATCTTTAAAAATGTCAGACTGTGACTATTATTATATATGTTGCATACGTAGGAAAGCTGTTAAAACACGGAAGAGGTCTTGGGATCTATTTGCATGTAATTATTTTGTACATGAGAATATATCATTCTACCAAACAAAAAAGTAAAGGATGTTCATAGACTCTGATTTCCCCAGTACACAATAACTCCATCTGAAGTTAGTGATTTCTCTTTCTGAAAATTCAAGCTCTGAATATTTAATCCTGTTGTTCTACCACTCCATAACAGTCATTAGTAAATTCAGTGTATGTTCAGGTGAGAGCCATAAGGCTCTTTTCACATGCCTTGCCATTTGTTCAAGCACTGGGATTTTTCTCTTTTTTTTTTTTCCTTTTTTGTATATGTCCCCTGGATGATACCAGTTCAGAATAACATTTCATAGAAATTTAATGGCCCTTGCCAAGTAGTTTGTTCTACAGACACATATACTCTCCTAAGATGAACAAATGCTCATCCTACTAAAAAAACTGTTGGTTATTATGCTCCTTAAATACCTGTAGACATTCTTTTACTTTGGTTTTCTGAGGAAATTGAACTTACACATTTGCATAGTTTATTCATCTGTCTATCTATCACCCTACCGCTAATGCTTACTCTTTGTTTAATTTATTGATCAGTGTTCAATGGCACTTGGCAACTGGAAAAGCCATTTCAAATATAAATAGAATTCTGAGCTCATAAACATTAGTCAGAGAGTAGAGCTGCAGTTACTGCAGGGACAGATGAAGTCATTGTTTTCCTCTCCTGCTAGAGAGAAAAAGGAATGCAATTTATGCATCCCACAATGTACATAACTCACCTTCATTTTCCATGGGTCCAGCAGTTGGCGGGACATTGGGTTCAACAGGCCCTACATTTCTTCCTACTTCTTGACAAAGAAAGTTACATTCTGCTCTGCTGTGTCTCTGTCTCCAGTATGCTCACCATCTTCACTATGGTTTTACTCCTAAACAGAACTGCACACTGCTAAATAATATCTGGGACCAGGGTGGTCCTTGCACTGTGTACATGGAAACTGGACAGGGAAACATACAGTAAGACAGAAGTGCCCCACAGAAGTTACACCTCCAGTTGATATTAACAGGGCAACCATAACTAACCAACCATGAGTCCTCCTCTTATGTAAAGGATGGAGAATGAATTTTTATGAACCTCATTAACTGCACCACTTAAGCAAGTATAAGATGTGAGAATCCTCAACAGCCAAAAGAAGGACCAGCACCCACATCTAGCATTTACAGTCACACTTCTCTTACCAGGGAAGCTCTCATGGCAATAATGGTGTCTGTTCAGCCATTTTTCATAGCAGGCTGAAATCCACATTTAAATAACTAAAGCTGCAATAAAGGACTTCAAATACAAAATACAAAACAAATCAAACAAAATAAAACAAAACTATCAACCAGAAAAATTTAAAAATGTTATCATCACAAATTATTTGGCAGGCTCAGCCAAAACACTGTGATGCACAGACTGCATGTCAGAGCCATATGACTTATTTTTATGTGTTCTGAAGAAAAAGTAGTGTAGCATTCAGACTGCAGAGCTTTTGTTACAAGGATTTTATCTCACCAAGTGGTCTCAGCATTTCAATTCCATCTTCTAAAACCTAAAGTGGAATTTGATCAAGTACCAAAATGATTTTAAAATCACTTTCATGACTTTTGAAAGTGTTGCTCAATTTGGGGTCTTCTGTTTATATTTATCTTCAGTTCCATCTCTACACTCAAATTTGTGTTGCTGTTTGAGAATAGTTGGCCATTTTAAATTAAGGCTCACACACTTGTCTTTGCAGTGTATACTGACAAAAGGAGTGATTTCTGCCCTCAGGCTGAAATGCTCACTAAAACACAATCTAAATCTAATCTTATTTTACTTTTTGATGTTAGTTATTTTACATTATAGCAGGGTTTTCTTGGGTTTGTATTTAACTTTGCTAATGAGGCTAAATGATAGATGTGGAAAAGCATTTCATTACATATGTTCAAAAAAGAAGGTTTTATAATGAAAGAAAAAGAAAAGAGGAAGGAAGGAAGGAAGAAAGGGAAGAAGGGAAGAAGGGAAGAAGGGAAGAAGGGAAGAAGGGAAGAAGAAAAATTTTTCCTCTAGATTCTTAGCACACAGATCTCCTCCCACTGAAGTTAGTGACATTGGTATACTACAAGGAAAATCATGACAATGTAGAATCCTTGTGGAAACATCACTCAAAGAAAATACAGTCCCAGGACCATCCCAACGAGTAATAGCAAACTTTCAGACAGAGACATTCCAGGGTATCAAAACACCCAAAAACCCAAGAAATTTGATTTTCATGGGCCTGGTTTAGACTGTTATGGTAATGGTTCATTACATACATGCTATGCAGGTATATTTTTCATATTGATAGAAAGGTTCATGGTAATTACAATTTACCCTTGAAATCTCAGCATTTTCTGAAAATCTTCCAGAAAGCAGGCATGCCAGATGGAGAAAAGAAAGTCATGTGCAAACATCATAGTCTTAATTTGTAAAGTGCAGTCTATACAGAAATAAAATTTATTTAACACTACTCTTCCAAGGAGATTAAACAAAAACTTCAGTCTGTATCCCAAGCTATTATTTTCTTTCTAATACTTGAGTCAAATGAGTGAAATTCAAGGTATTCTCAAGAGGAATAATAAGGCAGTTAGAAAGCACTTGGAAATAGCTACATAGGTACCAAAAGACATATTTCCCATAAGTAAAATCAGATTTGAAGAAAGCTAAAAATTTTACCAAAAAAAGTCAACATCAGAAACCTATTTTCTTAGGCAAATAAAGGACATAGGGATTTGCACACATCGTGGAGCAAGAGTAAATGATAGACTCTGAAACAGTATCTAAACTCCTCTCTCTCAGAGTTGCTGCACAGAGTTCTTTACCCTTATTTATGTATTACGATAGAGGTGCCACCAGCCTTGCTGATGGGCTCAGCTTCGGCTGAGCTTCGGCTTCGGCTACCAGCAGCTCTGTTTTGGAGCCAGGTGGAACTGGCCCTCTACAACACAGGGGAACCTCTTTCTTGCCACAGAATCCACAGCTGCAGCCTCTTGTTACTAAAAGCTTTCCACATAAACCCAATAAAAATATCTATCATTCAAGTTTGAAATAACTTTTTATGAAAACCACGTACCAAAAGATCCTTGGCAATGTCCTGTCTCAAGAAAGGAAACATTTCACAGACAGACTTCTAGAAATAGAAACATAACCTCATTTTCTCATGAGCAACCTACATAGAGTAGGAGGAGAGACAACTGTTGCATTGCATCTGCAAAGTCCCTCAAGACTGAGGACGTCAAAGAACAGCAGCAATGAGAAGTATTTATTCAGCCTGGTAGTTCTTCCTGTCTTCTTGGGGGCCAAGGTTGCTAAATGCAATTCTTCCCTCTACAGGACTCTAGCAAGTTTCCTGAAGATGTGGAAAACTCTGTAGGTTACACAAAAACATCTTTATTTACTGTTTCAAAATTAAGGGGACAATAAATGCATCATTTCTATTCACTAAGGTTTCCTGCTTACTGCTTAAATTATATTGTCCGGAAGATGAGAGCAATAAAAGGGTCTATTTTTGGTCTATTACAATGGAGGGCCAAATAATGCAGTGTGATTCTGTCAGAGACTGAAAACAGTTTATGCCCCAAACATTGATATAAAGTTTTAAAGAAGCTACAGCCACAACAAACCTCTCTGGAGAACTTCGGACTGTAAGTCGAGCTGCTGATTAGATTAATGGAAACCCATTGTTCTATCACTTCAAGCTGAGGGAAAGGTATGCACCCACAATAGGCCAAAGCCNGCTGTAAGAGACTGCCCCCTCCCCCAGGGGGACATGCCTGGACATGCCTGCCTAGCCTGAGCATATATATCCATGGGTTCCCATGTTTTTGGGGGGATCTATACCACTGGGAAAACCTGCTGAAGAGGATCGTCGAGGCATCAGTGGGACCCACAGAGCCGTGATATTCTTTTTCTGTCACTCCTTGTCCTTCCAGCCTATTTTCTATCTCTTTCTTTTCCCTTTTCTTTCCTCTTTCTCTCATATTTACTATACAATAAAACCCATATTATTGTCACTGGCATATGGTCTTGTTTGCACCTTAATTCGGGCAGAGGACTTTCTAAAGAACCCAGTGTAATAATAATAATAATAATTGGATCTTAACAGATTCATATAGCTGAACTCTTACAGAGAGAGTTACACTTTGCTCTGTTAGGGCAGTTATACAGTAGACTGCTTATACAGCTTTCATTGCAACCAAATGTAACAGCAGGCCTCAGAAATATATCACCCACATCTATTTTTACAGATGTGAAGGATGATTATGAAAAATAAGTCAGAAATAGAACAATGTGTGATCATGTGGAGAGTGAAACAACAGGGTGTTATTGCTGAGATGGCTTGTATCCAGCAACAGTACACACTTTTAAGTTATTCTTAAAACTATATGACGCTATTTAGAACATTTAAATATAGATGTACATTATATTCAACATTAGGAAAGCAATACAGATTAAGATAATGCAGAATCAACTATACTAAAACATCTGTTCAGTATATTATATTAGTCCCATAAAGTTAGTTATAAGTCCATGAAATTCTCAGGCTTTTTATATCACCTGAAAATATGTCTTATCAGAAAACTAGGGCCCAGGTTTCACATCATTAAAGCAAATAGGAAAATGTCTATTGACTTTGAGAGCATTTGTACGAATATTTCAAAATACTAGTTTGAAGCTCTAAAAGGTCAACTCTTTTGAATGACACCAACATTAGTGTTAGCATATTTTATCTCAGAGGAAGGGACTATTTTTGGATTAGCCTTGAAAAACAGCTATCTTTACGATCTCTTACAGCTGAGCATACCTCAGTGTTGTTAATTACATTTAGAATTAATATTTTCAAAACTCAGATTCTGTTTTGCTCTTTTGATGTAAGCTTGATAATTGATTGTCAAGTGGGTAGATTATGAAGCCTTTTTGATACTGTTCATCCACAATTCTTAGCTAAATATCATTGGCTAAATATGATGTACTTTTATTATTCCATTAATGTGTTTAAAACACAGGAGGGAGTCATATTTACAAAAACATTTAGGATTTCTTGCATTTTTAAAGAGACATTAATATTTCATATCTGAAGGTAGTCCTAGTGGTGAAATAGGTATAATAATAATTCACAATACTATTTGCAATGTCAGTTCCATTTTCAGTGGTGCGGGAAGTAGGGGAAAAGGAGAAAGAAGAGCTGTGCAACTGCATATTTTTACTTTTGTCATGCAATGCAGTAATAGTGCCAGAAGTAAGATTGCCATTGCTTCCTTAATATAATTCAGCATAGCTTTCACTTGTACTTCTAGAAAAGCAGTCTTGCTAAGTTACATAAAATATAATAAGTGCTAGGCTTTTTGCACAAGTAGAAAGGATGGTAATTGTCTCAGAGAATTTACTTCCCACTATGTTTATTTCCAGTGAAGCTAAAACAAAATTGACTGAAAAAAAATAGAAGCTGGGATAATAGAAGAAAGAAAAAGAAACATAGATATCAAGGAAAAAAAATTGAAACTTAGCAAGTTATGTGGTGAGAAAAAATAAAAGTGTACAAGAAAGACACAATCTCTATGTAAAGAATAATTATGGTACTGTCCCTAATGACCAAAAATTAGGCAAATCTCCTTGTCTATCAACATAAGAGTGGAGACTGGAGAACCACTGCAGAAGCAGTGTCGTCTTTGTAGCCTCTGCTCCTAGTAAATGCTGTTCTGAGGCTTCACCTAGTTGGTATTTCATTTAATACCACTGGACAAGTTACATTTCCCACAGCATCTGGTTGCTTTGCAGCATTATATATATTTCTGTTTTCTCAAGGCTATCTCACTATCTTACAGATGTTGCAAAAAAGCTGCTGGTGATAACATCAAAAATTTGAAGCAATTTTACCCTTGAGACTCATTGTTTAGGATCAGGGGAACCAGAAAGGAAATATACTTTCAGACGGTTACCCAGCTATCGTCTCAACAGAGTAAAGAGAGTGAAGGAAGAGCTGGCACAGACAAGATGTTGGCAGCAGGTTATACAGTAAAAGTCCACTCTTTCTATTAGCTCCTACTGCCCTCATGGGTATCTTATGCTGAATTGAAGATTCCTGGATTTTGGCATGGATAGTGAAAATGGATGAAGGACACAATCTTGTTTTCAAGTCAGAGAGAAATTTGTGTAAACAGATTCACTTTCTTGAAACAATAATCAAGGAATATATCTGAATTTCTAATGATGCAAGTTTCTGAGAGTAATTTGAACTGGGAGCTTTTGGGGGTGAGGTAGGGTCGCTTCTGCTGGGGGCAGAATGAGAAAATAATGTTTGCGTGAAGCACGTTTCACTCAATTTCTTGTGACTTAGCCTAGAAAAGATAAATACAATCCTATCAATTATAAAGCTCAGGAAAGATAGAAAAGCAAACTATCTCTCCGCAATTTTTCACCTCTTTATGAAGTGTTATTGTGCTAGGAAGAGATACCACACAATAAGCCACAAAGAAATAACAGTTTCATTTCCCTGTTCCAAATTCTTCCTTCTTTGGCAACAGAAGTTATTTCTGAACAACAACATCCATTCTGTGATCTTAATAACATATGCTTCTGTGCCAGCATGATATTATGAAAATTGCTTTCAGTTTCAGTAGGAGCTACAATCATGCAGCACCTCTAAAAATCCATCTGTTTTTCAGCCTTAAAAGGAGAAACAAAGTGCCCATTTCTGAGTTATTGCAAGTCAAATATATAGCAGTTAATGAATTAGAAATCAATATTCTTTAAAGTAAAAAATTAGGGTCTCTATGCACTATAAAAAACCCAATCCATTTTACTTAATTTTCACTATACAAGAATAGTAACCTGGGTTAAAAACTCTTTTATGGGGGAGGTTTGCATTCAGAACCGACAGGCCTCCTTTTTAATACCCCAGTCATAGAAGAGCATGAGAGCAGGAAAATGACTAATATTTTTTTTTTTAGAGAGAAGGCGAAGACTACCATAGCCGATCTATTTTCAGTGGAGAGGAGATATTCATTATGCAGTCACGTTTGAATGTCATTCAGGGTATAAAGGTTATGATTTTAAGTTGTAAGCAGAAACACATGCTCCCAGGAAAGATAAGGAGCAAACATGTTAGAAGCCTGAAGTAGAATCTATGAGTACAGGTTCGCTTGCCCCAACACTCTTCAATCTCATCCAAGAAAGAAGCATCTAAAAAGCTAAAACAATTACCTGAGAGAGGACCATTTCAGTCATCATTGCTTGCTGCTGCATAATTCAGACTATTCATCCTGAAATATCAGGAATATCCATCAAAAAGTCTCCTGAAATACCTTTACAATTGTTGGGAACTGTCTTTAAAGGTTGTGACACTGTCACATAGTGAAGCAATGGCTGTGCTATACAGTACTGATAAAACAGAAATCCTTTGTTAATGCTAGCAAAGGGATACTCCATCTTCATCTGTCTATGGAATTATTTCAGATAATTCAGGAATGTTTTGAACTAAAATGCTTAAAAATAATCATCCAAGCTACAGATCCATTCAAGAATGGATCCTAAGAATCCTGTAGCCCAGTCACACAACAAGGTTTCAATACCTTAACTGTTGCCTAAAACAGGACATATTGCCCTAAGAGATTCAGAAAATATCTTCCCTAGTGTTGCTGTGACCCCTGCCTATCCCTCTGCCGGCTAGCCATGGCAGGAGTCTGGGGCAACATTCCCCGTGGATCCGTTGAAAGAAGAGGGTGCAGCAGCTCACCGGGGCTTCCACAGAGTCTCTGGGCTATGCCTTCGCAGGCAGGAGGGAGCCGTAAGAGAAACACAGCATCGCTCTTGGTGGTGAAGTCAGGAGGAGTTTACTTCGGGTCCAGCGCCGGCCAGGGCGGGGAAGGGAGAGGGAAGAGGAAGGAGAGGGGGTGAAAACCCAAGCAGAAGGAGAGACCTCGTGCTTCTGGGCACTCCCTTATCAGAGTTTCAAACGGCCCGCGGGCCCAAGGCTTGAACCAATGAAAGGCTGACAGGGGAGGGATCATAGGCAGGGTTACAGTTTGGGAATACACCATACATTTTGGAAGGGGGAAACAGAGCAAACTAATCAAAGGAAAATGCATCACCACACCCTAGTCACTCATATACTTAGTTACTAGCTCAGCAAATACCCAGGCCTCAGAAATCAAAAGAAATGGTTCAGTCCCTTTATATCCTAAGACAAAGTCAAGTTGTAATAGCCCATATTGTGTTTCTGTTTAAAATAGTATTGATTTTACCTCCAGAAACAAAATTACTGTTGAAAGAAAAGTAATTATAACTTCCTAGGAGAAAGAATACTCCAGTCTCTGAATGTGATCCTCATTTTCATCACTCAAGCAATAATTTAGGCAATATTTTCATAATTGTATTGGATTTGTGTGGCAAGGGTTTGGTATCCAGGGCAGGGGCTGCAGAGGTGACTTCTGCAAGAAGATGATAGACGCTTCCTCCATGTCCAACAGAGCCAATGCCAGCCATCTGTCAGATGGACCCACTGCTTCTCAAGACTAAGCCCTTCAGTCACAGTGATAGTGCCTCTGGGATAACATATTTAAGTAGAGTAGAAAACAGTCGCATAACTTCAGAAGGACTTCGACAGGCTGGCGAGGTGGGCAGAGAAGAACTATCTGAAATTTGACAAAGGCAAATGCAGGTCTTGCACCTAGCACGGAATATCCCCATGCTCTAGGACAGGCTGGGGGCTGACCTGCTGGAAAGCAGCTTTGCAGAGAAGGACCTGGGCGCCATGAGCCAGAAGTATGGCCAAGAAGGCCAGTGGTACCCTGGGGTGCATCAGGAAGAGCATCGCCAGCAGATTGAGGAAAGTGATCCAGTCCCTCTACTCAGCCCTGGTGAGGCCGTGTTTGGAATACTGTGTGCAGTTCTGGGCTCCTCAGCACAAGAGAGACATGGAGCTCCTAGAGTGGGCCCAGGCTGGGAGAGTTGGGCCTGTTCAGTCTCTTACTGAACCTACATGTATGAAAAGTTACTTTGCAGCATGTTCTTTTAAACTTAAACTTTGCAAACTGAGCATTTAAAAGAAGGCTTTCAGACTTTTTGTTACGCAATATAGCATTTCACTGGTAAATAGTCTAATTTGAGGAAAGGTTCTCTTGTTTCTTTCAGTTATGACTTTGCCATAGCAGCCCCTGCTTCACTGATTTGTTTGCTGGTTTACTGTAAACCAACAGTGAATGGCTGAATATACATGAGAAACCTGCTCTGCTCCAGTAAACTGGAATTATAACTGCTATCATTTCAAACAAAGAAACCGTATTCTGGATTTGTCTCGTAAGCATGAAAGTATTTCCTACTAAAGCATCACACATATTCTAACTAAAGTATGAGAAGAAGAATTATTAGCACAGTTTTGTACTTAATAAATTATTACACAGTACCAGTGTCAGTAGGCTTTCAAATTATTATCTATGGTCTGAATTTGTCTTTTTAAATGTAAATAAACTAGCGGTAGTGTTATCAGTCATGCAGCATTCATGGTTTCAAATGCACTACTGTGCTTTGTTTTGTGTAAAAGTGTAACAATAGAAGAACCTTTGGATGGAGTCCTGATATATCATTGGTTAGAGTATTCTGCAGGTCACATTTATTAGAGGCCACCTAATGCAGCTTTATGAACATTAAAGGTGGTTGAAACATTTAAACTGCAGAAGTAACTGCTGTCTTTAAGAATGGCTCTCAAGCACACTAAACATCTCAGCAGAGTAAGGAGGATGCTCAGAATTTTTTCCCTCAAACTGAAATAAAAATGGCATTAAAGAATATTTGGTTTGTTTATCTTGGCCTGTACAAACATTATCAGATATCTTCCATGTAAATCTAAAACACTGGTATGGCTTTCTAATTTTGGCTAGAGATTGACAAAGGCTTTAAATAATTATTTTCTAATTATACCATTTTGCAAGAATTCTCCTGACAATCTAATTTGACCTTTTTTTGGTCAACTTTTGAGTTCAAAAGTTTAATTTTAAAGTTTTAATATGCATCCAATTTCAAACATATTTAAAAAAATCAAATATCTCTTCTATTTGGTATACAAATCAGTGGTGATCTCAGTAGGCCAATCACATCTACCCAATATAATTTACATAGCTGGAATAAATACTTAAACAGCATTTCAGTTATCTGTAGTACACTGAAATCTTCCACAGAATTGTAAACAAAGATATATACTGATTTTCATATTTAATTTCTTAAGTTATCTGTAATAAATAAATATGTGGGAATATTATTAGAACGACAGGTGCACGGCGAGCTCAGGCTTCCACGGGCCCTGGCGAAAACATCCTGGCCTTGAAGCTGAGAAGGAATGAAAACAGAGAGGCCCTAAACAGAAGCTGAGAGACGTGCAAGCCACGAGGACAGGAGCAGGGGGGGACGCGTGCTGCCCCAGAGGTAGCCTATGAGACAGAGACACTGCGTGCATGAAACAGTGTGTGTAACCAATCACGGGGATTTGCTTGGCACATGGACACTTTGTAACTAGATAAAAGGATGTGAGATAATGTAAATAAATGGAGCATTCACCTTACTTCTATGAAGATCGTGTGTCTGACTCTGGAAACCCTCAACATAAATATAGGACAATTGTCCTGGTTCTAGGCAGGACAGAGTTAATTTTTGCAGTAGCCAAGAGGGAGCAGGTCCAGGACCCTGAGGTTATTCTACATCTGCTCATCTCCTTCTATGGTGATGGGGGCAAGCCATCACTTCTGGGTCATGGAGTGTTGTGGGCGGAGTGATTAGGTATTGTTGGGGGTTTCTGTGGGAATCATTTGCCTCTTTCTTGTACCCTCTGTCATTCGTATTGTTGCTGTTAAGGTTAGTTTTCTTATCTCTTACTCTTGTGTATTACTTAAGTATTACTTACTCACATGCAGTAAATTGTCCTCATTTCAATCAGTGATCTTTTCATTTTGTGCCTCCAGTTCTCCTCTCCATCCATCTACAGGGAGGAGGAGAAGGGGAGAGTGAGCGAGAAGATCATGGTTTGGAATGTTTCAGTGGGAACACTAACTTGGGTAACACCATTCCTAAACCATGACACCAATAAAATAAATAAAATTCTTCATAGACAATGTTATTTTTGGAGACAGACAGACAGATGTTGGGATGCTGAAAATTTATACCAGTATGAGAATGTACTTGTTTTTCCAGTAGAGTGAGGGAGGCAATTTTCTCTCCTGCAATTACACAGTAACCCTCATTAAGAGATAACACAGTTGTTGATCTGCTAAGAAAACATGAATTAAAAGAATTAAAGGAAATGAACAACTAATGTAACCTGTCTACTAAATTATTAAGATTTATATCTAAATTGCATTTAATGATTAAATGGTAGCAAAGTGTACCAAAAATATTTTTAATAAAAGACTAAACAAGCTAAACTGGATCATCAATAAAAACAACTCAAAACACCACTTGACAAAAATCAAACATTATATTGCTTATTTCTGCAGTACACTAAAAGCAATTGGTAAAAATTATTCTGATTTCAACACATTTGCAAATATAGAAAGTTATGATCAGTAAGGCCAACACCAATCTATAGTGCCATACTGGTATTTCATAAAATGCAGAGAGTTATTTGAGAAATTGATGATCAAAAGCAGAACTGTTGCATTTCAGCAATACATTAATATTTTTTTAATAAAAAAAAAATTAAAAACACCTGACATCTATTAACAGAGAAATAAAAACAAATTTTCAATTTTCTCAAGGGCAGTGTCCTGCTAGACTTGCTGTTTGCAAACAGAAAAGGCATGGTAGAAGTGGTAATCAGAGGCTTTCTTGTCCATACAAAACCTCTGTCTTGGACTTTTGAAGGTCAGACTTTGACCTGTTCAGGACAATTGTTCAGAGAGTCCCTTGGGAAACATTCCTATAAAACAAAAGGTTCCAGGAAGGGCAAACACACTTTAAGAAGAAAATCTTTAGGGCACAGGAGCAGGCTACCCCTCTGTACTGAAAGATGAGCCTGCAGAGAAGACCAGCCTGGATAAATAGTGAGCTTTCATTTGAACTCAGGTGAAGTTTGGAAGAAGGAGCAGGCACTTCAGGAAGAGTATAAGGTTGTGGTTAGGTCATGTAGAGAGAAAATTAGAAAGGCAAAACTCAGCTACAACTCAATCTGACCGCTGCTGTGAAAGATAATAAAAAATGTTTTTATAAATACATCAACAGCAAAAAGAGGGCAAAGGAAAATATCCATACTTGATGGGACGTGGAAGGGAACATTTCAGCCAAAGATGAGGAAAAGGCTGAGCTACTTCATAAATTCTTTGCCTCAATCTTCAACAGACAGACCAGTTACCCTCAGGACAAGCTCCCTGAGCTGGGAAACAGACATAGGGAGCAGAATAGACCCCTTGTAATCCAGGAGGAAGTTGTGAGTGACCTATTGTGCCACTTAGGTACTCACAAGTCTATGGGACAGGATGGGATTCACTTGAGGATACTGAGTGTTCTGTTGGAAGAGCTCATCAAGCCATTCTCCATCATTTACCATAGTCCTGGTAAAGAAGGGAGGTCCCAGATGACTGGAGGTTGATCAGTGTGATGCCTGTCTACGAGAAGGGCCAGAAGGAGGATCTGAGGAACTACAGATTTGTCATGTTGACCTCGGTGCCAGGGAAGGTTATGTAACAGATTGTCTTGAGTGAAATCACACAGCACATACAGGACAACCAAGGGATCAGGCTCAGTCAGCATGGGTTTAGGAAAGTCAGGTCCTGCTTGACCAGCCTGGTCTCCTTTTGTGACCAGGTGACTGCCTAATGGATGAGAGAAAGGCTGTGGACTTTAGCAAAGCCTTCAATACTGTTTCTTACAGCATTCTCCAGAAAAGCTGTCAGCCCATGGTTTGGACAGATGCACTGTTCACTGGGATAAAAACTGGCTGGGTGGCCAGGCCCAGAGTGGTGGTGAATGGAATTCCATCCAGTTGGCATCCAGTCACTGGTGGTGTTCCCCAAGGCTCTGTATTCGGCTCCAGTCCTGTTCAATATACTTATGGATGATCTGGATGAGGGGATCGAGTGCACCCTCAGTAAGTTCACAGATGACACTAAATTGGGCAGGAGGGTTGATCTGCTGAAGTGCACAAAGGCTCTGCTGAAAGATCTGGACAGGCTGGATCAGTGAGCCAAGGCAGTGTGCTGTCCAGTGTGGTGAGATGGCAGGTGCCATCTGCCCTTGGGTGACAACAACCCCATGCAGTGCTATAGGCTGGGGACAGAGTGGCTGGGAAGCAGCCAAGTGGAAAAGGACGTGGGGTGCTGGTCGACAGAGGCTGAACATGAGCCAGCATGTGCCCAGATGGCCAAAAAGGCCAGTGGCATCCTGGCCTATATCAGGAATAGTGTGGCCAGCAGGACCAGGAAAGTGATTTTCCCCTGTATTTGGCCCTGGTGAGGCCACATCTCAAATCCTGTGTTGAGTTTTGGGACCTTTAGTTCAAGGAAGACACTAAAGTGTTGCAGCATGTACAGAGAAGGGCAACAAGGCTGGTGAAGGACCTAGAGAGTGAGTCATATGAGGAGCAGCTGAGGGAGCTGAGCTTGTTTAGCCTGGAAAAAAGATGTCTCAAGGGTGGCCACTCTCTACAGCTACCTGAAAGGAGGTTATAGCAGTGTGTGGATTAATCTCTCAGGCAACTAGCAACAGGACAGGAGTATATATCCTCAAGCTACATCAGGGCAGGTTCAGGTTGGAGATCAGGAAGAATCATTTTCGTGGAAAGGGTTGTTAAACATTGGAATGAGCTGGCCAGGGAGTCACGCTGCAAGCGTTCAAGACACAACTGGACTTGGCACTTAGTACTATGATTTAGTTGGTATGATGGTGTTCACTCAAAGGCTGCCCTTCATGATCTTGGAAGACTTTTCCAGCCTTAGTAATTCTATGCTGATGTATCAAAAAAGTAACTTATAGCCTGTAAAAAAAAAAAAAAGTTAAATCAGACATCATTAGCCCACTTTAGTTATAGAGCCATTTTTTTGTGTGCTTTCACAAAGGAAAGAGGAAGACAAAGAAAGAAAGGGGGTCTAAACACGAATCATGGTTATACTTTGCTAGTATTTATGTGCTTTCAGGGAAAGTGAGGAAAAAGAGAAGGAATGATGGCAGGCAAAGCAGGTGCCATTACTCTAGACTGAGAGCATTGTCAGTTCCAGGAATCAATGTATTTGGTCACCGAAGTCCCCAGATAGTCCTGGCAATTTTTACATAATCTAAATGAGAGAAATATAATACTGTAGAACTTCTAAAATTCTGGAATTAAAATATGCTCATTTACATGCCAAAAAAAAAAGGCAACTATCACTAGCTGTCAAAAGCAATGGAAATATAGACTATAATAATTACTCCCTTTATAATTTATACAGATTAAATAATTCTTGACCTTACATGATATTTAATTTGATTAGCAGTATATATTTAAGTGCAGTAATTCTGTGATAAAGAGAAAACATTCTACTTCAATATCACCATGGAAATTAATTCTGTCCTGAACCTGACATGTCATGTCATCTATATTACTCTGCTGCCTGCTTTCTTAAGTTTTCATGTATTCAGACATGATCCAGGATCTGAATAATTGCATGTTTCACTGTAGTCAAGGTAATGATATTATTCATCATTATTATTAGTCTTTGTTCAAAATGAAGAAATGCATTTGGACATGTACTTTTTAAAAGAAAGAAGAGGAAAGCCCTTGCCCTATTACTAAATTATTTGAAATTAGCTAAGGAAATTTATAAAAATCAAATTCTCATCATTTCTAGCATATAAATTACAGCCAATTGAATATAATGACAGAAAAAATAAACCACACTCTGGTTATGCCAGCATTAAAAAAGAAAGATTTGTCTCAGCTGAATTTATTAAAGCTATCTTGGGTCTTCCCAACAAGTCAGACTGTCATGGATTAGCACAGCTTGGAGTTTTAGTTAAGAAAAAAAACTTTCCACCAGCTACAGAAGTGATGTTTTTTGCAACAGGCTGTTGTAACTTCCTCCAAACTTGATAGAACCAATCAATTAGCTAATTTGAATATTGACAGCTGTATTAAACCATTTAAGATATTGGAAACGCCTCTGTAAAAATCCCATTTAAAGACAACCAAGCCTGGGAATCCCTCTCTTGCTTCCGGCCTTTGGGACAGGTAACTGAGGGCCCACTCGGCCTGTGGGCTGGGCTGGGCCTGCCTGCGGGGTCTGGCTGGGCCCTGCCTGCATAAACCTGTGGGGCCAGGCAGTGGCTCTCCGTCCGGGCTGGCACCCTCCACATTGCAGCTCGGCTAAACATCTTAGCCACTCCTGTTCCTGCTCCATGCTGGCTGGCCCGTGGCTCGGCGGGACCAGGCCGGTGGGGAGAAAGCCAGCCCTGAANACACCAAAGTCAGTGAAGAAGAAGGAACTGAAGCCCAGAGAGAAGAGATAGAGGAGATGCTTTAAGCTGAAATTCTTTTGCAAAGTTATGATGATGGAATATGATATATCAAAGACTCCCTTTTAATTTCATGATAGGCTTGGGGGGTTAGAGCTTCAAACTCCTATGAGCAAAGTGCCTGTGTAGAAATAACCAAATGTTGATGTTGCTGTGATACACTGAGAAGCTTGAACAGAGAGAGATAGTGATGAAGTGGAGATCCTGGCTCCCAGGGAAGAAGAAGACCTCTGTTCCTAGAGATGAAAATGATCCCAGAGGTAGATGAAGAGAACTTTTGCTCTGGGACAGCTCAACCTTAAAATAATACCCCATTAACTAAAATTGAACCCTCGAAAACAGTTGCAGGGAAAGCTGTACGTCGAGGGAAGGGACTCACATGGCCAACACAGAACCATCCCAGGAGGCTGTTGTGCTGTGATATTGAAGCCATGAGAAGACTGCTTCTTGTGAAGAAGCCCCATAGCATAAGCAAAGGAGACTCCTCTCCCTAAGTGAACTGATAAAAGACTATTATAGAGGTGATAAACTGACTGAAATAATCCCAAGTTTGTGTCTTTATGTTGTAAGTGGAAGGAGGGAGGAGGATGGGGGGAGGAAAGTTTGGGAAGGAAAGGTCTGAAGGTTTATTCTAACCCTTATTACTATTTCTTCTTTTAGTTCTATTAATAAATTTCTTTATATTCTTTAAAGTATGGACCCTGCTTTGCATTTCTCCTAATTCCTATATCACAGAAGGTAAGATGCAAACCAAACCACTTCACAAACAAAGGAGTATTAGAGTATAGCATAGCTTCCAGAGGGTTTATGCAAGACATTGTACAGATTTTACATATTACTTTGAATCCCCTACTGCTAAAAATTATTTTTAAAATTCCTTCATGCAGTTAGCTTAACATTAAATCCCACATATACCTATACATGCTTCAGCTACACCTTTAGATTTCATTGTATTCATATCTAAAGTATAGTTATTTCAGATGTTTCTAGTATTTCCCAAAAGACCTTTCATAAAGCCATCTGGTTGCAAGTATATATGGTTTTGTCAAACATTTGTTCTTAGGCTGAACATTTACCTTTGCTTAATAAGCTTGTGGACTACTATTGATCTGAAAAAATAAGTTCCAGTCAGGCGTTCCTCCCCTTGGGGTGGCACACACCAGACTGAGCCATAAAATGATCCTTGTTGCCACATCCCAACTGAAAATAGCACAAGCTCTTATCCAGCAGGTTGTCCCAGTGCAGAGCCCTCAAGCTGTTAAAGATCATCTGCTTGACTAAGCTCTGCAACACAAGTATTCACACAGTCAATACCAGCCCCTTCAAAAGTTGCAGCTACCCACATCCTTTTTCAGCTTTCCAGCCTGAATCATCTCACACCTTGTCTTGCAAGAGTTTGAGATGCTTTCAGGAGTACCAGAGCAGAAGTCAGGGTTTAATTTCTGTATGCGCAACAAATCTGACCTCAAATTCCACTTCGTGCAAGAGCATGCCTACCAGTACAAGCCCATCAGATGTTGTTTAATATACATAATGTTTTCATGTCAGATATTTCATTGCTGATTTATACTGTAGCTCAACTACTGAGACTTCTCTATTGCTGAATACAATAAAGAAGGTCAACAAACTCCCTCCTGTTTCATAGCACCATTTTTATACTTGTGTAGAAATAAAAAAGTTTTCTTTCTAGAGACTAGGGTCACCTAGAAGCTCTCTCAGCCGTAAGAAACTTTTTTTTTCAGATTTTTCCTCCCTTTACAGTGAGGTATTAAACATACTCTCACTGCTTCCACCTGTTCTCATTAATGAGTCTAGCAATACCATGAGCTTCAGGCTCTGGTTTACAAAACAGAGACACTAAACAAATGCCTTGACTTGACTCACAATTCCTTCTCAGATTAAAGCTACACTGTTTTCAACATCTCTGTAAAAAGTAGTAAAAATCAAGTAGTTCTTTTCTCTGAGTTCTAACACAGCTTCAATACAAAACCTCAGTCCCTTTAACAAGGGCTCCAATATATTGTTGAAAATCTCAGTTATGACTCCTGTTCAATGCAGAACTGTTCATGACTCAGTGACCTTTAAAAAGAACCCAGAATCAAATGTAATCCTATTTATATATTACCATCAAAAACCACTGGCAAATCTGAATTTTGTAAGGCTTAAACACTGAACAAAGAGAACACTGTTGTTTAGGGGATTGTTTTGCCTATAAACATATAATTAAATTCCAATCAAAGCAGAGCTCTCAGTCTACAAATTCACGTAGATAAAAATTGACAAAGGATTTGCATGAACTCTTACGACGTAGGACTGCGGGATTTTGCATATCAGGTTCACAGCGTGCCACAGTGTGACTCATCAGCATAATGTGAAGACAACAGGCTTCCTCAGCTGCTGCATCCACTCTTTAGAAGTGACAGCCTGACTGAATCATGGAAGCTACTGAAACCGCAGCCTGCTTGAAGGAGGGACTTAATACTTGATAACAACTGGCAGGGTGAGTTGTTTGGGTGTTTTTGTTATGCTTTTGTGGAGAGCCCTGCCTCCTTACATAAGCCAAAGACACTCTACTGTTTTCCTTTCTTTAGGGCTTTTGACAGAGGAGAACCTTCATCAAACCAGGAGGTCATCTGGAACTCAAACAAAAACCCATTTTGAGGTTTTCTACCTAGACTAACAACTGAACCTAAAGCATTATTTTGAATTTAAACCATCTAATCATGTAGTACCTTCTACAAGAAAAATCCCTTGTCTGAAGGTAAGAATAATTAACGTTGAACAAAACCAATACTTTTCTATAGAGCAGCATTGGCTAAATTGGATGAGGCATGTTTTATTTGCAAAAACTTGGCAGATTAGAGGAACTAAATCCAAACTTAAAAACAATCTGAGAAGAGCTTTTCCTTTTCTTAAATCAGAGCTGAGCAAACTAGTAATTTGACACATTTTGTAATTTAACCAGATATGACTTAAAAAGAATTCATCATTGTTAGTAAATCATAGTAATTATATGGAAAATTGACGTCTTACCCCCCTGGAAGAGACCATATCCATGAAGCAACTCTTACTATGTCTACATTATGAAGTAATATAGAGGAATATATGTATATCTGTGACCTGAGCAACTGGCTCTCAGGACTTAATATTGCCCATGTTTTGAATGATTGAAACCTACCTAAGATCAGCCTAGACCTGGGGATAAAACGCCTCATAGAGGTGGGAGTGCACCAGGTGCATTCCCGTGATTTGTCCACCAGTTTATTTTTTCCAGATAGGAAAGAAGTCCATGTTCTTGAATCCTATTTCATTATTGTGACCAAAGTATGGTTCACAGGGGTAACTAGAATATTTATTTCTCCCAGTCCTAACTGTAGTGCTACTGTAGGTGCAGCCACTACTTACTAAAGTGATTCACTGTTTCAGGTGTTCTCTCCATTTTCCTTTGCACATAGCATTTACACACCACTCCCATGAATACTCACTTTTAAAGCAAAAACCCATCACAGACCTCAGATGAGATATAAATACTCAGCAAGGGGCAATTGTACATATCTAAAATAAACATGAATTAAATTTCCTTTAAAAAATGGAGAATGGGAGAGAGATAGCAGCTACATCTTTAATTCAGGCTTTTTTGTTGGAAAACATGGCCTTGCTGCTGACACTTGGGTCTTGAAAGCCATTTTTGAAACCATTAGTGTGTTCTTCTTTCCTATCTGCCCAGTGGTAGACTGTGTTGTAAATAAGTATCTGTGTACACCTTTCTGTTTCTTCTTTCATGAACATAAAACTTGGCTGATGAGTTTTAGTGTAACCTCCCTTTTCACTGAAATCTCCTTCCTTCTGCCTCAAACCAGTGTTTTAGCTCCTGTGCTCCTTTGTGCCACATGCCTTGGAGAGCTGAAGAAAAATGGAAGTGGTGAGGCAGAGACAAGCAAAGGCACTTCTCCTACAGGGAAGTGGGAAATGAGGCTACAGTCCCCTTGCAGCTGTAGCTCCAGGCAGATGGACCTTTCCCTTTCTTAACACCGTTTTCTGGTGTAATACACATCCTGCATTGAATATGGCAAAATAAATAGATTTGGATTTATATTCATTCTCATACACGTTGGTATGTATTGACATCCATGGGGCTGAGTGAAACAATTTGATGGGAATATCATCATATATTTAATATTCAGCAGAGTGTTCCTTAGTGCACAAAATAACAGGATGAAATAAACTGTGATGACATGGAAATAATTGTCTGCCTGCAGGCAGTTAATGCAATAAATAAATGAATTCAGTTCTTATTAGGGCCTTAAACTTCTAGCAAGTTTTTAGTTAATTCAATTAATACTCAACAAATAGCCTACAGTTAGGCAAATCACATCCCAGAGCAGCAATACCAACTGGCATTTATTAATCTATTTGCTGATGCTTACTTAATATCTTTAAAATAATTTTGGTAAAAACCATGGTAAACATAACCATTCCTTGTGGCTATTCTGATTTATCAGGAATTTTGATTCAGTGGTCCTACACAAGTACTTCTTTAAATGGCATGTCTTCCTATTGGAAACTTCTTGATTCTGCTCTTATACCTGTCCACTGCTAGATGTATTAACAGCCTTACAAAATTATAGAAATCTGAAAATTTTATATCAGGTATATTATATTTTTATGACTATTTATTATAATTTGCTAAAGAAACTAGTTTTAAGTTTCCCAATTGTTCTTAAAGAGTAGGGAGCTTGACTGGCTTTTGTTTTACATTATTTTCCACTAAGAAGAAAACCCCATAATTATAAAATCTTAATTTTTTCTCTGTTCTTAACATCACTTTCCTTTAATGAATTATTACTCACACATACGTTTACATGTTGCAACCAACTATATCTTCAGTCTTTCCACTATTTCCTGCAGCAGCAAGACACATTTATGACCAAGAATTCACAGTGCCAGAGGTGATGAAAACCTGCAATAAGGAAGAGCTAGTGCCTGTATTACAAAACCTGTTCTAGTTTAAAAAAACCTTTTCCATTTTTGTGGCAACCAGGGAAGCAGCTCTACTTAAAGTAAAAGCAAGTTCAGCACTTCAGCAAGGGTTGTTTTTTTTTATTCCTTCCTTAACTGATGTATAGCTTATCTTCACTGAGATAAGAGATGAAAATATTGTGTTCTCGACTCAGCATATACACAGATGTATATTAGAGAGGGAAGAAAACTGAAATATATTTGGTAGATTTCCCTCCTTTAGCCTATCTCTTGCAGTCACAAGCAGTGTGTAGCATTAAAATGATTTGGCGAGGAAATGATGGTTTGGATTTTGAGACAGTGTACTCAAGGTACAGTGCAACACCAAAGATCAGAAATTGAAGTTTGGAGACAATATGTAATACATTAAAGACCAGTATGCATAGGCTGAATATCTACATAAATCAAATAGTTTTGAATATGATATTGATATTTGTCTCCAGATATCACCAAAATTCTACACATTTCCACTAGTCCTGTCAGTTGAAGTAAGAAACTTTGTGCTTTCATACACTACTTGTATGTTCATCTATATGTCTATCTCCATAGGAATTCAAGGATTGAAATACATGACAGGGAACACTGGAACCATAATTTAAGAATATTCTGTGTCCTAGTTATGAAAAAACACACACAAGTGTGTTACAGTTATATTCGTCTCTTTGCAGTAAACCCACTCTTTATTGAATAAAGTTTTGCCAGCCTTCGTGGGATTTACTTCAATCATCATAGAATTATATGGATCCATTTAAACATCTGTTGAACTTACTTTTGTAGGGTTATATGTATATGTACAGCTTTAGGTATCTTATACTATATTTAAGACTTATTTGCTGAGGTCCTTTCGGTAAAATGTAGTGTTTACAGGAGCAGTTTAGGCAGCTGCACTATAATTGTTCTACTGAATAGGATTGCTTCAGTGTGAAGATAGAGGTTTTCCTTTTCTTTCCTCCCTCCAGCCCAGCCCCAAACTTGCTCTCTCTAACTATTAGCACCCTTTTGGGGCAGATTTTATCTAGCATGATGAGAATAGAAAGGGCTGAAGCTATGGCATAAGGAAGATCCACTGATCTCCAGTGCTCCTAACAGTGCCTATTAGAAGTATGATGAATGTTCAAGAGACATATCTGTTCAAATGCTATGATTTATCTGCTGTTATTTATTACTTTTCATTGCCTTGATACAATATAACCCTGTGTTAAGTGCATTCCTACTCACTAGAGCCACACCAAAAGTCTAGCAGAGACATCTTCTGCACTTTGCACAGCCCCAGGATGGGATCAGGAGGTTCCAACAGGTTTTGCAACAGCCCAGCTGGATTTCTGGCATGTTTAATCTGACCAGGGGTCTGATTTGTTGTTGTGGTTTAACCCCAGCCAGCTGCCAAAGCACCAGACAGTCACTTGCTCATTCCCCCACCAGTAGGGAGAGGACTGGAAGGGTAAAAGGTAGAAAACTCATGGGTTGATATAAAAACAGTTTCATGGGGAAAACAAAAGCCATGCACGCAAGCAAAGCAAAACAGGGAGTTAATTCACCCCTTCCCATGGGCAGGCAGGTGTTCGGCTGTTGCTGCGACCCCCTTCCATCTCCAGGAGAGCAGGGCCCCATCATGCACAGAGGTTAAAAGTACCCTCTATTTTTGTTTGTTTGCTTTCTTGTCACGTAAACAAATGAAGTAAAAGCATCTCAAGATCTCTTTTGGCTAAAAAGACACATGTGAATCAACTATCTCTTCTTTCCCTCACTCTCTTTTGTTATCATTGAAGTCTTTATTTAGAAAATACGCTTTTCCTGCTTGACCTTAAAGACAAGCAGGCATGAAAAGAAAGTAATCAGAGTTGCTTTGGTGTTTACATTATCTGTAATAAATTATCTCCACATTTCAAAATATCCATGGCAACACATTAAATACTAAACCATAGGTCCTTTATTTGTTCTGCATGCATAATAACACACAGGTTTACCAAGACATTACTTCAGTTACTTTAACTAATAGTAATGATACATGGTATATATAAAACTGAATATTTCAAGCCAGAAAGGAACAAAGTACCTGGGACACATCTAAAACTGTCTCATTACAGGAATGAAAATGGAGAAAGAAACAACCTGTCATTATTTATTTTTTTAGAAATGGAAATGTTAGTTATGAACATTTTACTGATGTAAAAGGCACAGACTGGAAGACATCTCACAGGCTGTTATAGTCTTAAGGGAAGCTGAGAAGAATATACTTAATTGCTACTTGTTAAGTGAAAGATGATGGTAAGAAAGAAGCACTGCACATATTATGCCTCTGGTTAATGAAAGGATTTCAGTAGAGGTCTTGGAGAGCTTTTGTGGAAGTTCAGCAGACTGAACTGAGAGCACTTGCAAGAAAACTGTATCATCAGATAGTCTAACTTGTTATTCAATCAATTATGTGGAAATTTCAAAACTATTTTAAAGGAAATAGGAATAAGATTTCCTATTGTTTTGTCCCCTCCATCATGCCTTTTAAATACAGCACTATCTGTAAGAAGCCAGAAAAGAAAAGACGATAAAACCAAAAAAACATGAAAAGAGATGAAGACAGGATACTATCAAACAGACATCAAATACTACAACTTAATAAGAAGGAATATGTCTTAGAAGAGGAGTAGTAAAGTGAAAAGCAGTGGAGAATAAAAGAGATGGGAAAAGCATACCAGGCTTATTTTTAATGGAAACTTGAATTTTTAGCTAAACAAAATTTTCACCAAAAATCTACTTTCTAATAAAAAATTTAGCTTTTCCACTGCAAAGTCAACTCTTTTAAATTGAAAATACTCCTTGGATAGCTTATGGTTGTGATTTATCCTCTCAGAGACAACAAAAAGCTGTTATGTCATGACTGCCATAACAAACTCTTTCTTCTATCAAGGGAAGAGATGATGCTGCTTTGGTCTGATGTCAACAAAACATCATCCCACAAAAGAAAAATGGGAGCATATCTGCTTGAAAATTCCTTCAACATATCAAGGCTTGGACTTCCAAATCCTAACATTCAATTTTCGTGCTGAGGTTTTAATGAAAAGAACTTGGCTTTGAGAGAAAAAAGTTTTTCTGAATAAGACTATTTGCTTTAATAAAGAGTGGGATTATCAAGAAAGGATGCACAAAGTAGGAAACACTGTAAGTAAAACTACAGTCCTCAAATCTTTAACCATCTTGTTAATAAATTTTTATTATTATTTATTTTTACACAATTGGCTACAATGAATTACTATCACAACTACAAGGAAACTGTACTAAAGGCAGAATGTTGTATCCTTACTGATGATCTTACTATAGACTTCAACCAGAGAAAGGAAGAAGTTTTGTGAAAGATAGGAAGCAGAGAAGGAGAAAGAGAATATACTTTGAAGGGCAAATATGGAAGAATTTTAAGATAAAGATCTATTATTGCACATCAGGACAATATGAGAATTACTTCAAAGAAAGAAATTCAGGACTTTGCAACATGATACATCATCTAGGACTTCTTATATTTTTGTTCAAAGACTTATACAATGTTGATAATGTTGTTTTAGCAACTGAAATTCTAGTCAGTAAGAAGCATCTAGACACATTAGCAAGGTGAAAGCTTCAAAAGCAAAATGTATACTTCCTAGAATGTTGGTAGAAACACACTCAGGTTTATAATTTAAATTTCATGCCAGGATCCAAAAATTGTTTCATGAAATAGTACTACTTTTCACCAATATCTTGCAAAAAGAGAGCACATAACCTGGCTACAGTTTCTGAGCATTCTGACTATAAAGAGACAGTTCACACAGTGAAGCTGAAAAGACAATGCTTTAATTCTCACTCCATTTGTAATGTGTTGATAATTATTGTTTACAAAGGACCTCCATCTCTTTCTTCCATCTTGCTGTCACAAAGATGTTCTGAAAGTCTGGCTCTCCAGACGCCAGTGTCCACCTGTGTGTGAAGCAGTGACTGACTGACTGAGCACTAAATCTACAACAGCAAGTTCTGCTTCATTCACCTGCGGTGCTATCAGAAAACTGTATTTCCTGGCCTCACCCAGACCATTGCCTCTCACCTCTTATGACTGCCCATAAAAGGAAGTCTGAATAGATGATGAAGCAGTCCCTGAATCATCACAGTTTTCTTCCAGATTATGAAATTTAAATAAGGATCCATCACTCATGGTGCAGCAAGATAAAAACTGTCTTCATTCAGGAAATATAAAGATTTTCTCTGGTCAATGCCTCAAAGCAGAGAAGAAAACATATATGAGCAGCAGCCATTTAAACAGGAGGATTTTTATCCTCCACTGCATCTGTAGGAGACCTTTCAAAAAGCTACTTCAGTAGGTATTCTCAGTGACTTCATAGTCCAGTAAGGCACTAGGTTTTGTACCTTGTTGTCATGTCAGCCTTTTAAGCCACTGGTAAACTGACCGGCAATTTTGCTTGTACCTTCCAGATGATTTATTGACTGCAATCACTTAGTGTGTTTTTAGAAATAAATGTCATTCTACCCTGTGGGTACTTCTGAGTTTGTTAAGAGTACCAAAAGATCTTTTACCTCCAGTGTAACATATTAGTCTGGTTTTGTGCATGGTTTCAAGTGGAATACAGGATCCAGAACAGAAAAGGAGTACATGAACTGACTAGAGAGCTCAGGCTGAATTAGGGACATCAGGGCAAGATTTTTCTGTCTGCCTTTATCACATGGAAAAGTCAATTTTAAAAGTGGTTGCCTTGCTAACAGCTCCAGGAGAATGTACAATTAATATTTCATATTGTTGGATATTATTCATCAAATGCATTCAAGTTTAACATCATATTGCCTTGTCAGTGCTCTATTTGGTTTTCTACAACTACTAAGTTTATAAAAATTGGGACTTGATTGACGTTAAATTATTGTATAATACTGTCAAGCCCCACTAAATAACGATTTGGAAAAAAAAATGACCAACACAGTTTAGCTTCCCCTTCCTTTCTCCCCCTTCCCTTCCCTACTCTTCTTTCTCTGCTTCACTCCTTATGCAGTGTGCTTTTCCAGATTCGAAAGACCCTGAGAGTTAGTTGTGGAAACTTGCCTCCTCTTGACATAGACAGTAGGGTCATAGGATTGATCAATAGCTGGTTCTCCCTGTTGTAATCATCTCATAAATACATCACTGTTTATGAGAAATTATATCTGTCAATAAGGAAAGGTTTTCTTATTCTACTGGAAGTATGCAAGGGAAAAAGAAAAACAGAGGGCTTTTTACCAGTAAATAACATAACTTGGCTATGCACTCCGTGCTTTTATTTCAACCCCAACGAATATAATTTTTTATGTGACTAGAAAATCCTCCTCAGAGTACTTGGGTTAAGATTCTAAATATAACAAAGGCCTTCAAAGAGACTGATTTTTAGTTCAAAGTTTAGCACAATAGTATCTCAAAATTATGCATCTTTAACAGTTTCATACCATCAGTTCTATAGCTGAATTAATGACCTCACTAGGGACAATGGGACAGGCCCTGTCTGATAGGGCCCCTGCAGTGCCATCCCAGGCCATACCTTGTGGCTACCAGCCTGTAGGGAACACCCAGCCCTTGCATTACCCTGACACTAAAATATTAACTGCTGTTTTATGTTAATTAAAATATTAATTAACTTTAATAATTAATTAAATATTAATTTAAAGTGGTTTTTCCCCTGCAATATTACTATTAAAAAATTCATCACTATTTTCTAGTACAATTTAGTCCAATATAATTGTCTTGCTCTTTTCAAGAAAAGTCAACAGTGGTCACAGAAATGGCACTAAATTCTTGGCATCTTCTTGAGCAGTCAAACACAACGTCTAAGAGGTAACATTTCAGAGATGTTTAAGAGAATTTAGCTTAGCAGTTACTACTGGTTTTATCTGCAAGGTGCATACAT
The DNA here is from genome assembly GCA_013389985.1 of Dryoscopus gambensis. NCBI lineage: Eukaryota > Metazoa > Chordata > Aves > Passeriformes > Malaconotidae > Dryoscopus > Dryoscopus gambensis. The sequence goes on along the minus strand of WEIT01019451.1, from coordinate 8,638 downwards.
TAACACCTGTTCTGAGTTCTGAACATCTCTCCTTATTAATATTTAGGTTATGTTTTACACTAAGAGCTCCCAGGGTAACTGCTTACATGAAATTTCTGTAAAAAGGCCGTACTCCATTCATTTCATCAGACATAACTGGATATGTAGTATGCATACTTGGAAACTGGATATGCTTTGTAAATTTGCAACAGAATTGGAAGAATGCGTAAGAGTGATATCAACATTGACATAGACTTCTTTGTTGTATTTTCATTAAGGAGCTGATCTTCAAATTTCTGAGAATGTTACCTTATTTTTCTCATCGGTTTTTTAAAACCCCAAGTCACCATAAGCTCAATCCACAGAAGTGTATCTGCATTCTGAGGAAACTGAACCACTACCAACAAGGCAGGTAGAATTTTCCTGGCTAAGAAAATCAGCAATTGTTCTTCTTAATTCTTGTGTTAGGGAAGCGTCCCTGTCTGACCATCCAGGAGCAATTGTGGCAGACACATTCACACCACCTGACCTGGGCCCGAGGCCCCTTCACAGCTACACACCCTACACTCAGAGTCACACCAGGTCTCCTTAATGGCTCGACTCCAGATTTCCAAAAGCAGAGTCTCAGACATCCAGATCCTTCAGATGATTTAGTCTTGGTCCAATGACAAAATAACAACTCAAACTGAGTGACTCTGAGGAGGGACCCTGAACAAAAGAAGTCCTATGCTTTTATTCTCTTACAGTCTAAGCTTGGGAAATTCTGGGGGTTATTGGCTCCTGCCTGTCTTTGAGTGCCCAGTCACTTGGTCAGGCCACAGGTCCCTAGGTCAGCAGTTCATGGCCCCTTGCCTGGGGCTCCCACCCAGAGCTCAACCTGCAGCTCCACTGCAGCTGCACCCCAAGCTACCTGCACTATGTGTGTTCCTCAACATTGTCTGTGTAGAAATGATGCAGTTAATAATTCATTCTGCTTTTTCTGAAACATATTACCCTTTAAAATCCTCATGTACCATGGTGCCAGGGTTAGAAAAATATGTTAAAACCCACAGAACTTGTTGTGTTGCAGAGTGTAGAGCTGCCAGAGGAAAGCACTTAAGTGAGCATTATGTTGTACTTTCATTAGAAATGGAATTATTTTAAACTTTTTTGAAGCAATTACAACCATGTTAATCACCTGAAAGAAAGATACAGGGGCAGCACAATAAAAGTTAAAGCAAATATTTGAAGTCAGGGCTGGTGCTTCAGAGGTAACTATCATTATCTTCTTGTCTTGGTTTAGAAGACAGGTGACTGCCAGGGGAAAGCAGAGCCTCCCTTGGAATAGAGAATGTAAACCCCCCACCTCCGAACTGCTATAATTTTGAAATTTTGGAGCTTTCAGGCAAAGATGTAGGGATAGGAATACCAGTTCTTTACTAAGAATATTACAAACTACAAAGGTAGTGGTACAGAGAAAAATAACAACAACAAACAAATAATCTCAGAAACTCTGACAGAGTCAGAATATGACCTGATACCCTGTTGGTTAGGGTGTGGGGAGCAGTCCAAAATAAGTCCTCCTGGAATGGCAGATGTGGCTCCATTGGAGTAGGGGTGGTCCTGTAGAAAGGGTCCGGTGGTGACAGGATGGGTCCAATTTTCCTCGGGGAATCCAGTGGCAAAACCAGCTGCTTTGGTGTTTAGTTGCAGGTTTTATGCAGGTAGAGAGGCTTTGGCTCCTCCCACTGAGTGGAACATCTCCCAATGGGATGATGTAATGTTAAATGGCTCATTCACAGGTGATATCCCCTTGGAGGAGGATGGGTGGAGGATGAGATAAGGAATGACTGCCCCATCTGGTTTTAGCAATTGACTCATTAACAGAAGGCACCCGCCCTCTTTCCCCCTGGAGTTACAAGAGATAAAAATATCTTCCAACCAGTTCAATAGATGAAATTAGAATACACATTTTTGGTTACATATTGCAACCCAAGACACTTCTAAAGCAAGCAGTTACCCAAAATTCAGAGCCCCACATATTGTTTTTCTACAGAGAAATTGAAAGGATCTGGTGTATCTTATATAAATCTCTTTTTTAAAAAATAGAGTATCTAAAATCCTATAACCTAGAAAGAGGAAAATATATCTTTGCTACCAAGTCCAAGCTCTTTTCAAATTACCCTTTACAGTTTTTCATGTCTACCATTGTTCCTTTCTCAGTCATGCTTTGGCAGTTCAGACATTTCCCTGATATAGTCCAAGGTGTTTGTCTTTCAATTTCCTGGAATAGTGGAATAGTTACAAAATCATGGGCCAACAAAAGTGTTGTCAGGTTTTTTTTCTTTTAGAATTCTTCTGTTAGATGATGATCTGCAATTCTCTTAGGAAGAGGTTCGTCAGGCTTTGTTAGCTTGTTACAGGTGTCATGAATAAAGAAGAGAAGTCCTATTTAATTGGTAAGCAGTAGTCTTAAACCAAGACCATTTTCACATGCCATTAAGAAGAAAAACTTGCAATAAAGAAAAGACAGTGGTGTTGGTGGTATCTTCTCAGACTTAATTTTTGAGAAATATTATCATTAAAGAAAGCTTAAAATACCTAAGCACTGACTTCCACAGTGATTTTCCCTCATAATGCACCTACATCTCACTAAAACACTCCTTCTTTTGGCTGGTGGCAGGCATACTCTGCATGTGCAATTATTTACATGGTGGAGAGTCTGACCGAGCATTAGAATTACCTACATTTTATAAATTATTCAATAAGAATACAGGCAGGAATATTTTACCTGACATGCTGGTATTGTGGAGTGCTACAAGGAGATTGTGCAGAGGAAAAGAAAAGCCGCAGACCAATGTACAGAAGCAAAGATAGGACTGATTAATACCAGATTAATTCAGTAGGAAACAAAGACAAGCTTTGTGTACAAGAAGGAAGAAAAAGCCTATTAATTTTATCTTCACAGTTATTTTGTGTCTTACCATCAGAGCATCTTGATGACTCAGATGCTAATGCATTTATCCTCACAGAACCCCAGTAGACAATGCTTTGAAAGCCATACCTCAAATATAATGTGGAAAGTTTATGGCAAAGGCAGAACAGAACCGACATCATAATGTCTTTCTTAAAAAAGAGCAGCTCTTCCCATCTCTGTTTATTTCCACATATATATTAAAATACATGGAACTGACTATTTGTTTCCTAATTGATAGACATTAAACTCATCATTTTTTTTCCTTGTACAAGTATATAAGTAGACATATGAACAAGTGAAATAGCTCTGAATTCTCGAAAACTTTTCTTTTTTCCTCTGTGTTTTTAGAGACAGCTATGACAGTCATTACATCAAAACCTTTGCACAGATTTTTTTCTCAAAAATACTTAAAATAAGAAATCTGATGTACTGTTCTAGCCTTGAGAAAATAAATAACTGCAAATCTTCATGGGTACCAAGTTCACTGTCAGACTTATTACTGGAAAACAGAGCATTTGAATAGCCTTGCAGTGTGGAATGATTTGCTTCTTCCTTGTGAAATTGTTCAGCATCGGCAAACTTATCATGAATCCTGCATCTCATCTGCTGGAGATGGATGAGTTAATCCATGGCATTCAGATTGTTCAGTGTAAATGTTCAGTGTGAATGTTCTCATTCTTTTGCTAGTTGTCAAGTCCAAGGTACCAATTCCTATGGAGTTAAACACTATGGAGACAAAATACACCTGCTGTACAGGTGACAACAACACAACAGAGACTTTCTTCATAGCACCGGGACCTGATACAGCAATGGCTACATAACTGCAAACTGAGTGAATGTAGGCCAGCACCCCCTGATTGTTTAACTATTCTAAAAAACCCTGCATTAATGTACACCAATGATTGTATGAAAATTTCTATGAGAGTACAGTAATGAGTCACTTTGTAGACAGCATGTTCATAGAACACATACATTGTGTGCAATGGCAATGGTGGTAAACAAGGAGAGAGCAGGGGTATCAAGCAAGCTACTTGCCAACAGAAACATTTTAGAATAAAATGCTATTAGATAAAAACAAAAGAATGCTATAAGCTGTTGACTACAGTCTTCCTTTTTAATCATCTAAAATTTAGTAATTCTAGGGCATGCTTGCTTGACAAGAGAAACTAAAAATAAACACCACAAAAACAACAAGCCGATATTTACTACACTATCCCTAAAAACAAGTAAACCAGAAAATTGAATCCTCCCAGCACTATCTTATCTTCAAAATTTTCTTTCATTTGGAATGAGCAGGAACCAGAAGAAATATCAAAGATCTCATAGTCAAAAAAAAAAAAGCCACCATCTGAAATCAAATCAAAAGATCAATTTATATTTTCATTCATGGTCACATATGCAAAAAACAAACTTTGGACGCATTCATATCCTTTCAACATTAGCAGAAGCACTTCAGTCACGTGATGTATCCCTTTGAACTCACAGCTGTCTCAAAGCATGTGGTGTGAATTCAGCCCATCTTTACAAATATTTTCTAAGGCATGTCATGCTGAAGTGCATTGCCCAGTGTATTAACTTCCCAGTCTAAGAGTTTCACACATTAAAAAATGTATGGTTTTATTACACTGTGATGAAATAATGCCTTCTCTTCGAGGTAAAACATTTCATATTCTAGCTTCAGTTCCAGTTTAAAACCCTAATGCAGCCAAGAAGATCTTTTTGATGGCTTCTAGTTTCATAGTTCTTTGTGCTTTCACATAGCAAGAAAGAGACTGTTGTTTTGCAGAAATTCTTATATATCTTTGGGGCTTGCATATAGGAATAGATGTGATTGTAAATTAGCAAATGATTAATTTAGGTTTTCAAGTAGAAAATTCATTTCCAGGGGACCAGGTGTGTCCATCCGACAAAAGCTATAGCTTGGTTTCAAATATTAGTTTAGCTGGGACCATGGCTGGAGCTATTTACTGTAATGGTTTTTTTCAGAAGTAAAGCTCATATGTACAAGAAAGAAAACTGTGACAAGAGTTAAAGCTGGGTAACTTACACAAAGTGCAATTAGATTAGGATTATAAATGTGTAATTTTTTTTAACTTTTTCATTCTAGAGTGACTAAGATGTGATAACATGTCCTCATTAGATTTACTGACATGTTAGTTATTAATATGTTATCTCATTCAGAACTAGAAAAAGCACAAATCCAGGGCAGTGAATCTAAATGCTCAGAACTTTAGGTGAAGGTTAAATTAAAATTTCTCAAAGCAAATCCTTTTTGTGCTTTCAGCGATGTGTCAGAGTTAAAATCAGAAGTCCAAACATCATGCAGATTGAAATGTCAATGCTTCATTTCATTTCTAATTGCAACAGAATAAATGAATTTGATATTAAAAGATATGAGATGTTTTAAATATCATATTTCACATTAATATGCCCTCTTCACCTTTACATCAAAATGTACTTTTCACTCTTGTTTATGAATCAGTGGAAATATAGGCAATTCACAGAACAGAAGGAGAAAAAAACCAACAAAAACCACCTCAACGACAAAGGAAATCATCAGTTGTCAATTGAGAATTTCACTAGCAATCTCAATTTTTCCTTTGACTCACTCACCCCACCAAAATAATTTTATCAAGACTCCATGGATCTTTCAAA